>JAMZAV010000408.1:0-372235 GCA_024449915.1 Sweltsa coloradensis | reverse complement strand
TTGCCTATTCATATTGTTTTTATAAAAAAATTAATGAATTTTTAAAAATAGTGCACTAGCCTCCTTTTTTTTATTAAGTATTGTGGACAGGTAAAGATACGTGCCTCACCGTTTCAGTCTTCCATCAGCATTTTCGATTTGACAATAATTTCACTTGCTGTAAAAAGTGTTATGAATTACCTTATTATGTTCAAACGACTTAATTTTGTCCTTTTCCCTATAATATCTACTTGGAATAATATAAAATTAATGTTCGTAGTTTCAATTTAGCCGCGGTACCCAGCGTTTCCGCACACACCGACCTGTGGACAACAACAACAGCAACAGCGACTGCAGATGCAGAGAAAATCAAAGAGGTGACTAAAGGTGGCTTCACATTGCTCTTTGGTTTTGACAACCTGTTTGGTAGGCCTAGGCACGTTTGTGTCAAAGATCCTATTATAAATGGTTTGTGTATTGACAGTGAATTTTCAAATTGTTATTGAGCGTGGTAACCTAAGCCATCGAGATCTCATTTACAGAGACATAAAATACTGCTGTATAAAGTCAAGAAAATTCAAACGCAATGCTGAGGCACGGAAAACGACGTAAGTTGTAAAACGTACTTACTTATACTAGCGTAAGCCTAGCCTAGCTAGGCCTAGCCTAAGCCTTCCTGCATTCCCTAGGAAAGCCCTAGGCCTAGGTTTGCATTTCTTTTAATTACTAAGCCTAGGGCCTACCTAGTCCTAGGCCTAGGCCGTCGTTCTAGCTGTAGGCCTAGGCCTAGGGCCTAAGCCCGGCCAGGGTCTAGGGTGGGCCTAGGCATGAAGCATCTGCATGCACAAGCCACAAACAAGCCTAGGCCTAGGGCCTAAGGCCCTTAAAGCAAAGGGATTGGATACACAAAGCTTAAACGGTACTCTTTTGGATGGGCACTTGTTTGGCTAGGGGGGTCCAACTTTTATATACCTTGTTAACACTGCTATATTGCCTTGTTACTACTTATGTTAAAGGTGTAGGGGCCTAGCCCTACTTTCGTTAGGTAAGCCGAACTTTCCGCTGGCTACAGTGCACCGCGCTAGTTCTAAGATATAATCGATAAGAGCGCACCCGAAATCCTTTCCATTACAGGTATATAAAAGTTGGACCCCCCCCCCTAGCCGAATAAGTACCTTCGGATGGGGTGCCCCAACTTTTCAACACTTGTTTTTTTCAATGAAAACATACGCACCCGAAATCCTTTCCGTTAAAAAACTACCGACGTTAGGTTAGTTGACCTTTCCTACCAAGCTTTCCGTTACAGTGTTTAAATGTTGGGGCACACACACCATCCAAAAGAGACCACGCTGAAGTTACATTCGATCTAGCTACAGATTCGCATTCCAGATTCGTCAAAGCGCAGTGCAGCCAACCAGAGAGCAAAAAATTACACTAGGCCTAGATTAGTCTCGCGGCTCTATGAACTGTGTTCAAAGGCATAAGTTAGAAAAAGATTATCGTTCCCAAAATACACGTAAAATAGTCCGTGGAAAATTAATTAATGGTAGTGCATTGAGTAATTAATAATTTCTCACCAAATGCAAGTGCCAGGCGTAGCATGATAACTGGGCTCCAATGCATGAAATTATGAGTTGGAAAAGAATCCTCATTCCAAAAATACAAGTCAAATTAGGCATTTGAAAATTAATTACTGGTAATGAGTAATTAATTTTTTCTCACCAAACGAAGCAAGTGCCAGGCGTAGCACGATAACTGGGCCCCAAGGCTTGAAATTATCAGTTGGAAAGGAATTATCATTCCAAAAATACAAGTCAAATTAAGCTTTTGCTAATTCTTCACTTGTCTGTTCGTCCCCAGAGCTCGATACGACTGCACGTGGTGAGTGTACTGCGTTGATTCATTCTCCTCTGTTACCCCTGGCCATGGTACTACATACATTTTGAAGTGATATCTCACGTGCATGCCTCAATGCTATTTTTGTGGTCATATAATGAGTGTAGTTCAGACAGACGCCGTATGAATGTGTCAAATACTTGCCTCTGACCATTTGTTTCATATGTCGAAACCATCTCAACTGTGTCCTGCCCATCCTGTCACTTAACTTCTTACACCCAGCATTTCTCTAATGTCCGTGTTTCTCATTCTATCCCTTTTTGTCTTGACCACTTTGCTCACTCAGGAATCTGAATGGCTAGATTATATCGATGGGGCATCCTTATCATTTTGTTTTATGACGGCCTATCTACATATTACTAGGCCTACGTACCTCCCTCCCTGCTAAAAAAATCTTAGCAAGATCTTGCCAAGAACTTGGTTTGAAACAAGATCTTATCAAGATCTTACAAATATATTTGATAAAAACAAGATCTTGTCAACGTCTTACCAATAAGGCGGCATAGTGTGCATCGTAATTGCATCATGTTGCATGTACCTACTGCATAAACACTAAATAGACCAACCACAATCTTACCAAGATCTTGTCAATCAAGATTTTTCAATAAGGAACTTTCTTAATTGTTGGAAAGTGGACATGTATGATTGATTGATTGATTTTGTTACAGTATGTGACTCTTTTAGTGAGGGTTCTCCTTCTTTATTTTAGATCTACGTACTTACTCTTTACAACCAGATCCCTAAATGTAACTTACTTAGGCCTTCCTACTGGGACTACCCCTATCCCTACATCAAACAAACTTAAATAAATAAATAAAACTAAAAGTCCTAGGCCTATAATATCATAGGCCTACACTTACAGTTTTAAGTAAATCCTAGAAAGTTCTATATTTTATTATTTTGTAATTCTAGGCTGTCAATGGTGCTTGGACGTTAGTGAAGCCTCAACGCAAGGTGTACTGGATCAAGTGACGGATGTGACAACAGCGACCTTGGACATGGTGAGTGGAAACCTGACCACACATAGTGGCAAAGACTGGTGCTTCTCAGGCAGTTTTATGAGCTCCGGCCTACATTTATTATTAATTATTATGTTTTAGAGACAATAGATTTGCGCAAGCAATTATAGTCTCATTATCTACGATTTCAGCATAATGCAGATTTCTTGGTGTTTTTACTTTTTATAAAATGTATAATTAATTTTATCGTCGATCACAAATTTCGATGGGGCTCTAGGCCTACTCATACGACTAGAGTGCTGGTCCAAAGCATATGACACTAGGCGGACATGGATTCGAGTCCTGTGTAAGCCATGTGTCTTTTGTAATTGTGCTTTACCCTCATCTATTCCTCTTTGTCTCGATTAGCAATATTGTAATAATTGAGACGTCAATTGGTTCGTGCTCAAAATTCAAGAACATATTTCTTTTAAATCCTGTTCGACTTAAGAAATCCCTGCTCGCACAGCCCTAGGTATACCTATAACCAATTATGTTTTTTCTTTAATAATATATAATAACAATGTAGTAGGCCTAGGCCTATAACTTTCCAGTTATCAATTATTTTTATTTTATCGTTGTGCAACCCTACATTTCAGGATGGGAGGAACCTGTACGATCGTCAAGGAGGCTCCTCGAGAACGTTCCACATCGTATATCGCAGCTCACGTGTGATTCTTCAACTTCAGCGTCTCGGACATGGTCATATTCAGCCGCATACGCTCGTATCGCACAATAATTGATGTTTGTAAGTCAGTTAACTTGGAACAGTTGATTTATTCCTCATCCCTCTATCCTCCCTTTTAAGGGGTCTTTCCTGCATGTTAAGTACAGTGCTCGACTACTTGCTCAACTATTTCATTTGTTAGCGTAATTTAATTTTATAAAGTCTATTAGCTTCCTTGTTTCTTGCTAGTTATCTGACACGGTTATTTTCAGTGAGTGAAGTAATGATATCGTTAAGCTAGTGGTCATGAAGAAGCACCAGCATGTTCCCAGCATGTTCACTAGCTCACACCACAGTTTACTGTAGGCTATTGTATTTATTCAAGTAAAATAGGCCTAGTGAAAATAAAATAATGTAAATGTTAGGAGTGCGGACCAATTAAAAAACCAATATCGATAATAGTTTGACTAAAAAATTGCTAGCCCTACTAAACCGGCATTAGAACCACTTTAGCTTAATGATGGCAAATTCAATGTTTTTCAATGCTTGCTTTTCTTTGGAGTAAACTGTGGAGTGAACCCTAGTGTCCCTTGGTAGTGGGTGTGGTGTATGTCAGTGTGGTACATGATACATTGATACTTAATCGGTGCTGCTCTTATTGAGTTCCCTTTTCCCAAGTATAACAACATGGAAATAAAAAGAATCAAGTATGGAGCAAACAACTCGAGATTTAAACGTTGTCCTCAGGGTTGTAGAGTTTTAACCACCCCCCAAACCAGGTTTAAACCGTCCTGGTCAAAATACAATTTTGACCAGTGGTTTTTTTAAAGTGCATACTCAGATGAAAGGTCTTTTTTGCTTCAACTCAAATATAACTTCATAGTTGAATATTAAACAGAATTGAAATCACAAGTATGGTACGAGAGATTGTGCAGAAAACAATATATCTAGAGCACTGTAACACTACTTAGTGTCTTATTCTATAAGAGTGGCAGAGAGTACAACAACTTACCGTTAAATATAAAGGAAACAGAAAATGGTAAAAGTTTTAAGAAAAAGTTTTTGTAGGTTGTTCATCAATATTTTACAATCAATTGCATTTCAATTAAAATATTTCTTTGCTAATAAAAACTAGAAAGCCCAAGCCAAGTTATTGTTGAAACTTTTGTACTGGTAGTTTCATTTAACAAAATGTAAAGAAAGACATGTAAAGTGCACTAGCAAAATAGTAAATATATTGATAATTGAAGGACTAGGTGGTTAGGTTAGTAGGAAAAAATACAGATTTTAACATTTTTATTATATTATTTAATACATGGATGGATGGATACATACCTCATTACAGTTACTGTACTGAGTTACATACATCATTACAATTTATAAGGGTTTGATGATCATTTGACCTAACTATCAAAGTCAAAACACAAATAGGCCTACTGTATTATAACTAGAAGACCAGATGCCAGATATTCAGGTCAATTCAACCATTGTTCAGATGTAATGGTAGTTTAAAATGGGAACCATATTATAATTTGGAATTCAATCACACTCACAAGAGGCTAGCTTAGAGGCTAGACTTGGGCATCATATGCTAATGAAAACTAATATTCCTCATCGGAATTAGGTTCCATTTCCACCAACCTAACAACTATAGGCTCTAACAATGATATTTTTTGTCGTTTATGCCTACTTTTCGTTGGCAACCTTCGATTAATAATGCCTAATAAATGTAATGAAAGCAATATGAATGGCCTGTATATATTTGCAGTCTTTTTTTAGATATAAAACACTTATTCTTAATTTTAGCCACTTTTGACCGGTTTAAACCACTTTTGACCAAAGTCCCGGTCAAAATAAAAAAAAGTGGCTTTTTTAACAACCCTGGTTGACCTAGTGATCAATCTGGTTAGCAGAACTGTTACGCCGACAGATTGTGAAAAGTGGTTCTCTGTAAACTTTGTTTGCCCTGAATAGTATGACTAACAGATATGCTACCGGTACATTAAGCAACATACAGTAAACCCAGTAATGCGAAATTGGTTTTTATGAATTCCGTCATAATGCGAACCAGTAAGGTAGTCCCAGCCACATTAATAGTGACCTCCATGTTAAAAAAAATAGGATATTACAATTTTCATGTAGGCCTACTATTACATCTAGGTAATTCAAACTTATTTTATATCTCATTGATGGTAACTAATAATATAGAAAGTGCAGAAATATATTGAAAGAATATTGTATGTTCAAGTAGAGTTTTTATCGGGAACTAAATGTACTTTGTCTCGCGGACGTATTTGTTTGCCTGAGTTTTACCAACCCTGCCTACTTGTCGAGACAACATGCGCTAAGTTGCCGGCGAGTTTTAGTCATCGAGTGTTGTTGTCATTGCTTTGTTTATGGTTCAGTCCATCAGACGACGTGGTGTTGATCTATTTTGAATGCAATTAGTTGGATGAGCGTAGCGAAGATTCCATTCTACTACACTGGAGAAAAAAATCCGTAATGTTTTTTTTTCTTTCTTTTTTTGTATTTTTGTGTGTTTGTCCACACGATTCCGGCTAAACCGATACTCCGATTGCGATGAAATTTTATGGAGGCCTTCGAAATCTCTGAACTTAGAATTGCACGATTCGAAAAATTGATCAAAAAATTATTTCTCGGGAAAATCGCAATTTTACGATTTATTTCACACCTACATGCTTTATCCTATTGTAATGATTTTTTAACAGAACCTTAATTTTATGAATTAATATATTCGTGTGAAATTTGAACGCAATCGAAAAATTATTTCTTTTAAAAATTGCAATTTTAGGATTTTTTAAATTTTTAAAACATTCTTCGACTTATAACACCTAGGCCTACATGCTTTATCCGATTGTAATTATTTTTTCACAGAACCTTAATTTTATGAATTATTATTATCGTGTGAAATTTGAGCGCAATCAAACAATTATTTCTCTTAATAATTGCAATTTTACAATTTTGCTATGGTGCTGGGATAATGCTAAGGCTTTTACAATTTTCATTTTTTTTTTAAAAGTGAAAGGTGTTTAAGATTAAAAAATAATACATCTAAACATTTACCAGACAGATTTTATAATTTTTGTTTTGTTTGATAAATATGATTTTTTCCCTTTGCATTGTTTGAAAATGTATGTTTTTGTGAAAAATCTATATTTCCCATATTTTAAATAAAAAGCTATAAATCTCATCAAAAAAGTGTCCGGTGAATTTGTCAGAATAAGACTTGTGAGCACATTAAAAAAGAAATTATCCTTTCATCTTAAAAACTGTAGAATTAGTAGAAACAATTGTTATCAAATGTGCTAGAATAAAAGTTTTGAGTAAATAACATTTAAAGTTTATTTATGTTGTTTTTTGGTAAAACAACAGAAAATCCGCATAACACATGGCAACTCAATGCACCAATTACGCTCATCCAACAACGCGGTAAAATAAAGTAGTAAAATAAAACACATCTTATTCATGGTGTTCACATGGTTACACGCAAACATTGTAGGCACTATTCATTTCCAACTTAAGGTCGGGTCAAATGCGTAATTTATTGTTATTAATCAGTAGAGGAAATTAGGAATGGTGATATAAAAACCCCAGTTTTGTTTAAAATTAAAATTTCACGTTTTTTTTGCAATTTCACAAAAATTGACTAAAACGATACTTAAAAAAAAAAAAAAAAACGGAGACTTAGTTAGGGATGACATTGATTCCAAAAAGTTAGAATTGATCATTGTGACCCAAGAATCGGTCCCCCCCCCCCCCCCAAAAAACAAAAGCCCTAGCCTACACATAAACACAACCAGATAGAGTATGAATCACACAACTTTGAATGACCTTTTGACACTGTTCAGTGGCCATTTTTCATGTTAACCACTAGAACAAAATTGGAGGTCTAATTGAAAACGTACTTTTAAAAATATTAATGAATTATACACGGTGCAAATACTAAATTATTGTTTACAAGATTAATTTTATGTAATCTGGACGATCAAATTCATTGAAAGTAATAAATAACAAACAAATGTCAAGTCATTATTCGTTTTCACAGTTGACAACAATGGTTTTATTTTATTGACCAATGGAATGAGCGATCTTCCCAATACCACTTTCATACAATCAGCTAAAATATTACTAAAGGCCTGTCGTCTGCACAGCACAGATAGGCCCTTGCCTATGTCGTCTGCTTTAATCTTGTTTCTGACTAATTTCTTTACTTGGTTGCTCTTCTGAGTTCTGGGCTTGACTAATTATTAATTAACTAGGAAAACGCTAAAGTCCCGCCGCGTTGATGGATGAGCGTTTTTGTAATTTTTTGTTTGCGTTTTTTGCGTTTTTTTGCACTTTTCCTTTGCAAGTGCTTTTTGAATGCATTGTAGGTGATTGTTGAACAGAGTTTCTATTGTTACGTGTTAATTGGTATTATAAACCTCAATAAACTCATATTAAAACCTTTATTTCTGTGGATTCTGGCTAACTTTCTCAACTTTTTCTTTCAAAAGGTACTACATTACCATAACCTTAATGTACATGTGAAATCTGAACGTTGTAGCCCCACCTGTTTGGTCAGAATCGGCCCGAATGGGACGAAAATATCGCTCTAAAAATTGAAAAACTTATATTAAAACCTTTATTTCTATGAATTCTGGCTAACTTTTTCAACTTTTTCTTTCAAAAGGTACTACATTACCATAACCTTAATGTACATGTGAAATATGAACGTTGTAGCCCCACCCGTTTGGTCAGAATCGGACCAAATGTCACGAAAATATCGCACTAAAAATCGAAAAAAATCGTAAAAGTACGATATTCATGAGAAATATTTTTTCGATTGTACCCAAAAAACAATACACCTCTAAGTTCAGAGAAAACGAAGGTCCCTTACAATTTTCATCAAGATCGCATATGCCGTTTGCCCGGAATCGAGCGAACAAACAGACGGAAAAAAAAAAAAACAAAAAACAAAAAAAAAAAAAAAAAAACACCAGAGCTAAATATTTTGGGGGGTCAGTGAAATTGAAGTCTTCGCTCCACTCGCTACGCTCATCCAATAATATTTTAATGTTATGTTGGCCTAGCCTAAGTATTGATGGCCTAGGTACATAAACAGTAAATACTTACAAGAAAACTGTTTTAGACCTAAGGCTTTAAGAAAAAAATACTTTTTATATTCCTTTTGGGGGGTAGGGCTATAAATACTAGGCCTAGGCCTAGGCCTAGGCTAAACACTACCTGGGTTGGGCCGATGCTAGGCTACGCGTAGCCCTAGGCTAGGGGTAGTTTCCCCAAATTGAACACATATCACAAGAATTTCCCTGTTTTATTAATGTAGGACTAGATCTAGCTAGCCTAGGCTGCATATTGAAGCTAGGCCTAGGCTTTCCCCCCCCAACCCCCAAAGAGAATTGCATAGACTAGGCCTGGCTCTAGGCTAGGCTAGAACGAAGTGTATAATAGTATCCTTGCCCTAAGGCCTAGTTCAATTTTTATGCAAATAGAATTGTGTTGATTAAAATAAAATAAGAATGATATAAGACAAAGAATTTTAATATCCAAAACAACTCAGTGACAAAACATAACACGCAATGATAGTATCCTAATGAAACATAACCTCCAACGTTTGGAATGGTCTGTTGACATACACCTAGTCCGTCACCTCGCCACAGGCACGCAGCGCACGGAGTAGAAAAATGATGTTAGCAATTTTATTTTTCTTGTGTTGGTTATACCGATTTAAACAAATGCAACTTTGAAGGTCGTTCAATCTAGGCTGAATCACACTCTATTAACTTTCTCAAACGAATACAATAGTGTTCTTCATTGAAGGTTTTCTCACCAGTTCTTGACATATTTTCCTTTCTTCCTACCACTTTTTTCTGTTGAACTCTTTCCCAATCTGTGTTTCATTTTTCTTCCACATCCATCTCTATTAGGCCCTACCTCTTCCCACCGACAGTGTTGATTCGGGAGGTCTCGGGTTCGAATCCCGTCGAGACCGGCAATTCTGACTGAAGGTTTTTTCCGAGTTTTCCTCAGTCGTTAATGCGAATGCAAGGGATTGAGTCCTCTTAAATAGCCCTCAGACATCCCTTCACAATTGTCTTATCCGCAATATACCTAGTTAGTCACCTGAAGAGGGTCACGCCGGTAAAATCTGATGTGTATACCCTACAGCGGGTATCCTACAAATATTTTTTTTACCTCTTCCCACCTCAGTCTGGGTCTACCTCGTTTTCTCTTCTTATCCCCTTCATCCTGTTCAAATGTATCTTCAGAATTCTGTCTTCCTTCTCTCTCGTGTGTCCCTACCACCGCAGCCATTTTGAGATATTCTTTGAAGTTATTTTTCAACTATCTCCGCCGTCCATGTGCATACCATACAGTATTTATTAACGCAGTAGGCTACACAATACACCCACACACACACAGCTTGTAGATGGAGCTAGTACCAGACTAGAGGGCTGGTTGTTACTCTATTGCTCGTCTTTGTTCCATGTTGTTTTCTTGGTGCCACCCACAGCCTTCTATTTCCCATTATTGGATGGTTCACAAAATCATGACAATAGATCTCAATTTACAATCACAACTTAAGTCTTAATTTGTGACAAACAGTTATTTATATGAAATTATTGTACACGACTTGAAGTTGTTCCAATTCAAAGTAAATTGCTTGCTTGCTTCACATTGTTATTTGTTACGTTGGATAAAGCAATATAATTTTAACATTTCACCAGCGTTAACTCTAGTTTTGAAAATGTTGAAAGATCTGCCCAAGTGGGTAGAAGAATGGCTGACTCAATGTCATGCAATGCTTTCATTTCATTGTTGGCACTAGTTAACCAACTGAATGAGTGAAGATATCAAATTGTTAGATCAGTTTATTTTGTAATCCATCCATGAACTTGTGAGTGATGTGCACAATCCTTTGTGCCTGAAACTTATTCACATAAACAGCATCATGTATGTGTGTGTGTAGGCCTACACTGTACAGAAGGTATTTTAAAAAAAATTAGTTGAGGCCTACCATTTTGTACTAATGTTGGGACATTTGTCCCTTCCGTAACTTTAGGCCTATCTTAGGCCTATGTTATCCATGTTCTCTTGCTTTCCCAACCTGTCAACCCTTCTCCAATCTAAACCATTCATCTCAATCAAAAATTAAAATCATAGATCTATGCCTATATTGGAGAATTTAACTTAATTGTAAATACTTTATTAAAATGGTTGGTAGGGCTACCTAATTAATTAATGAGTGAGCACAGCGAACCCGCCTTTAATCCAAATAAAATAAAAATAAAAAACAAATGTTCCCGGGTACACAACACATAGCTTGCTCACTCGTCTAACAACAACTTTGGCGTTTCCATGTTTGGTTGTTGTTGACGATGCCATCGTTTAAACTGGTAAAGTCAGTTTCAGAAAACTTTAAGCAATTTTAAAACTTTTAAATGTCTCGCTACCCGTTGATGACATTTTATATTTATCGGGTTGTTTCGTAGCGGCGGTAGTGATATCTTTCTGTCGACGTTTCGAAGACCATGTTATCTTCTTCTTCAGGACTTGAAACGTCGACAGAAAGATATCACTACCGCCGCTACGAAACAACCCGATAAATATAAAATGTTTAAGCAATTTTGTTTCATAAATAGAAATAGGCATGCCAATCGAAAAGAGGCAAACGTATTCAGTGTCATGCTGCATGGTTTTATGTCAAATTCTCACAAAGGTATTCAGTAAACTCTTGTTCATTGAAACTCAGCATTTGGTTTATGTTATATTTCTATTTAGAACACTTTTATAGTTCAAACTGGGATTTTTGGGGTCCCTTTGATCCAAATTGATGGGAGACTAATTGTATTTTGTTTCAAGCATTGTCTTTTACAATATAGGCCTACTCTGCCCTACTAAGCAAAAAGGCCCTAACTACACTTTTGGTCTTATTTGAGTTTGAGTTAGACATATCATTAGATGCGGAGTAACATTCTCCATCTAATGTGCTAAGCTAGAAAGCCCTAACTCCGCTATAAATTGGTGAACTTTGTTGTGTACTTTGCCCTAACTACAAAATTATGAGCATTTACTAAGGAAGAAGGCCCTATGTTCACTTTTGCCATGTAGGTGGTAGGGCTTTTTAACCTAGTATTTTAAGGCAAATAACAGATGGGTGGAAGTGAATTGTTTTCAAATGCTGTGATATTTTCATCGCAAAAAGCACTAATTAGTAATTACCGTAATTAATTGGATATCAATCACATCATGTTATGGTCCCTCTAAATAAATTCCATTTTATTTTAGAACTTCATTATTATAATTGTTTTCAAATTATAATGAAAAATTGAAAACCCTTTGCAGCGCAAATTAATTCACTAATTTTCAATTTACTCAAAACTGTTTTTTGAAAGTAGGGCCTTCTTGCTTAGTAGAGCAGTACTGTACCTATGTGATACATTTTATTTATTATTTATACAAAGCTATATGTCTTGTCACAAGTGAAACCATTAGCCCTAATTAACCTACAAGATTGCTGTTTATGTCAATACTAGTTTTAAATCTCTCACATACTCCGAGGTGGTGGCTGGTGGTATTGTAGTAATCCCTTATCACGGTCAATTGCAAATTGCAGTTTTGCTTTCAAACATTTTCTGGTTACAAGAATGCTAGGTTTACTGTATTACTGACATGATTTGCAAGTGGCCCTGGTTGTATGCATTGTTCTTTAAGGGGAATCCCAAGACCCAAATATGATTTCTTAAGAATGCAGTAAAGACGTCTGAAAAGTAAGTAGATTGTAAGAGGGGTTTAATAATTGAGCGGATTATTTTTTTGAAATTTTTTTGACGGGACATAACCTCAGAATCAACAATTGTATTCAAACTACTGGAATCAGTTGCTTAAGTCCAAAATATAGTTTTTAGCAGCGGTTTTTTGTATATTATTACTACACTCCTTTATCTACAACCTAAATAAAAAGATTTTTGGATTTATATATTTTGTTGCGTTGCACAATTGTTTTCGCCTGCCGGTACAATTTCAAATTTTGTACCGTTTAACGGAAAAAATCGTGCAACACCAGAAACCATATAAAACCAATAATACTTATATTTGGGTTGTAGATAAAGGAGTGTAGAAATGATATACAAAAAACCGCTGCTAAAAGTTCAATTTTGAACTTGAGCAACTGATTCCAGTAATTTGAGTACAATTTTTGATTCTGAGGTTATGTCCCGTCAAACAAATTTCAAAAAAATTATCCGCTCTTTTATTAAGCCCCTCTTACATTCTACTTACTTTTCAGACGTCTTTACTGCATTCTTTAGAAATCATATTTGGGTCTAGGGATTCCCCTTAAGGCAGCTCTCTTAATTATGTATCATGTACCACTGACATACTTGCAATCAACAACAGGTCTGTTCAATTTGGCTACAACAATAAACTCAATGCAGGTACCGGTAGGGACTTTTGTATATGTCCTTTGGTAGAAGGCCCTATTGAGATAAGTTCATTGTGTTCCTCAGGGGATCTGCTTGAAGCTGGTTTGGTTTTTGGCAAACCCGATTCTCTGGTACCGGTACCTATCAAGTATATCGGTACGCAATTGTTGCGTTGCAATTTGCGTGTAACTGTAATTAGTAACTTCTTAATCAATGAATACTTATAATTTCAAATGACTAGGACTATCATGAAATCAAATAGTATAGAGATATCAAACAAAGACAAAAATAGGTGCATTTTTTAATTTTAAACATTGCTAAACATGAATGATGTAGTAATCATCATTGTCAATTCGAATAACCTAGTTAAAAAGTCAATTTACAAAGTAAGGTATGTACACGTACTCTATGGTTCATGCTTATTGGTCCTTAGGGCTTCACCCACTTTTCAATGCAGAAGGTCCCGGGTTCAAATCCTGGTTCACAGCAAGATTTTTAACTTCGTAAAGAAAAAATGAAAAACATATTTGGACAGGTTAATAAAAGTAAAAGGTGACTTTGGAGCTAACAATAAAGCATAAGAAATTTTACACAGTATAATTACGTCCACACTGAAGATCACTAGCTTGCATCCGAGTGTGTCAGCTCTATGTACAGGTACACATTTGTTTTTATTTATTTACTGACCTTGACTAAAGCATTGTTGTGATAATAGTTTACACACCAGCCTCTGTTGGAGGTTTTGCCAAAAAACAAACCGATTTCAAGATTAAGATCCATCAAATTATTGAGAATGAACAGACCTATTGTTGTGGCTGACAGTTGTGAGAACTCATACATTGTGACCCAGAAGAACTAGGCTTCTTAGGGTGGTAGACCCCCGCGGGCCGCAGTTACAGTTTTTTAGTAATGACTCGAGACCGGTGCAAATATCTAAAAACTGATTGCAAACAGTAATGTGGTTTTGTTTGAATTATACAATGCAAGAAAAAATATTGAAATATAATTAATAATCGGTATGTTTTTTTTAAAATTATGATTCATGAGTTTAATTAATTAAATGTCTCATTAAAAAGCTTCTTACCATAACATTACAATCTTTTTTCATGCAGGCTATAGTTCTCTCAAAATCACATCACATAATGTTGACAGGGGTCTGCTGCCTTAAAAACAAGAGCAATAATTGAGCTCATTGGCAACCCTTAACTCTTATGTGCTTGCTTAACCCAGCGGGGGGGATCAGAGGCAAATTATCCCCAGGCTAGGAGATTTCTCATGAACTCTGCTTTCACTACAAGAAACATCTTGATTAAATATGTATTTTCTTTTGGGCTCATGTGTTTGTTCTAGGGATGCTAACAATAATGAATAATGCAATTTTTGTTAGCTTTTCAACCCATTCTTAGTTACCTTTTAAACTGCTCCTATTATGAAATATATGGTGGTAAAGCAAATTGACCTTGAATGACCCCCACTTAAAATAGTTTTGTGACTTGAGTTTGTAGACTTCAAATACAAATTTATTTTATAACAGTTTTTATAACTGAATGGGCTAGACGTGAAATAAATAAATGCAATTCCCAAAGCATTGAGGAAGGGTTATGTTTATTTTGCAAGCACAGAAGACCTTGAGGGTATCCAATAATTAAAAAACTAGGAGCAATGATGGCCATTACCTCTTTGAGGAGAAGTGTATTTGTTCTCATGGCTGCATCGGCCTGCATAGTGGTGTTATGGTGTTGGCTATTTTCACTTGTTATCTGATTTTGCTACACTTAAACAAGAGTGTTCTCTCTCTCCAATGCACTGACAGGGCTGATATGGAATTTCGCAAGAGGTTGCCATTTTCTGAATATCTTAGTTGTGATTGAACTCTTGTACGTTTAATCACAACTAAATGTTTGGGAGTGGACCTTTTCGAGTTTCATCATCAGTCCTGTCTATGGTTTGGGGAGAACACTCTGTTTAAGTGAAAAGTTTCCTTGCTAAACTTGGTAGCTCTGAAGTGTAAAAAAGACTTAGGGTATATAAAAAGCGCTTTTTTGACCCATTTTTTGTGTTTTTTGTCCAATTTTTGTATAATTTTAATAATATTTGTATAATAATTGTATTGTTTACTAATAAATATTATATTTTATTTATAATTTGTATTATTTATTATTATTATTATTATTATTATTATTATTATTATTGTTGCTTGTTGATGACCATCAAAAAAACTACTAAGTCCATAAAGTAGGTCAACAGTTAGATGGCCTTGAAAAAAATGGCTATCTCCATAAACTAGGTCAACTGCTAACCTTGCAAGGTTAGCAGCTGACCTAGTAAATGGCTGAGGCCAGCAGGATGGCCTTGAAAAAAAAGACTATCTCCATAAATTGGGTCAAGTCCTAAATGGCCGAAGGAATAGGAAGAGCATGTATTAGAGCTGACGTTTGTATAAGTCTATGAACCAACTAGTAGTCATCTCCAGTCAACTTCTAGAGAAGTCAGCTGGAAATGACTACTGTTGGTCCATAGACTTACACAGAAGTCAGCTCTATTACATCGCATTGCTAAGAAGTACATGGGAATTAGTAAATGTGCTAAGTACAAAAAGTAATAAACACAACAGCATGAGTTTAAACGTGACATATTATATTGAACAGATAGTACAGTGAATGGCATCCAAATGTAGGCTATGTCCAATGGCCTTGAAAACAGAAAGTTGTAAGGGTTAGCATTTAGATGTTTTCGAACCCGACTGTTTGAAGTGCAGAGGTTGGTAGTTTCAATGCATGTGAAGACATGGTGAAGGTTCAGTAGAGTAGAACTTTGCAGCACTGGTCGAGGGAGGGACTAGATGCAGTGCATCTGCTGGTTGAGCGCAGTCATCTTGCGCGACGAGTTGCAACCATTCCCGATCACCTGAAATGCAAGAAACATACATCAATTAGCAATCGTGCATAATATGTTGGTCGGTAGCCAGGCTTGCAACATACATTTTTACCACATCTAAGGAAATCCACCCCAATATGGCACGTGATTGGAAAGTTAGACCAAGTTGCCATTTTGAAATAATTTCTGTAGATACAGCAATGGAATAGTGTTCAGACACCTAACTCAGATGCAAGATTACTTAATCAATAAATTGCTAAATTTAGTGGTGTCATTGTTAGCTTTGACCTTATAAAAATATCACATTTTAACTTTTATTTAATGCTATTGTACCACCTCTGGCCGATAATTTGAAAGTCGAAGAAACATGTCTGAAAAGTTTGCTGAATGAAAGAAGGCCTTTAAAATAACAGAAAAAAATTGTGAATTTTTTTGGGCGGGACATAACCTCACTTTTGGAAATTATATTTAGATTTTTGGACAAAAGTGTAATATAGGCCTACAAGACAGTTCAAAATTAAATTTTGACAAAAGTGTAATAGCCTACTGACTACAGCTAAAATAGTTTTCTGAAAATAACAGTTGGTGTACAAATTTAACCATGTTGGCTCAGACACCATCGACGAGTGAACAATGACCAGCTTGAGACCAATATTTTAAATAGAAAACACTGGCCAACAAGCTGGACATGATCTCACTCGCCGACAGTGCCAGAATCAACTAGGCTAATTCAGAACAACCTTAGGAATTCATAACGTCCTTCGTTGCTAGAACGGTTCCAGAGCCATCGTTTACACATTCCTAAACCATGAAATGATGTTAAGTTTAATTCATTCTGCCTGTTACGGGATTAAACCGTGGACCTTCTGCATTGAAAGCACAGACTAACCACAAGACCAACAAACCGTGACAATCATTAATAAAATATAATAAATAATCAACATTTAAAAACAATATATTTCATCGATAATTTCTTAGGTTTGATACTACAGCATAAGTACGTACTGGCATTACTTATCGATTTTTGGCGGCAACCCTAGAAACGAGACTAGTTTAAGCGGAAGCAGAACTGCGATAGAAAATTTAACACAAACTTTTTAACATTAGGCCTACTTTACGTGACCTGAAGCACGTTTTACGTACGTTTTATTCTCTTATAGAGTCTTCACGAGACAGGCATGTCCTTGGCACGCTCATAAGCACTCAAATCCAAATGTAAAACGCTCTGGAGAAAAATTGAAATGACATATGTGAATTCTAAAATGCACAAGACACAGATATTTTTATGCAGAAGAACATAATATGGTAAATAGTAGGGTATATTACATAAAACAATTCTGTTTGTTGCATGTTCTTCTGCAAAAAAATCTGTGTCTTGTGCATTTTAGAATTCACGTAGTTCGTTAAAATTTTTCTCCAGAGCGTTGTATACATATTAATTTGAGTGCTTACGAGTGTGCCAAGGACATGTCTGTCTCGTGAAGACTCTTGAAGATAAAAATAAATAATAAATAAATAAATAAATAAAAACTTAAATCTAAAATTCATGCAAATAGCCTATTGCAATACAATTGCTATTCGAGACAATTGAGTGGTGCTGGATGAGTGAAAGACAACAAAAACCCATGTCTTATGCGGGATTCGAAACCCCGTCTCTTGGTGCAATAATTTGGCATATGCTTCGGAAGCGAGATGAATCGTATGAGCTAAGTGTGAGCTACCGCGGATTTCAAATTCAAAATCTTTACTAATGACAGCAGTGTCCATTTTTGGTAGCAGTTTTAAGAGCGAATGGGACACATTTGGCAGTTAGCAAATAGCTATTCGCTCGGCCAAGATGCATCCGACGTATATGAAACTTTGCAAAGTTGTCAATAAAGCATACATAGACAGCCCTACAGTCATAGATTTTCCAAATTTTGACTTAATCAGTCAGAAAAAAATCACGAATATGGTCAATTTTGGAGTTTTTAACAAAATCAAAATTCGTGAAAACTAATTTAATTTTTATAAATTATTTTAAAACAAAATTTAAAAATGTGTTACTGTAGAGCCCTACAATTCCACATTCGTGACATATGTTCAAAATTTCAGACACCTGTGGTGTCAGTTGGCCGAGCGAACAGTAATTTGCCTAAAACGCATGTCCTATACTCTCTTAAATGAGAAGTTCATTATTTTATTCCGACTCAACGGTCAGTGTGTTGAAGATGGTGTTACAAATGGACTTCTTAGCTGGTATAGGCCTAGCCTATAGCATTTTGGTGTTGATTATTATTTAGAATTTAATTTAGAATCCTGATCATTCTTGGCACATTGTAGCATCTACTTGCAGTGTTACTAGACCAAACTATCATTTAAAATTATTTTGGCCTTTAGATCATTGGTTTACGAGTATCACTAAGGGACATGGATTCGAATCCTTCTTCTGTTCATATGCCCGCATTATTTGCTTATTTTTGGCATCATGCATTTTCTGGTTTTCCAGTAGAGACACGATTATTTTTTCTCATAGTTCATGCCAAGTGGAAGGGCATCAATTTTGTCTTTAAAGACTTGAACATCTCATCAGATGCTCTCTGTTCTGTTCTTCCCTCCCAGATAGACTGCAAGTACTGCTATCGGTGATTCCTATCCGATGTAGGTTCTTTCCAAGCAGATCATGTCCTGTTTGAAGTCTAAACCTTCTGCACTTTTTTTGCACTCTCCTCTTGGTTGATGATTGATTCTTGACTACTTGGGGCATTTTGCTGCCTCTCTTTGCCAGATAATCTGCCTTCTCAAATTTCTTTACCGTACACTTCACAATTTGCTGAAATCCATTGCAGCACTACCTCTCTGGCATCATAATAATAGCCTTAGCAGCAGTAGGCCTACCTTGCATTCTTTCACCTCATAATCCACCTTACTACTGCTTTACTAGCAATGGCCTGAATTGCCGTCTTCGAGTCCATCACTATTTTCTTATCTTGATGTTTGCTTATCTTCTCCAATGCCAGCTTTATGGCCTTCAATTTGCCATCGAATTGCTTGCATTTTTTCCTGCTGCCCAGGAGTTCAAACCTTTATCAGCCCCCGCCATACCCTCCCCAGGTGAGACAGAGCCATCAGTGTTGAACATGCAATCATTCCTCTTCCGGATATTGCTTACGATTGTATTCAGTTGTACGTCTTCTTAACTCCCGTTTGTTGTATTCACTCTTCTTCCTCTCCAACCCAAAACCCATCCACTGTCAATACATGATGTACATCCAGCATGGCCACTCTGATGTTAGGCTTTGGTAGTTCCATTCTAGTACTTATGGTAGTAGTTCCTCCCAGATCTTTTTCAAGACTGTTGGCTAAGCTCGAGAAAACCAGGCTTTGATACAGAATGCAGAGGTAAAATCAGGATCACTTGGAGCTCTATCGTTTGTCAAATAGAGTTGGGGTTTGCACCAAAATGTTAAGTAAGAATGTGTAATAGTTGGTATCAAGGCATATTTTCCGAATACTGCTCACTTTTCTTATTAACTGACCGTAAATATGACACCAAACTGTTAATTTGTAGTAATTTTCCAATTTTGTGTAAGAGACAATTATTTGAAATTTCAAAATCGGCTTTGATAGACGTGCGTTCATCCTTTGTGAACAGCCTCCCAAAAGTGCAGATTTTTTGGATGAAAATTAAAGGTTTAAAAGCGGTACGATGTGTATGTGAAATTAGCTGGATTTGACAATAGAGCGGTTTTTTAAATGTGCATTTAACACTGTAAAAATAGTTTGCCCGAGCTTGGCTAACAGTCTTAAGTTATTCTGCAGCTGTTATGAAAGTCTTTTGTTTTCAGCTTCTCATATGGTACGTCCACGTCTTCTCATCCAACCTAAGCAACTTTTCATGTTAACTGTCAGCTGCCATACATCTTCTAAGTTCCAAAGGCTGTATACTGGTTAGTGCCTCCATTGCAGCAATAGGTGTTGATTTCACTGCTCCTATTGCAATCCTCAGTGCCTGATTCTGCATTCTGTCAAGAGTCTCTTGTGCATTCTTAGGTGCTGTAGTGAGAATGCACCCCCATATTCAAGTACAGATCTAATATTATATTTTGTACGTAGTGGCAAGTACTTCTGTTCGGACACCCCAATTCACCGGCGACCCTTTTCATTAAGATTTAAGTCTGCTTTTTGCCCCAATTCACAGATTTTCTCTATATGTTTAGCACCTGTCATCTTCTGGTCCAAATATAATAATGCATAGAGTTGTGTTGTTCATCATCCTCATCACTTGTTAGGTATCTAACAGCATAATTGCACAAATACTGACATCAAGTAACTAAATCTATCAATCTTTACATTTAACCACTCCTTTTTGGTGGCAACAGGTAATGTTGTGCTGTTTCTGTTGGTAAATCAAATCTTTGACAGGTGTTTTTCATTGTGTTTCTTTAGCAAATGTTGGTTTCCCATGGACTCTTTACTGTGCTGTAGTTGTCAGTGATGAGATTTTGTTTTTTAAACATGGTGTGCCTACTCCATCCACTTCAGGTTAGCCGTTGATGCGGAAGGGTATATTATCTCTTTCATCACTAATCCAGCCTTTTAGCAGCTATCACAGAAGCAAAATGATGGGTCTATACTCTATAGTCACTTTTTGTAAAAATAATTCTAGAATAGTAGGTAGTAAAAATAAATTGATTTCACATTTTGTTAAAAAAATCCAAAATAGTCTGTTTTCATTAATTACTTCTGGCTCAGTCAGCTTGGGTTTTCAAACAAAATTCTTCCACTTCTTTCTATTCTCCCTCAATTGAGGGGCTGCGAGCATAAACCATGTGACTGACAAAAAACGATCCGAGATACGAGCAGTTGCGCGCGGCGGCAACATCGGCCGGTAAAGCTAGAAGCCTCGCGTAGACTACTGCAAGCTAATACATATTCGTTCATTGTGGCGCTATCTGTGTGCAGATTGGTGAACTAGGAAGTGCATTATGACTTCAAATATAACGGCAAGACCACGGCTGGCCGTGCGCGCATAAACCATGTAGCGCGTGTTACATGGTTCATGCTCGCGGCCCCTCAATTATCAATTGTACATCTCTTCCACATCTTCCCAGCTTTCTACTCTTGCCTATAGAAATCCTTCCATCCGTTTCTTGGCCTCCACATTATTTGATCCATTCCTGTTCATATATTTTCTTGGGCGCAAGCCTTCTCTCTTCCAGCATTCAATCTGTTAAGAGATTCTTCATGGGCAAACTAATAGCAATCTGTGAGATGGGACATGTGTCCCGTTCCCTTTCAACTGGGCTAGCCAATACTCTGATCAATCTCTGCAGTTGTTAACGTGCTGCACATGTATTTCCTTGCATTTTATGATCCTTAGTCACACCCAAGTAACAGGGTTATTTCCTTGTTTAGTACTGTCCATGCAACATTTCTTAGATATCTGTGATGTTGTCTAGTGCCTTCTGTGCATTATTCATCCTTATTCCATTAGCTCTTCCTTCCAACTCTCAAATTAACAAAAACAAGTTTAAATTTCAGTTTAAAATGTGCAATTAATGAACTACCTAGTTGTGTAGTAAGTAGTCTATTTTCATTGACAATAATTCCGTTTGATGTTGACCATTTTCTTAGTGTCTTCAGTGTGATACTGAGGGTATGGCCCAAAGCTTTATTTTGCTGTAGTCAAACTTATTCAACAATGATCAACAACGGCGGTGACGTCGCAATCAGGCAACAGTGGAACTGTGTGTTGACAAGACTAATTGTAAAGCATTGCGATTGATAATCGTATTTTGGATCCATTTGCTATCTTCCGTCAAAAACTCAAGTTCATAAAAAGAAGTCTCCACCTTCGAAGACAGTTTTTAGACAGCACTTATTGCCGAATCATTGGCCAAACTGGTGATGCTGTGCAAGACTGGCAAACTCAACTGACACCACTTACACTCATGTATTTGTTTTCGACTTTCAAACGGGAAGTATAATGATTATTATAATGATAATGATTAAGTAGTACATACAGTAACATCATACGAAAAAAGACTACGCCGTTAAAGAAGTCTGTGTGAATAACTTCTGGTACAATATCAATTTAGGGATGTCAAATGCTTAGTTACTCACGACCGATAAAAGTCCTGACCAATATATATATTGAATTAAAAATTAATTTGTCAATGTCGATCGATAATCAATCAATGTTCTTTCTTTTATAAAAGTAGGTAAAAATTAATTGGCAATGTCAATTGGGACTGTGGAGAGCACTTGTCTCCTAATCACGCCCTCCCCTAAATGCAACCCGAGATTTCTCTATACATTCCCCTGGAACTTCCACGGACGATCTCCCGACTATTAGTCCCTCCTGTAACCTATTGTGGATGCCCCTCCACCCCTACTTCCCCCGACACACAACGTTACACAACCTGTCCACCACATCTCCTCCCCTCCAATGACCCCCACCATACACTTACATAGCAGTAAAGTAATATGCCTTCTACCATTCCCCCCACATCTTCCCCTCACTCACACCACCTAAATCTCCCCTGACCCTCTTTGCTGCCCCATAGTTCACCTCCCCTATTACAGATCCCATACTGCTGCTGCTGCTAACAGATAGGCTTATCGACTCAAAGTGTCTACAAATTTCCCATTACCAAATTCCCCGACTTTTCCAGATGGATATTCATATTTTTCAAGACTGCAAATTTGATTTTCTGAGAATATGAGGTCTTATAAGTGGTCCCTAGAGCGTCATGATTGAACGGCACATTAAAATGAGTTTCGGAAAATTTAGGGTTTTATAGATTATAGATGAGAAGTGGGAAGAAGTCGAAGCAAGGAAACTGTGGGAAGACAGAAGTGGATGGCGTGAACTGGTGGGAAGAAGTGCGAGTGAACCTGAAGAGGACATGACAGGCCTGGCAAGCCGGTGTTAACAACTCATAAAAGGCCCTAGAAAATTGGTGGCTATAGCCACCCCCTGACCTAACTTAAGTTGGAAACAGGAGTCAGATATATATATATAGATTTTATTTGACGAGTTATAGAGATTTAGAAGAAATTCGAGAAATGTGGACAATTTAACTGATTTTCCAGGCATTCTAGACTTGTAGACACCCTGATCTTACCATTGTCTTATAGCTTGATGTTTAACCCCCCTGCTGGCTCATAACAGAACTTAATTTATTTGTTTGTTTTTTCCTACAATTGACACCTTGACAAAACTTATATTTGTATCATGTACAGATCGAATTGTGAATAAATTATCTCTAGCACCTGCTCTCCCCCCCCCCCTCCTCCCAAATCTTCTGCCAACATCATTCCCATGTACATCTTAATAGAAACTGAATTATGTATTGTCAATCGATTGAAATAACTGATCAATGATCGATAGTCGACACAAGGGCCTACCGGTATGTGATTTTTTATATGTAGGCCTATTACCAATTGTTAACGAATCGTTCGTAAGTATATAAACCATTATTAACGTCCGTATTCAAATTATTGTACTTGCGAATGTGCAACGAATGTAATAATAAGTGGAACGCAAATTGGAATAATTGGGTTGTCAGTGGGTAATTTAAAAGTAAGATAGAGATTATCACAATTAAGATTTAGTCAAAACACCCGATACAGTTGAAATGACAGACGAGTGGGGTGGAAGAAAAGAGTGTTATATAATAGTTTTAAATTTAAATGTCGAGAATGGTTAATTAAAAATAGAGAATAAATTGTAATATCATGTGTGTATGTGAAAAGACAAAATTGAAAATTATTATGTGACATGTATTTAAAGTAGCAAGGCCTATAGCTAAATAAAGTAAATCAATCAAAGATGCATCAAGGGAGTTTAAAAAATTAGGAAGCTTTGTAATTACTAAACGGAAAGATTTTGGGACAGGGGAGATTGAGGTTTAAGCGAGGAATGGAATATCGAAGAATGTCTAATGAAAAGGATGAGGACGGAGACGATTCCAGGCAAGAATTAGAAGCAGCGGAGGAAGGAATTGTACATTGGGAAGCCCAAGAAAAATGGAAATGATTGAGACAGCATTTGATTAGATTTTGGTTGCTAATCATCTCTATTGTTTCATATTGCAATTTTTTTTGTATCGAGAGTCTACCCACTCTTTCACAGAAATGGTTTTTAGTGGGGAACATTAAATCAACCCTTGAAAATCCCACTCACACGCTCTCATTTTGCGAGTGACAATTTGGCTCTTGCGAGTAACTTTTATAGACGTGCTTCAAAATATCGTTTTTGCGAGAATTTGAATCGAGCGCCCGGATCTAGTTACTGAATGGCGCCGCTAGGTGTGGGCTTCTGTACGATCATGCAGGCAACTGCAAGTCTGCTTGGTGATTCCCGTGAGTCGTAGGAGCCGCGGAGTGTGTGTTGAGCGTGACGAAGCTATTGTGATTGCGTGTGTTCGCCGCTCGTGCGTAGGCCTACGGTTTTCGTCGTGTTCGTGTAGGAAATAGGAATAATGTCAAAGCAAACTAAGTTAACATTTTTTGTAAAAAGGCGCAAGGATGAAAGTACTGATCAGATCAGCCCGTCTACCAGTGTCGCCAGTTGTTCAACTGAATTACTAACCTCAAACGTGCTTTCGCGTAAACCTAGTTCGACCGAATCGATCGATGTAAATTTGAACAAAGACTGTCACTCAATTCCTCTACGCTCAGCGACTTGCTTCAGATAGCTGTTAATGGTCCGCCAGAAGCAGAATATGATCCTTCAAATGCCATTGACAAGTGGTATTTTGATTCGACTGGATAGCTGGTTGATGGCCACAAACGAAAGCTGGCTGCAGTGGATTTGTAACTGGTTGTAAACTAGTAAGTGACTACGCATAAATTCAATTATTAAATCAGCTAGCGACCAACCTTCATATTTGTCATCATTATTCTCCTATTTCTAATCCCATGTAAAACACCTCTTAAAATATTTACGTACATTATTTAGAACAAACAACGCGATGTTTTTCGATCGAGCCGTACGATGACTAGCGTGAGATACAACGGGAGGAGACAGCAGCAGCACGGGTAGTGTTCAGGCCTTCGTTTGCAAGGCTATTGCGCAAGCAACACTGTCAGTCTGTCACTCAAGGTTATTCTTGAAAATTGTTTCAAGAATCGAAAGACGTTGCAACATGAGACGTCGCGGAAACTTGAGTCGAGTAAACAGCCAAACACATTATTGTAAGACGCGATCGCGAACAAAAGTCATTGGGCATTTTGTTGATGCGGCGCATATGATTTGTACCATCAGTGTTCTTATCTTATCTGCAAGTGGTTTACGAGTTTTCACGGTATAAATACTGAAGTTTTTCAGTACTGAATTAAGCCCGCTATGTTATCCTAAAACGCACCAAACGCTCTTTAATAAAACCTGACCTCAAAATTTTTCGCCTGCGGCGCTATTGTTGGGGGGAGCCCCCCAAACCCCCCTTGCCTTCCCGCCGAAAGTACCTTCCCGCTAGGAGCGAGTACTAAAAGACGAGTGCGAATTGATTTGTTACACAATTTTCAAGGGTTGATTAAATTTAAGCAGACCAAGCCAACCCTGTAGGTGCAGATACAATCGATAAGCAAACAATGACCAACTAGAGACTGGCATATTCAAGTATGAAACACCGATCAATGAAGCTGGACACAATTCCACCCACGGACAGTGCCAGAATAAAAAAGCTGGTTTGGAATAATCTTCGAATTTATTAGTAAGTGCCTTGCTGCTAGGACTCCAAAGTCACCATTTACACATTCCTAAGCAAAGAACTGATGTACTTAAGTCCAAATCAGAAGTTATAAAACTTCTGCCTAGAGCGGGAATCGAAGCCTGGACCTTTTGCATTGGAAGCAGAGCCTCTAGCCACAAGACCAACAAGACACATATTCAAGACTATAAGTGATGATAGACAAGGGTGAAGGGCAATTAGTTGCAAAAAACATTGGATTCGAACCCACGTCCTCGTAGAGCCATACGTTTCAGACCAGCACCCTAACCATATGTGCCAGTGCGAACGGGGGACACTTGATTTTAATTTAGTTGTGACAAGACAAGGTTGAAGAGCAATGGGTTACAAAAACCTATCTTTCACGGGATTCGAACCCATGTCCTTGTAGAGCCATACGTTTCAGACCGGCACCCAACCATATGTGACATGGGAAGGGGGAGACATTTGATTGTAATTTTGTTACTTAACTACTCTATTGTTGCAATATTGCTATTCAAGACTAAGAGTGAAGCCTTGTGCAAGCTGTGGATATGAAGTTTTTGAGAAGCATTGTAGGTAAGACCAGATGGCACATAATAAAGAATGAGGATATTCATGATCAAGTAGGCACAAGGAATTGAATGGAGTGATTTGGACTTTGGAGAGAGATGATTTAAGTGGTTCGGACATGTCAAAAGGATGAAAAGAGTGAGATTGTCGAGAAGGATGATGGAAGTGGAAATTCCAGGTAGGAGACCAAGGGGCAGATCACAACGATGGCAGGATAGTGCGAGGAACGATGGGGAAGAGCGAGGAGGAGACTGGAATGTGGTGGGAAGGGAAGAGTGGTGACGGAAGAGAAGAAGATGGAGGCATATCTTATCTTCAATGCCGACCTAACGCAGAGTTGGACTTGGCAACAGATGATGACGATGACTGATGAGTGATCTTAAGACTAGAGAGAATGGCATTTACAAAAAACCTAATTTACCAGAAGCAGGATTCGAACCCACGTCCTAGTATCATACTCTTCGAACCGCGCCTCAATCGTATGAGCCACAGCAGATAGTACAAGAAGACTTTAAAATAGGAGATGAATCGTGATGTGGCAAGAGTGAAGCCGTGGGTGGAGAGAAAATTAAAATAATGGAATAAATTGGCGGTGAGAAAGATTAGGAAGAAAAGAAATATTGAGTCTGACGAGCTTGGTAATCGATAAGTTTCACGCCCTAGATCGCGGTGGAAAATTACCTCTCAACCCGACACAGTTGGAATCGGAGTTATCAATATTATTTTTCTATTTGGCGTGATATGGAAATTGACAATTAAGTACAAAATCCATCTAAGGAGATTCTAACTCATCTCAACGTTTAGATCTTTAAGAATTCTTAAGTGTCGCACATTACCTAAATCTAGTCCGCTTCTCGAACGCTTTTTCCAGTCGCGTTGATGGATGAGCTTTTTTTGGAATATTTCTGTCCAATGATTACGTTTTTATGTGGAATCTCCTTACTTTTTCTATAGTTACTACTTGTTCATTATACACCTGTAAAAGGCTTACATTAAAACCTTTATTTCAATGAATTTTGACCAACTTTTTCATTTTTTTCTTTCAAGAAGCACTACATCACCATAATATTTATGTCAATGTAAAATACAGTCTTGGGGAGTAGCGCGCTACAAGTAGCGCGCTACATGTAGCATGCTACTTTTACGTGTAGCGGAGCCAGTAGCGCGCTACTTTATTAAGGGGGCATATTGTAGCGGTAGCATGCTACAATTTTTGTAGCGTTAGCGTGATATTTGCGCTACTTTGTAAGTTTCGGCGCCAGCAGTTCCAGTACCACGTAAAGTCAAAAGTCTGCAATGCAAACTAAGTTGTAACGCCCGCTGCGCCACGTCATGTGCTCGCCTGTAGACCGGCCCGTAATCTCGTCTCACTTGCACACCATCTCCCTCGCTCTCTCCCAGCGAGCCTCTCCCTCTCTCTCTGCGTCGTCCGAAGGATGCGAGTGATCGCCGATCTGTCACATCGTGTGAGCTGACTTTACCAAAATATTGCAGTGATTATTAAATTGCGTGGAGCATCTTGAGTGCTATTTCAGGGTCGTAAACAAAGATGTATCCACGATAATTAGAAGTCGGATTATTGATTTAGAGCATAAGCCGCTCAATAATTACGCCAATCGTCTGAATTGAATATTAAAATGAAGTGATTAGTGTCATATATCTCCCCTCCCTTGGGACATTCCGGGCTTTATCGCTATTGTACGGCACCAGTAGGCCTATTCCGAACTTTGTTTGTCGCATTCTTCTGCAGTGATTCCGCGAAAAACACGTTGTTGAAAATAAGAAATGCAATATGAATGTTGATCATTAGGCCTAGAATTCTTAAAAGACTAGGGCCTAGCCTAGCCTAAACGTTAAAAGAACGCCTTCTATCACAATGGAAACCGAAACTATGTGCTTTTGATGATAGATCACGATCGAGTTGACATAAATGTAGTTAAAAATCATCGCGGCACGACGTCAAAAGGCTTTAAAAACGGGATAATGTGAGATCTCGACACCCCCTGATTAAACGTG
The DNA here is from genome assembly GCA_024449915.1 of Sweltsa coloradensis. NCBI lineage: Eukaryota > Metazoa > Arthropoda > Insecta > Plecoptera > Chloroperlidae > Sweltsa > Sweltsa coloradensis. The sequence continues at coordinate 344,088 of JAMZAV010000408.1, read as the reverse complement.
AACATGTAGCGGAAAAGTAGCGCGCTATATTTCATGTGTAGCGCGAATGTAGCGTCGCTACATCTCAAAAAAAGTAGCGAAAAAGTAGCGAAGCTACTTTTTCGGGGCATGTAGCGTTAGCGATAGCATGCTACTTTTTAAAAGTAGCGACCCCAACACTGGTAAAATATGAACGTTGTAGCCCCACCCGTTTGGTCAAAATCGGCCCAAATATCACGAAAATATCGTATTAAAACCGGAGAAAAAATCGTAGAAGTACGATTTCTATAAGAAATATTTTTTCAAATGTCTCTAAAATCATAACATATATGATTTCAGTGATTTTAAACGTTCCTTTAAAGTTTCATCATTATCGGAGTAGCCGTTTACCAAATATCGCGAAAATATCGCACTAAAAATCGAAAAAAATCGTAAAAGTACGATATTTATGAGAAATATTTCTTCGATTGTACCCAAAAACAATACAGCTCTAAGTTGAGAGATTTCGAAGGTCCCCTCCAATTTTCATCAAGATCGCATAATATGCCGTTTGCCCGGTAGAGAGCGAACAAACAGACAAAAAAACTAACAAAAACAAAACACCCGAGCTATTTTTCTTGGGGTAACGTAAGTAAAAAAACAAACAAAAAAACACAAAGTCAAATTGAAGTCTTCGCTTCGCTCATCCAACTATTTAAAGTTACATTTTAAAACATTTTATGTAATTTCATGTATACAGTAAATCCCTCTAAGTTTTTAGGCAAATTGTGAATGCAATACCGGCGAACAAATCGAGCCTATGTTGCTTCAACAACATAAGCCTTGTGAATAGCTTGTATTTTTGATACTCCTAATGATAATTTGGCAAAATCCTAAAGTATAGCTTGTACTATTGTACAGGATGCTACTTGAAAAATGAACTATAGTTAATATAGGCCTACAAACATTTAGAATTATGAAAAGTTTTAACATCGTTTAATGTCTAATCTTGTTTGCATGAAAATGGATTTACTGCATAATGAAATTATACGTATAAAGAAATAAACGGAATCGACTTACCATCAGCAATTCACGCCTCTGACACTGCTTGCGGTGATGCTTGGGGGTGGTACTTCCGAGTGGGCTGGCCTAGGAGCGGACTTCAGTCTTGCGGTGGGCAGTGGAGACATCCTTGGAGGGCGGTGCTTCATCCAGGGACTAGGGTTGTACGGCAGCTGGAAAGAAGAAAATAACATACAATGAACTATGACGCACAGTAATAGACAAGACTATAAATTAACTAGCCTACAGGGTTGGCTTGGTCAGCTTGAACTTAATGTCCACCATTGAAAATCAGTTATGTGACTTGAGTGGGTGCACTATAAATACAATTGATTTTTTAAAATGTCATGTAACTAAATTTAATTTCGACATACTGGCTGACTCTGTAAAACTAATAGTAGGCCTTAACCGTCATCACCACCTGCCATATACATTGATGAATTGGCAAAAGATATGTCATAACTATTCTATTAGTCCATGATAGAAACAGGCGTTGAAGTTGCTGTTTTCCTAATGTTGAAATCAATGATTTAATAGACCTACAATAATTTAACTTGTGTGGTATTTCAGCAGTAGTTTTATGGTATGTTACAAAAATATCGTAACTTACCCAAGTTCTTTGCGCCGGCAGCTCTTGCACGTTGACGTGTCAGCGTAGAAGTCTTGAGCCGAGCCGGTCACTGCGACGCTGTTTGTTTACGATCTCCCTTCTTAAAGTCAAGCGCAAGTTTCAGGCATACTGCGGAAGAAAGAAACAAGATTCGTGAGAAATAGAAATGTAGGACATCTGGAAAACGAGACTAGGCACTCAGTCTTCATGCACAGCTAAAAATTACTGTCTAGAAGAATAGTTACAATTAGTCACACATAAAGATGAACAGGATTCGAACCTGAAGAGCAGGAACAGATATTGGATTAACCATGGCCGCTACATTGAATTAATAAATAAAAACAAATTCATATTTAGAGTCTCATACCTAAGTTGGGTTTCGGAGTTGTGTTTTAAATTGGTAGACTTTGATGATTACGGCACATTAGTTAACCAATTCAATTTGATGGAATATTCTTCCTTTGTGAGTCAAAATCAGTTTTATATAACAATTGGATAGACGTTAAAATAAATAAAATTAGCCATCATGCATGGAATTATCAACCTCATTATCTATGCTACTTTTTGCTTTCCTGATCTTGACTTGAATATCGAAGCCTTCAGAAAAAAGTATATGGTATGGTATATGGTATATATATTTAATATTGTATATTTGCCATAGATAAATAAATAAAGTAAATATTTAATTAAGCAAAGCTACACGTTTGTGTTTATACTAAGCTTATCACAATCAATATTAAACATGCTGAACAAGGAGGAGAAATAAACGAACCTGTGGCAATCACCATCACCATACTTGAGGAAGGCAGTAACAATACCCTAACTCAATTTAATTTACCTTTAAGTTTTGTTTTGTGTCTGGTATTTAGTCATTTAATTGTTAGGGCAATAAAACACCATAGCTTGTGCCATAGTAGGGCACCATAGTGCCCTACATTGTACCCCAACATGCCGTTATATCATTTAAACAATGCAGTATTTTTTTTATTGCTTAAAACTTAAAAATAGGTATATAAAAATAAAAATTATTTTTAGAAGATTTATGTACAAAATTGAGAAGCAAGTAGGTTTTAATTAATTTATGTAATTTATATAAAATAAGAGCAATAAAAGAATAAAAACTTTATTTAAAAAAATAATTAAATTAAGTTCTACCGGCAGTTCGTTATCCATTTGAAACGATTTCCTTCCTCAAGTGTAACGGTCACCTGTGTGTTCAGTCTGCTGATAAATACAATTTACTCACCAAAGAAGTAAGCGGCTAGAATTGCTGACGTGACTGACTACAAGTCTCGAAGAATGGTGGGGCTCAGATAGAAGATCGCAGAGTTGTTCGATCTTGGGAACAGGTGTAGCAGCAAGTCCCAAGTCTTGATAATTTGCCATGTAGCGGAAAACCAGCACCAAATTAATCAGGTTCTGGAAATAGAAAAATAGAAAATAATTATTGGAAGAGTAGAAACTAGAATTAAATTGGTCCAAGTTTCACCAACAAAACTAGACGTTCTTCCTTAGGTACTTCTTCGGTTGGGACGGGACAATTTGGAAAAGTAGGTTAGGGGGAGAGGGGGGAGGGGCGAAGCACGTATGTTTCACAATATTACCATTATTGTTAAAACGTACGCGCTTCGTGCCCCCCCCCCCCACTAACCTACTTTTCTCCAAACATCAGTGTTAAAAAAGTTGGCTCGTCCCAACCGAAGAAATACCCTTCCTTAAACCTGTATTACCCTAATTAAAAAATTAACCTTCATTATAAAACAGACAAATTATATAACGTATCAGTTTGAGTATGTAATGATAAATTTAATCAAGAGCTAGACTAAGAATATTAAATTAATTTTAAGTTTTAAATTAGTTATGGTTTAATTTCAATTTCATTATTTGCTCATTCCTATTAACAATCCTAGTCCAAGTGATGTAGGCTAGGGGAGTAATTTAAAAAAAAATTGAGTGGTACAAGTTTCCACTTCTGGAATAGAATGAACTCACCGAAGCACTTGGATGCCAACGTTGACGTGTTGGCGAAGAAGTCTTGAGCGGAGTCGGCCGACACCAATTGAAGAGCTAAGGAGCGAGTGACGTCTGGGATACGGGTTGTAGCCGTCTATAAGCGTAGTTGTCGATGGTGTATGAAAGTGAAACAAATAACAGTGTAACACATTAATTTAATTAAATACAAAATGTATGGGGGGGGGGGGGGAGGAGGTGAAGTTAATTTTATAATCATAGTCATTGACTATCTCGCAAGTCTTTAAATTTAAAATGTCAACATGTAACAAGGTTCATATTAATTTGAGGATCCATGCCATAATTAGCCGGGCACCAGGAACTGAACCAAGACCCTTCTGCATTGGATGCGGGAATAATCGAAAGAACCGCACAGTATCAGATCAAATCAGATTTATTGAAATCATTTGTTATAAAATAGAACACTACTAAAAAAATTGGATAAGATAAAAATAGTTCCAGGTATATATTTGAGCTACCTCTACAATGCATAATGTAAAATAATTAATAATACACCCAATATAAATTAAAGTGCAAATTTCCTACTAGCTTACCTGACAGTGTCAGTGCAGCTGTTTTGGAGGTCGTGACGTCGGGGTCGATCAGCTGACACCTAGCCACCTGTCAGCCGTGTTGTTGTGACGTCACTAGCGATCAGCTGGTAGGCGACGTCGCATTCCTGGCTGCATGGAAGATAAGATAACAAAGACACTGATGAGAACATCCTAGCTTGATCAGAACAATGTCAAGGTTATCAGGAGAGGACTAGGCTAGAGCGTGATTAGTGGTGAAGCCTTGGGATAATTCTGTTCCAAAATCTTTACTAGCACTGAAATTAAGTATTTGGTACAAATGGATAGGGTGAAATTACTTCATGTCAAACGGTATGAACTGGGCGATTGAAAACTGAATATTTCCTTCATAGCTCAAAATCAAATGTGAGTGACATTACGACGGTAGAGGTCATGAATTCAAGGAGGGGGGGGGGGGGGGCGCAATCGAAGCTCTGTGGTTAACATGAATTTAAGCAAATTAATCACCCTTTTTGCGAACGATTTATGTTGAGTAATGAACAATTAAATAATTATAGTAAACTACATTCCACAGATAACCTGACCTGGAATACTGAAGGCTAATAATGAATAATGATCAATAAATTCAGGAATGTGCAAGGAAATATGCACGTTGTGATGAGTGAACTATCCACTTAAAATGTTGCACGACCTTGCATGACCTTTTGCATGACATTGGAAGTAAACTAGACGTGGAAAATGAAGTTATGTGAAAAATACTAGCTATGTTATTATTGAAATTTTCAAATTTGCTAGGCTACATCGAGCATATTATTGAAGGGAAGCAACTTATTGAACACGTAGCTATAAAGCAGATTACCGGTATAAAAACACAATGCCACGTTATTGCAACTATGAAACTATCGATACGTGCGATGTGAGTAATTAAATCTAGATTCTCCTTAAGAAAATCCGAAATATAGTGGATACAAAGCAATAATAATGAAGGAAAACGCCGAATAAATTATAACGAACTGCGAAGGGCTAATGTGAATCATGTTGAAAGGAACTAGGCTACGAGGACGCCATGCCACGTAATTCAAGAACAATGGTAGGTAAACGAATCTAGTGACAATAAATTAAATTGCGCTTTTATGCAAATGAAGTGGATAAAATTCAATACTAGTAGAAGGAAAACAGGAAATAAACTATTGGAACTAAATGCATAAAGCTAATGTGAAACAATGTTGAAAGCATGCAAGTAAAGTTGGATGCATGACGGATGAATCTATACAGACAAAATGGCATTTGGCCACGTTTCTGAAAGTTTCAACGACTGAACGACACGAGAAAATAATCAAAATTCTTTGAAATATTCTAGTTTTGCCTGGCAGATGAGTATCACAGAACGGAAAGCAAATAACTGTAGATGAATTTATAATTGAGGATTTAGTGTTATAATAATTGGGTAAATGTTATGGATGCAACACATAAAGTAAGATTTAATTTGGGCAACGAAGAGAGGCTTTACCTTGCTGAAGTGGAGGCGGACCGGCGTAGTCTGTTCAACTCGAAGATGGTAGTACAACCTGTCGGCTCGACGAGTGTCTAGCAACTGATGATGCAGATTGCAGAATGCACGGAAAAAGCACTGCACATTCTCGCTCACGTATCCATAGTGACGTAACGAAATCTGCGTGCGCAGTGTGCAGCCAATCACTTGCGCTCGGGCGCGTAGGAACGTTTTGAAAGTTGGGGGGGGGGGGGGGGTCAAATCCATCAGCAGGTTTTGAGGGCGGCAGCTCACAGCTGGGGTCTGGGGCGAAGCCGTCGCCAAAGAAAACATTTTTCACCATACTACAGTTATTTCGTCATGTTTTAACTGCACTCGGACTCTGTAAACGATGTTTTACAGCAACCTGCAATCTAAAATCTAAAAAAAAATAACGTAAAGTGGCCCATTTTATAGTAAATTTCAACCTAATTTTTTATGTAATGACGAAAAACACAGAATACTCGGGATAAATATATATAATATAAATCTACTGGCTGCAATGATAACTTAAAATGTGGAACAGATCAATCTTTTGATGGGAGTGCCAGTGTGAAAAGTGGGGGGGTCAATTCTCCCATTCATCCCCCCCCCCCTTCCTACGCGCCTGCTTATGCTATATCTGCAATGATCGTGAAACGCACAACGCGACTTGATGATTATAGGCCCTATTCAAGTTGAAATAATTATTTAGATAAATTTCGATCATAAATAGCCAATTATTTTCTATGCATAATTCAATTGAACCACACGTTATGTTATGGGGGTTTGATTTGATTGTGACGTGTTGGTTTGCAAGGTAGATAAGTCTTTTGATTGGTCAGATATGTCGTCATCTTCGTTCAAGTGTCTGCTCGGGAGCTCCGAGCCGAGGATGACGTAGGGTCCGACCAGACCAGGGTCGTAGGTTCGAGTTCTGCCTAATTAATAACATTGTCCAGAGTTGAGCAGTAGCTGTTTGAAAGTAACGCGTTTCTTTCATCGCGGCATTAAAACTTTCAAGAAAATAACCAAAAGATAGAACAGACCATACTTTTAAAATAATATGCCAACATCAAACATCTCTATAGGGTATATTTTAAACACGAATATACATTGTTTAATATTATGATGACAAATTGACCGTACCATAAGGCTTTTTCGATGTTATCATCTGCACTGCAGGCGCGTATGAAAGGGGAGAATGGGGGAATTTCCCCCCCCCACTTTTTACAGTGACCCCCCCCCCCTTTAGAATGTAAAGGAATTCAGTCACGCCGTAAATCCCCACGGTGACAGCTACTGAATAACGAATTTTCAATTTTGAATCTCCCATTGTTAGGCTACATCTTTTGTTTCAATTGAGTAAAAAGTACAATATATATACATTCAATTGGTTGTAACATGGTCTATATCTCGTCACTATTCCAATTATGTTTTATAGTTTTTAACTGTATAAAAAAAGACATTAATTTGGTATCGCATTCAGCCCACCTAGAATGCACCAATCACACTCTTATAAAAACCTGATTTTCAAAATTTTCGTCTGTGGCGCTGTAGTTGGAAGGATAGCCCCCAAACCCCTCTAAATTGATCCCTTTCCCCAAAAACTCTACAAAAGATTTGTTGTCCTCCTCCTCCTCCCCACTCAACAAAAGTTCCTTCGCGTCTGAACTGTATGATATCAATCCACAACTCTAACAAGAATATTTTTGCTTTAGTTACTTTTCTATAGTTTCATTCAGGCTACTAGTAACGAATTTAGCAATTAACAGCAAGATTATTGGGGCCACCATAACCTCCCAAAAAATTGTCAAACATAACATTTTTCAAGCTAGGTCCCCTCCCATCGGCAAAAATCTCCCATAAGAAATTAACATGGGAACGATCTTTATGCCCCGTGACCTTGGAGGATTTTGATCCAAAAAAATATTGGCCATTATTGACGTACTCTACAGCCTTTTCTGTAAATTCTCTATATTTTGTTTTGTAATTTGGGCAAGTAGTTCGGTCAAAATATGCTGATTACCAAGATGGGGTGTGATTTTTGCGTGTTTGAGGGTATATTTGTGCACAGTTTCAAGACAATGTAAAAAATGGGCATTTTAGATTGGTACTATGCTCTAGTATCTATGTGGACCAAAAATGAAGCAGGTTAAAGCCGATTTAAAAAATTTCCCAAAACACCAATTTTCAAAAATTTCTGGATTAAAAAAGTTGAAAAGTTTGTGTTAAATCACAGTTACAAGATATAATTTTTTAAACTGTCATTTTAGTGTAGTATTGTGCTATAGATCATGAGGTAAAAAATATTTTTTGAGTTCGTAGTACGTCAATAAAGGCATATTATTATTATTAATATTTTAAATGTATTCAAATAATTTATTTTTTATAATTTAACCCCGTAAACAATTTTTAGACTGGCTTCCTACAAGAAAAGTTTTCAAAATGTAATTCAAAGTAACTTTTCAGCTTTTTTTAGATAATTCTTTAACTTAACAATGTTACTGCTACTGGCACTGGCTGCCCTACTAAGGAAGAAGACCTTTTCTAAAAAAATAAATTGTTTTGAGTAAATTGAAAATTAGTGAATGAATTTGCACTGCAAAGGGTGTTTATTATGATTTGAAAACAATTGTAATAATGAAGAAGTTCTAAAGTCAAATGGAATTTATTTAGAGGGATCATAATTTATATGTTGATATCCAATTAATTACTGTAGTTAGGGCTTTTTGCAATGAAAAAGCACAGCATTTGAAAACAATTCCCTTCCACAATCCACAGTCGGTTATTTGCCTTGTTAAAAAAGCCCTATCTACATGGCAAAAGTAGCACATTAGCAGTCTTGGGCACGTTCCCCCCAAAAATGAATTTTGAAAAGTTACGTTACTTCTGCCTAAAAAGGAACTGAACCTTCCTCGTTCTTCAAAAAGCAACTTAGTTCCTTTCAAGTTCCTTACACCATCACTGAATTAAATAATAATAAATGTGATAAGAGTTAATTTATCATTACTTGTATTTATTAAAGTGAGTCCCAGGCCATCTGACGAGGGTGGCGCCATTTTCGAAAACACAAGATGTCACAAGATATTTTTCATACTGCAGTTTACGATATCAGGTACTAGAATTCGACGGGATTACGACGGCGAAAGGAACTTATAAAGGAACGTAAAATTCGTTCCAAGTTCCCATGAAATAGTAACTTTGACGTTACAAGTTCCTGATGCAAGAAAAGGAACGTGTTCCTCCCCAAGACTGCCGACTGGACATTAGATGGAGAATGTTACTCCGCATCTAATAGTACATCTAACTCAAAATAGGCCAAAAGTGTAGTTAGGGCCTTTTTGGTTAGTAGGGCACACACAACAAGTAATTATATAGTGTAACCCGGACTAGAAGGTGAACTGACTTGTGACTGCCGGAAATATCTTCACCACACCCTCCGCTACTTACCCCTGCCGAAGCGGGACTTTTTTACCTGTCTTTGTTGGGTTCATTGACCTGTCCGGTCCGGTTGGTCTTTTCTTTGGCCTCGGCTGGGACGGCCAATATGCCTGTTCAGCTGCGCAGTAGGGCCTACACACGGTACACACATCCGCAAAATATGGCTTAATTTCTTCTTCTAGAGTAAATCTAACTCTGTAACCATTTCAATATTTGAATACTTCCGAGGATATGGGACATGCGTTTTAGCCACATTCCTGATAGCTCGGCTGACTTGACACCACAGATGTTTGAAATTTTGAACAGTTTTAACGAAAGTGAAACTATAGGGCTCTTCAGTAACACTTTTCTAAAATTGATTTTAAAAGAAATAAATAAAGATTTTTGATTTTGTTGGAAAGTACAAAATTGACTTTATTCGTGAATTTTTGACAAAATTTTGAAAATCTGCGCTGTCCACGTATGATTTATTGCCAACTTTGCAAAGTTGTATCAGATGCTATCTTGAATCTTGGCCGAGTGAATAGCTATTTGCCAACTTCCAAATGTGTCCTATTTCCTGTTATGTTCAGTAACTAAAGCCTCTTTTCAGAGCATAAGATCATTTTGGCAAATAAAATAAATATTTGAATTGGCGAGCTTGGAATTCAACGTGGATTAAATGGGCGAGGGGTAGAAGAAGTGGATATATAAGGACAGATTCAGCCACTGACAGGGGGATTAAAATGGTTCCCACATTGTCTTTTTTAATCTTTCTTGTCGTCAATGCGAGGGGGGTCCACACATTAACTGCCATAGCTCACCTCTAGTTTTGGGGTAGTAGAATACTGGAACTACTTAGTACTTCCTAGCTGATGGTTGCAAGATGGACTTTGCCTCTTTTCTTACCGTGAACGATCGGCAGAGCCAAAACCCCGGGCCCTGACAGAAAAGCTGTCGTATAAAACCAAATTAACCTGCGTGTTCAAATTGATTTAAAGGTTGTAATCCAGTATGCAAATTTGTGTTAAAAAAATCTATACACTTTGAATAAATTCCTGAAGTTCACCAAATTAAGAGTAAATTACGGTGATTTCACTATTTTTTTTTTATTAAAAAACAATTAATATTTATGAACACGCTACTGGACAACATAGATTTATTCTTTATTAACATTAGTGTGAAATTTGATAACGGTGTTAAAAAAATTGTTTACCTGGAAAAAACATTAAGCTGAACGCCTAAACTAGTCTCCGCGCCAGCCTCAGCGACTCCTCTTAGTATATTTTGTGTACAGTATATGTGGAACACCAACGCGTAGGATAAAAAAAAACATTAGGGCTGCCCAACGATATCGATAATTCGATGCAATATCGATATGAAGAAAAAACTTCGATATCGATATGGAAATTTATATCCTTTTATTTTTATTTTATTTTTTTAACTTTTTTTTAAATCAAGAAATGTTTGGTGTGGCAGCGAGTTATGGTTCTGCACCGCTGTCCCCCCCCCCCCCCCCGCGCCACCAACTACAAACTCTTGCTGCTTTGTTTTGTTTATGTTATGAGATAAGATAAGATAACCACACCACATGTGTAATCTCATTCATATCAGCAAAGCATAAGAGGCAGCTCAAGTTGTTACACTACAGTATCAGGGAGGGAGAGAGAGAAATCAGTTCGCTTCTCTCTTTGCAGGGCCCCCGCAAGTATTGTTGAGATTGTTCTTCATGGGATGGACAGTGGCATGTCTGCATTGCCGGCGGGCGGCCTTGGCTAGCCCGAAGAACGTAATAACAAGTTTAAAAAAACAATATTGATACTCGATTTGAAAAGTTCGATATCAAATCAATATATCCCCTTTTGATATCGTCATGATTTTTTTTATTGTTGGGCAACCCTTATAAACATTCCCTTCTTACGTGACCAACACGAACAGTAGGGCCTACATAATTTCAAATAGCCCTATGTCTAAAGGTTCACGTTCACAACAGTACATACATAGAATGATTATCAAAATTAAATTTAAACAAAATATGTTGAGGAGGAAACAGGTCAAAAGAAGAAAACATTCGTTCAGACAACTGTATATTTTTCTCAAGGATCAATTCTGCGATGACAAATTATCTCAAGTTCGTCGAGATCTTGTTCAGTTGACGCATGCATCCAATTCATCATCCTTCCTCCATACACAATCTACTATAGAAATAATTAATAATATAATAATTCTATACGTACTGGTTACGACTATTTAAAATAAATATATGAAAATGTGCTTAGAATTAGGTTTCAGCTCGTATCAAATTTACAAATAATTCAACTGTTGAAATGTTCAGAAAACCAGAAATTAAGTTTCACTTTTGATCTAGGTTTATTGTTATAAATAATTCAAATTCAGTTTCCGAAAATCGGAATATAAAATGCCCATACCATAATATTTAAGTACTACAATAATTTAATGCTAAAACCAATAATTCCAGCTGTAAAATAATTTCAATAACAACTGTACGAGTTAAGGCCATGAGTGAATACGTCTCAGTATATTGTACAACTAGCTACTACTAATTAAGTTTATTCATTTGCTTCATTATTCATTGACCAAAGTACATTACTACTAGCGTACACATAAGTACGTAGTTTCATGATGTTTTGTTTATTCATCGTCATAAAATATAAAAAATAGTACATGTTACTGATTTCACAAGCTTCAATCGCGTAGAAACAATCGCCGACTATAAACAGCATCTCACTTTAAATTACATACCAAGTATGTTCTGGTGGCTTTTTCTCACTGTGTCAATACTTGTAGAGGTACTGGCGTAGACATTCTACAGCAACCAGTACCGATTACGTTAACGTCAGCGAAAGGCAACCAAGCGGTTTTAGTTTTATAAAGTAGCGCTACAGAATTGATTGTTACGATCGAATGGAGAGATGATTATACAAAGTCAGTTACAGTATTCATCTCTGTGATGATGTCAAACTGAAAGAGAGAAAAAGCTATCTATTTTCTTTACAAAGTCAATGTGGAATGTAAATTACAAGTAAAAAAACTGTCAAACAATATACAATAATTGGTATTTGGTTTGTTACGTACGAGATTGAACAAAGGTCAAACATTTAATGAAATAAAACCCTTAGACAAGTCCCCACCTAGAATTAAACGAAGATATCTAATATCGAACCACGTTGAGCTCACACTAGTAATAATGAAATTCGCTAAATAAAAGCAGAGGCAAATCACAACCGTCTTGCACACTGATACAACCCGTGCCGTGTGTTTGCATGATGATGAGATGACGTGAAACCAAGATCCAATATAGTAATGAAGCACTTTTTTTTGGTACTCAAATATCACTTCCTAAAATAGAAATTAGTACAAAGTGAGTTCTCACTAATAGATGAATTAAATTCATACTAAATCTGAAATGTTTGGTGAGGAAGTGGTTGGCAATAAACCCACAAACCGACCACGAGAGTGATGAAATGATGTAGTTCACAGAATCTAGGCGCAAGTGAAAGACAACAAACACCCACCGACTGCTTAGTAGTTATTAGCAGTCGTCATCTTGCGAAACAAGACTGAGGTGAATCCGTAACAGCACATTTCACACGAGTATTTGTCTACATTCTAACACGAATCTCGTAAGCCGCCATACAAAAAGATGGAACCTTCTCTTAGTGTGCACAGGATTACATTGTGACTACTTCCAGCAACCTAAGCCTAATGTATACACAATCTTCGACAAGACCTAGCATAATGATTACATACGTATATTAAATAATAAATAAAACAATTCACTTATGGGAAAAATTAATTTGAATAGAAGCTAGTGATGTGCTGTATTTTCAGTACCTAGCAACTGCACAGGTTTTCAACTTAGTATGAAGATGACATGAGGTTGATGTAGTCACGAGTCTAAAAAGGCTTCGGGATTCATGATAACCCCGAGCCCGAGTTACCGGGTGTGTCCACGTTTAGCCGTGTAGCAGGGTCTCTGGCCTGGCCCGCATTCCGGAGGAAACTAGCGAAGCAGAAAGACTGCGACTGCCGGAAGCCCTGGTGTTTCTTTCTACCACTTAAAGAAAGCTATGGAGTTCCAGAAGCAGAAATTGGATTTAAGAGTTAATGTGAACCTAGATTTGTAATTACTTATTTCAAATGGTCTAAAATAGATAAACGGACTAGCTTCAAAAGTTTCAAAGGGGAATGCGGGTAGGCCGGTCATAGCTTGGACGCGAGCGATTGAGACCCTACTTCTTAGTTTAAATATAGATGTCTTAGAAAAACTGGTAGATCTGTCATTTGTCGTCTTGGACCTTGGTCTTCTTGGTGGGTGGTCCGTCCAGCGAGGAGGTCGTGTCCTCGTCATCCACCGCCTTGTTGCATGCCACGATGGCGGTGGCGATCGCCGTCGAGTCGTTGGTCGCAGAATCGGACGTTGCGATCGAGTCGTTTGTGTTGTCGTCCGGTACAACAGGCAGAGCAGGGGTGTCCATAGAGTCTTCCGTGTCGTCCAGACCGTCAGCCGGCGGGAGCTTTCCATTGGTCGAGTCCTGGGTGCTCTCGTCCGAGCTCTGGTCACCAGTTGCATCCTAGAGTGGAGGATCACACCATTAACAGGGAAGGCAGCTTTGGTTCAGTTAATAATCATCCTCTCTGGTTAATTAATATTATAACCTAGGATTTGTCCGGGTAGGGGTGTGCGAATAGTGATTTTCACTTTGAATTAAATATCAAATAGTTGATGAATACTAGTGTAACAAATACAGTATTTACTCGATTGTAGGACCTAGGTTGCCTATAAATTTAAAGGGAAAATAATAGGATGCAAGCCACAATTGCATGCAACATTTTAAAAACTTTTTTTGTTAGGGATGGGAAAAAGCGTTCAATTTCCTAAACTTTGAACCCCTTAAAATTTTGCGTTTACGTTTAAAGCTCTATTTTAAAAAAAAATTAGGTAGGCAAAGGCCTAGGTTTTACAACAAAAATCGTAATTTTCTACTTATGACCTGCCGACGAGTAATTATGAACGGTTTTATTCTCACATTTGCATTTAGTGACCCGGCACTTCCACTATGTGTAACAGACAAGATGCCTTAATACAGTCTGGGACCCGGCACCCACCAAAATTAAGCACATTTAGAAAATTTTCGGGCTAATTTGTTAGCCTGTGTTTATGTAGGCTCCGAAAGTGATAACTGATAACAAAATATTAAATGTTTATTAAAAAAAAAAAAAAAAATACAATCACGTTTATACTAAACTCCAAACGTTTAAACTCTACATGCCCGTTTAAACGTTTTAATGACCCATCCCTAGTTTTTGTAGATTTTCAATTGGTACGGATACGGGTACGTAATCTAATAGTGTTCCTAAACTTGATTCTCATCAATGGAACTATAATAAGGGCTAACCTGCCATCAAGTAATGGCCGCACCGCTATTTTGACCGCTCTAATTTTAAAGACTAGGACATAAACCAGTGGCAAATTGCTCCGCATAATGCTCCCACGTTTTAACTTTATTTTATTTTAAAATACATCCGAGGCACAATTCACAACAATACATTAGGTAAAGCAATCGATGCAATAGGTAGACCCAGGCCTAAGTGGGAATAAAATAAATAAACAAATAGGTAGGCCTACCCAAAAAAAAGTGCATTTAGTCTTACCCACTTAGCAGAACAATTTCAGTGGTTTTTTTTAAAAGTAATAGTTGGCCAAACCCTGTGAAGTGCAGTGCATAGGCTATTTTTTAATACTTTAGGTTATGATGGTAACAAAATAGAAACATTGCATTTTTAAGTACGGTATTTCATGTTGCATCAAAAAATTAACTATTTTATTTTTTAGTCTTTGCACGGATATTTGCGGATATTTTTGTCCTCTTTAACAGGACTAGAGAAAATCTTCAGTGGCAGCTCTTAAGCCAGGCCTAACGAATCTTATTCCAATCATCATCAAAATAAAACATGTTTGTTCGAAGATGCATTTTACTAATTAACTTATTAGTATTTTATTTATTTATTATGATAGGATAGGACAGAACATATTACGGAATACAGTAGTATAAAAAAGGCTTAATGTGATGAAAGTACTAAAGACAGAAAATATCAAAACTATGATTGAAAAGACAGATAAACCGGAAGATGACTTTGCTGGTGATAAAAAATTATATTAAAAAAATGTAAAAATGGCATGATGAAGAGAAGTGCAAGGACAAGGAAAAGCATAGATTCATGAAATACAAGGATGGTGACTAGAGGCATGAAAATTTAGCGTTTTAGGTTATTGATGCTAAATCAGTGAGTATAAATTCTTAAAAACACTACAAAATGCTAAATTTACTGAAAATAAGGTTTACCTATACCAATTGAGAATTGGTTTAGCATTGTATTCTAAAGTTTAAAGTGACTACATTGAATTGAATGTTCCTATAAAGCATAATTTGAATTCATTCCCCATTAAAAATACAAGAAACTCCCCACATTTGGGGTTTTGGTGGAAAAAAGAAAATTAATGCTACAAAATGCTAAATTTGGAAAATTAATGCTAAATATTCAGAATATAAATGCTATTTTTTCATAGCTCTAATGGTGACCCATCGATTTTAAAATCCGAAAGTTTAGTCTATTTACAACTATGTACTAGTAGACCATGAAAAAAATGAAAATGGAAACAATACGTCTCTCTCCGACGTGCTTTTCGAAGTAGGATAAGTCACCCGTCACATTCCCCTCCCCTTACCAGTTGACAGCAACATGGCAGTTCTATGATTTATATTTTTATATCATGGACATAATACACAGCAAGATACAATATAGAAATGGTTTGCCTAGTGGCCTTGATATAGCTTAATTGACAAAAGCATCGGTATGTAGAGCCGGGTTCGAGCCCCTTCAAAGTGCTGACTACGCCTAGGCCTATATGATACGTAATACTATATTGTTAGATGACTAGTACTATACCTATCATGCATTAGTCCTTCTTCTTGGCAAGGAACCTCGATGTCTTTTGCCGCACTGTCACTGTCAATACTCTCACATTCAGTGGAAAGATGTGGACTTGCTACTTGCGATGATCTTTCTTGCAACAAACCTCTATGCATCGCGGTTGGATAACCCTCCCCATTGTTAACTGTAGGCTTAATATTGTTGAAAGCACGGATATCGAATAATCGAATTACACTACGCACACACGTATGTACACTGTGTTACCTTTAGGCCTACTAATGTGGTCTTAAATGAAGGCAAGATTTCCTTGCAATGTCATTTTGAAAAGTAGAACAATGCCAAAAGCTACTTTTTGAAAGTAGCACTGCTACAACTACTTGACCTTTGAAATACCCTTAGCTACTTTTAACTTTAAGCTATTTTTTTTCAAAGTTGCACTGCTACAGCTACTTGACCTTTGAAAGACCCTTAGCTACTTTTAAGCTATTTTCATTCTTAAGTACGTAGTTTGCTACTTGTGCAGCTACTTTTGTGTTTTTTACCACAAACTAGAGTAAAATTTTGTTCATGTTCATTAGGGCATAGGTTCTGGCCTGTTGCAATAAAGCAATTACAAAATGCAACTTATGCTTAAGAGAATAAACTGCCACTGGCCAATGTAGGAGGTTTGAAAGAATGACCAGCCAATTAGATGTTTGGCCTGCAACATTGTTCCCTAATGCCGTTTGTCCAGGTATGAGGAGAAAAGAATGTATATCAGATCACATCTACTTATTGAGTGCCGGCTCACGCGTTCACGATAACATTCTGCACAATGTAGGCCCAAGTGACTCGACGCACGACTCAAGGTCAAAAATAGAACTTGCCTGTATTAGTGGAGCGAGCATGTGTCTGCGAGTGCAAGAGAGACGGATGAGGAAATACATCTCGTAAACGCCAGATCAGTGTCATCTCAAACGCGAACAAGGTGCGCGTTCGATCAAACTCACACATGGCCGGCGAGTAGTATGGGAAAAGAATTTGCGAATACATATTACTAGGCTTCCGCCTAATTATGATTGATTTTTGCAACGGTAATGGTTTGATTTCATTAGGGTCTATTGCAAAATAAGAGTAGCGTCGATTTTACGCTACAGCTACCTGTTAATAGTAGCTCTCTACTCACTACTTTACTACATTTTCAAAAGTATCGCGCTACCGTCCTCGCTACTCGAAAAAGTAACATGTTACAAGAAGCGTGCTACTCAACAACACTGGCCAAAAGATAAGATCTAGGCCTATCTCTCGAAGGTGGACAAGATAAGAAGTATGTGATAAGGAAAGTGGGAGTTGAGAGCATTAAGTTCCAGATGGTGAAGGATCGATTGCGATGGTGTGGATACATGAGATGAATGAAGAAGTATGGCCAGTGCGCATAGGATCCAGTTCACAGCTGGCAGACTGGCATGGGTGGGAAAGACCGGCTGAGGGGAGTAGAGGGACATTTTATTATTTCCCCACTATTAGGCTCAGTAGGAAGGTTGGCAGAAAAGGGCAGTATGCCCCAAGCACAAGGTGTCTGCCGGCCTCTACACAACAAATTGTGAGAATAAACAAGCACTTATAAAACATTTAAGAGACAAATTAACTAAACATTAACAATTCATAATATTAAAATCAGATTAAATTAATTTAAGCAATCATAATGTAGTAGAGTTAATAGCTCTCTTGAAAGCAGACATGGCAAGACACAAGTGCGCGTTAGGTCCAGCTCACAGTCAGCCAACTGTTCACTGTTCACTGACTGTTCACGTCCTAAGGGAAAGGAATTTATGATGTAACGTAATCTTGCAAACTTGTGGGGCCATTAAGCACTACTATTGCCTACATTTCACAGCTGGCAAACTGTTCACGTATGGGAAAGGAATTTATAATGTAACGTTATCTTGCAAACTCGTGGGGCCACTGAGCAGCTATTGCCTACACTTGACTTGTGCTCGATGAAATGCAATATTTTATAAGATTGCTTTGCACCTTGATCGTTTATCGATCACATTGTGTCAATGTACTTCGGGACTGGTAAGTTTTCTTCAACGTCAGCGTTACTACCTCGATCTTCAACTTCAAACACAAGTTACGACGATTGCGTGGTAGCACGGGCGACTGAAGCCTCTACTAGGGAGAAGTCGGTCTCTCAAAGGTCGAGATCAGCTCGAGTTTCGCAAGTGCTGGCAACGAACACGAAGGAAAGCGGACGGTCACAGCTGGTGGAAGGCGTTGATGAGTACCTAACCCTTGAAATCACTGTTTTCCGCCTTCTAAACCATTTGCGAGAGAGTAATAAATAAAGTTTTTGCGAACTTCGAGTTTTACAAAGGCTTTTGTTACTCCGCGGACCCATTCAAACAAGGTAGTAAAGAGTGTGTCCCATTACGATGCATCCAGAATCTTGTGGGAATTTGTAGGAATGACAAAAAAACAACGTAGGCCAGGGGTGGACCTAACAGGTTAAGAGCCAGGAAAAATAAGTAGGGGACAATATTATTGCGGTATAGCCGAGGTCCCAGACAGCCCCAGCCTCCGAAGGCAAATTTGCGGAAGGCTTTTTTTGTAGTATTACATTACCGGTAGGCTTGATTGCCTAAAACGCAATTTAAAGCAAATTTGTATCAATAATAACTTGTGGAAGTAGCTAGCCAATGTTGCATTGATAAATGAAAAACATTCACCAATATATGCTGCAAGGTGATGGATTTAAAAAAAAAAATTGTGGAGGGGGGGGGGGGATTTGTTAAATTTCTTAATGATTTAGGGGCCAGCATGAAATTTTTACTCGCCCGGGCAAGCGATAATTTTCCACCCCTAAAGTAGGCCTAAAATCGCGATCGTCATGTACTAATAAGGGTCGCAATATCAAGGTTGTACTGTAACATTTATATTTCTTACTTGTGGTTTGATGACTGATCCACCGTTCTTGGTCTCGTGATGGCCTGTTCCATTTTCCACCAAGGCTGCTGGGAGATCGTCGAGGAGCTCTGGCTTGAGCTCTGTCGCCACGTAGTGGGTCCAGATTGCCAGCTCCACCTGATGAGGGTCCCAAATAATGGTACCATTTGAGGCTGAAACAGGAATTGGTAAATGGACAATTTAGCTGCAGTTATCATCATCATGTGAAAATATGTGTTAACAAACCCAGCCCTTCTTTATGTTACAGTGGAACTTCGGTCTAACGATCACGGATGCAACAATTTTCCAACGCCGATTTCACCAAGTCCCTTCTTATTCCCATTTAAACCAATGTTAATTTTCCCGCCTAAATATTGTTTTTTTTTAAGCGCCAAAGATAACGATTTCCCGCCTCGAACGATGAATTTGTAAGTCCCCTGATCAAAATTGCATTAGTTATTACTCCGCTGCAACGCTAGCAGCTGCCGCGTGTACCTACAGGCGCTACACCAATAAAATGGACCGCGTACTGTAAATCACAAAATTCATTTTTTTTGGTGTGCTGCTTGCAAGATTTTTTTACTCAGTCCCTTAAGAATCGTTGGACCAAGTTTCCACTGTATTCGTTTTTTCTTTCCCTTTCCGACTTCTCTCATTATGGGGGCTTGTGTTTGACTAGATGGTTCTAGCACTGAGAATAGTTTTGAGAGCCGGAACCACAATGCGGGTTTTGGCCGGAGGCTACTTTGAACTTTGTACCGAATGGTATGCTGAACACCCGTAGTCATTCAATGTCAATTGGCCAGCTGTCAATAAAGATTGATTTTTTTATTTTTTATTATGCCTATCCTATGCCTATATAGGCTACACTTTGAGAGTGATTCTAGCTTTTTGTTACTTCAAGGCTGATTATCGACACGTTTATATTTATTATAAAACATTTAGATAATACCGTAATGGAGTAACTTTTCAGGCTTGGACCATGAACAGAGTGTTTAAATACGGTCTTGTTAAGCCTAGGCCTATGCAAATATTTTTTAAGTGGACAATCTAGAAATCCAAGACAAATGTTCAAATTAACTATACTCACTCTCCTTGTTGAGTCGTTCCACCACACCCTGAATGTGCGTTACGAAGTTGAGGTACTCTTTGGTAGTGTAGTCAATGCCTTCAATGTCTGGTATTGCCATAAGGCACTCATCGGCCATGAATGGGGCCAGGTTCGGGGCAGCAGCAGCTGAAAAATAGGTTGCAATTAGTGGGGTGCGTTGGGCCGGATATTTGGGACCGACCGACCGACCCGATAAAGGTAGGGACTTACCCGATTTTCGTATAGCAAAAAATTATATTTTGGGCCCGGTTTAGGATTTACACACTATTGGTGAGGTGCTGGTCCAGACAAATTTTAGTTTATAGCCCACATTATAAAAATGCCTTCAATGAAAATTCCAATTGAGAAATGTATTTATTTGTATAAAACTATGATATACAAACGCACTTACTTAGTTATAGCTACTTAAACTTGCATAAAAATTCCACGTTACTAGAGTTATCTTTGACAACGGTCGATAAAAATAACCATCAGCTGCATGCAAGCAATGTTTAACAAATGAATAATCTCTTATCTAGCCTACATAAGAACATAAGAAATGTGGGCTATTGCATTTGTTAATTCCAAAAGACAATGAGGTATTTATTACCGTATTGTTCCGAATAAAGCACGACCTCGAATATAACACGACCCCCAATTTTTCAGAATCATTTCAAGAAAAAAGAAAAAAATCAAAGAAAATTAAAATGTACATGAAACACTTACAACAAAACATTTTGAACAATGTTAGGGCCTAGGCCTATGGTTTTTTACAGGGTAGGGCCAAGCACAAGCTCACATGTCAACCACAGTTCACCAGTCTGATTCCTGGTCTTCAATGTTTACGTCACGGGGGGGGGGGGGTGGGGGGTGGGGGTTATACTAGGCCCTAGTATCTATGGTCGTAGGCCTAGGCCTAGCTCCTTCGCAATCCCTTGCTGATTTGTAAGGCAGAGGAACCTTTCTTTTCCACGCGATCAGCAGTCTTCATTTGTTCATCTTGAGCCATTTCATCTTCTCCTTCATCACTCATTATTACGTTACGTAGACTCTTAGCTCTTAGCAACGTAGATAGACAACCCCGACAAACAAAATCTATGTAGGTCAAGCTAGGTCACGATGTGATCACGGCTAAGGATTCTGACGACTAGCAGACAGTTTCGCCCAAGGTTCGGCCGAGTTCAGTGGCTTCGAGTGGGTGGGCGGGGCGAAGCGCAGCAGACTATGCGCGGGAGTTGTATAGAGGCGTGGCCTATGTTCAGGCGCTATTTCAAATGCAAGCGCGCGGAAATAACGCGAGTGCTGTTTTTGAGATTGTATTTTCGGAAAAAAACATCGCGCTATATTCGGAACAATACGGTAACTATTAGTCGGGCCTCCTATCCCAAGTAAGAGGCCTAAATAATAAATGCCCACTAATTGACAGCAATAATCTTTGAAATTAAAACTGCTAACTGCTAACTTATGATGGTAGCCCTAATCAAAGTGAAATTAAAATGCAAGTTGATAAACCTGTGTTTCAACCAAAGTCAATTTAACTCTCTCCCTCGCATAGTGTACTAAAGCGTAGTGAAGTAATGTGTTGCGTCGCTCGCTGATCCATACAAGGGAAAGGGTTCATGCTAGTAATTTAAACCAGGTCAAGGTGGTCCAAACGAAACAAATAATCGTGCAAGTTCACGCACACCATTCTTCAGTCTGCCGGCGGTTGTTAATGTGCCTTCACACTAGATGCTGTTCAAGTCACAAGTCACATTCTAGAAGATTGCCTAAATGTAAATGCATGCAACAGGCCTAGTTCAGTGATAAAATAACAAATAATTACCTAATAATGCAGACGCCATGGTAGTTCCCACACCCTTAAGATTGCTGAGGGCTGTGATTGCGAGCTCCAGGTTGGGAAGCTTTTTGAAAGCCTTCTTTGTCTCCAACATCACTGCTCTCGGAGTGTTCACTTTGACGAGGTAGGACAGCTGCGGATAGAACTTTCCCCGCTGCAAATAAAAAACAAACATGGCCGGTGTAATCATACGAGCATATTAAATTAGACATGAGCTGGTGACCGCAGCACATGGATGAGCGGGTATCTCAAGGCTCCCTTTTGGAATAGCCCTAGTCAACAGGACTAGTTGAACATTTCAACTTATTTTCTTTCCTTCTATTTATTTATTCATTTTCAAGAAGGACTTACAATGAAAGCAACAACATAGAAGTTCAAGGCAGTGGAGCTGTGAATGGCGCGGCGCATGGACGTGAATGTAGACGAAATCTCGGAAATTATTTTAACATTTGTAGGAGATAGTAGGTAGTATGGGGATTATAATCTACAATCAAGAGTCTCTTTTGTCTATAATAGGTACGGTATAATTAATAAAGACGCTTCAAGATACACACACAAGATGCTAGGCCTAAGCCAGTAGCCAACACCACCCTTACGCTTCTTGTGAGTATATGCTGATCCTAGCCACTACACAATCTTGTGTCACAATACTACCACCAAAGATACCACTTCACACTTGCTACACTCATACCACACAGGTTAACCCCCCCCTTTTTTTTACACTCACACTCCCCTGCTCCTACTCCATCACACCCTTCCCCACACTAGCCTAGCCACACTCTCCTTCCCGCCTTCTCCTGCCTCTCTCCAGTCTTACCAACCATGTAAAAAAAAAAAACTAACTAGGTAACACAAAAATAACTAATATCTAACACATTGAATCGGAGAGTGATAGTAGTGTTTAGTTTAGTTTAGTGTAGTATTTCTTAATTTGGAAGTACTAACACGTACAGTACAATTATCATGTAGTGAAGTGAGTGCAGGTGAAAGCAATAGCGAGGACGAGCCCGATTTCAACCCCCAGCCGAGGTCACCACGAAAACGCAAAAGAGTGCAAAGAAACATGAGTACTGACCCAAATATTAGCGTAAGTGACAGTGACGGTGCGAGTGGTGACAACAGTGACACTGTCAGTGACGGAGAACCGATCAATGTGAACCAGCCCGGGCCGTCAAAAAACAAACTTACATTTAACTAAAAGGCGGCAAAAAGGGGGGCGTGTAAATTTTGATTTTGCATGGAGGGAGCGTCGGAATTTTAAACCCCACATTTGATTTTGATTACTCTGCCTGTGGTTTGTCAAATCAAGTGACCACAGATAATAGAGTACACTACGGTAGTGTAGTCTGTTATCTGTGAAGTGACTGATCGTATTGGCAACAACCCTACTGAACTGGACATTTTCAAAGAACTAATTATTGATAGGGACATTGTTGGCAATATTGTTGCAGAAACAAATCGGTATTGTCAACAAGTGATTGCTGCAAATGACGTCAGCCAAAAATCAAAACTTCACAGATGGGTTGATACGACAATAGCCAAAATTTACATTTTTATCGCTTATGGGATGATATGCTTATGTGGCACATTGTAAAAAGAAGAATTCAACCGTATTGGTCCACTGATCCATAGTTGGTCTCTCTTTTTTTTTTTTGGAAAATTGTTTTCACAAGATCGCTTTCTGTTGCTTCTGCAAATGCGATGTTGCATTTCTGTGATAGTAATTTGCAACCTGAGGGGGACAATATTTTCAAAATAAGAGGGATTTTTACAATTCTAAAAATCAACTTCAAAGACATTTTCGGCCATTTCAAAATTTGTGTATTGACAAAAGTTTTGTGGCCTGGAAAGGACGGTGGAGTTTTCGTCAATTCATTCCATCAAAGAGGAATAGGTTTGGAATCAAACTATTCGTACTTTGTGATTGTGAAACAGGTTTCGTCATCTATATGATTACTATATACACCGGAGCTAACACAGATAGAATAGGTGTGATGGAGAGCAGCATGTGTAAACTCTGTGGTGATGGAACACAGGACAGACAACATCTATTTAGATGCGCTACATTGAAAGGACACTATGGGGAAATGCCAGGGGGTATGGACAGGAGGGAACAGGAGTCCTCCTATCTTTACTGGTTGTCAAGACACATGATGACATAGATGTCAATGTGGGCATAAGAGAAGAAGAAGAAGAAGAATAAGAAGAAGAAGACTAACACAGAAATCGTTTTGGATGACAATGTTGGAATATCTGGGTCTGTAGTCTTGACTATACTTAAAACGATTATATGGGTAAAGGCCAGCAATTTGTTTATGGACAACTGGTACACAAGCCCATTAGTATTACTAATCAAAAAGCTTTTTGAATAAAAACTGGTTGCTGTGGCACAGTGAGGCTTACGAGCAAGTGTATGCCACAGCTACAAAAAAAAAGCTAAAGAAGGGGGAAATTCTAACCAAACACACTGACAACATTCTAGCCATAAAGTGGCATGACAAATGTGATGTAACAATGCTTACCACTATTCACGAAGATGCAATGGTTGAAGTAGATAAAACAGACTGTGCAACCGGCCTAAAAAAAGTCAAACCTTTAACAGTCACTGCATACAATAATATGGGACAAGTAGACATGGCTGACTTGCAGCCAAGTTTTTCAGAAAGTGCCCGTAAAAGTGTGAAGTGGTATAAAAATTGTTTTTCCACATTGGATGTAACAGTTCTAAATGCCGGCTGTCTAGATACCAAATCAGAACGGGAAAAAAACACAGCTATCCGAGGAAACAAGGAACAGTATGGCTCTCTGGCGCGCGAGTGAGGAACTAGAGAACCGGGGATAGGTACGCCCACCTGATAGGAAAACGCATGGTGAATCGCGTCAGTCTACGAAAATACTAAGAAATATTATGATTGTATATTTAATTCACCAAAATTGCAATTTAGAAAGCAATAAAATACAGTAACCAAATAGATTTCCATACATTTCAACCATTTACTCATACAAAACTACCTGACAGGTATTATCTAAACTTGACTTTTGGGTCTCGGCAGTGAATGTTGACAGGTTCTTGAATGAAGCATATATTTGGGACATTATTTTATCTAGCCGATTACACTACCGATTTAATGTCTGTGTTTATATCTAAGCAGATTACACCAGATGTTTGAAAAATGGATTTAACCTCATATCGCCCTTCGTTTTGCACATTTAAATGCATTTGTCAGCCGTTCACGCGAGATTTTTAGGCCTAGACTTGCTATGGTGCGGTGTCAAAGTAGGCCTAGGGCCTACATGTTTATTATTTCGTGTAGGCTCTTCATTAAATAATATAAGAAGCTCGAAAGGGTGTGATGGCCTACATACGAAATTAAGTCTGGACAGAATATTATTATTTAAGCCAGAGTTTTGCACGTCTGCTAGGCCTAGGCGACTCGGCTGTAAATGCGAGATTAACACGCCTATAGACAAAGAATGACTAATCTTTGCTATAGACAACACAGCTGACGGAGCCTATCCAATTTATTGAAATAAATTGATAGTTTTGGGATTTTTTAAATTTATATTTTAGTAACAAAAATTATTAGTTTTCTTCTAGCCGAGTCATTTGACACCTAGGGATGGTTGAAACTGGCAAGCAGTAGGCCTAGGCCCTAGGCCAAGCTAGGCGGCCGTCAATTTTCCGCGCTGTTCTCTCAGTTTATCACAGCTCTAGGCCATTAACATTTTGTCAAATTACTAGTCCACGCTTGCTTTAGCATATTATACAACAAGGTTATTTACTTATTTTATACTCTGGGACTAGTAATTGATGCTCTTTGTTTTAGGGCAAACAAATCATAGGCGCTAGTAATTTGAAATGCAGTATGCCCTACATGGGAAGAACGTAGCCCTACCCTATATGAAATCACTTATTCTTTACAGATTTCCATTATGTTTAAACTTTAATTACACTAGGAAAACGCTAAAGTCCCGCCGCGTTGATGGATGAGCGTTTTTGTAAGTTTTTAGTTTGCGTGGGACCACTTTTCCTTTGCAAGTGCTTTGTGAATGCATTGTAGGTGATTGTTGTCGAGTTTCAAATGTTAACCTCAAAAAAACTCATATCAAAACCTTTATTCTATGAATTCTAGCTCACTTTTTCAACTTTTTCTTTCAAAAGGTACTACATCACCATAACCTTAATGTTCATGTGAAATATGAATGTTGTAGCCCCACCCGTTTGGTCAGAATCGGCCCAAATGTCACGAAAATATCGCACTAAAAATCGAAAAAAATCGTAAAAGTACGTTTATTTTATGGGTTCTGGTTACCTTTTTCAACTTTTTTTTTCACAAGGTACTACATCACCATAACCTTAATGTCCATGTAAAATATGAACTTTGTAGCCCCACCCGTTTGGTCAGAATCGGCCCAAATGTCACGAAAATATCGCACTAAAAATCGAAAAAAATCGTAAAAGTGCGATATTCATGAGAAATATTTCTCCGATTGAACCCAAAAACGTGGCACGTCTAAGTTCAGAGATTTCGAAGGTCCTGTCAAATTTTCATCAAGATCGCTTATGCCGTTTGCCCGGAATCGTGCGAACAAACAGACAAAAAAACAAACAAAAAAAAAAACAAACAAACAAAAAAACATTGGAGCTAAATTTTTTGAGGGGTCAGTGAAATTGAAGTTTTCGCTTCGCTCGCTACGCTCATCCAACAAGATAATATCATCCTATAGTTCTGAATCATTTTCTATTATGTAACTGGACGTTTTCAACAGAAAAAGTAGGTTTCAAGCTTGGGTCCATGCAATGTTAGCCAAGCGTGTGGACGGCAGCTATCCCCTTTTACCCGGCCATCTTGCTAAACAGCTGATTGCTCACTAGCGCTCCATCGGACCTTTTTTCTCCGGATCAGACTTTTGCCTGAACTTGATTTGCCAACTAGTGGAAGAGTTTAGTATGCCTACTACTCCTAGAGCATCCCCAAAAGGAAGAAGAAAGCCATCCACAAATGGGGAATGTCCGTTACGTCTGACCGCACGCCACTTCCCAACCAGCGTCCCACTACAGGGTAAGAAGTACCGCCAGTGTCGTGTGTGCAGTCAATCCAAGCACCACCCGCAACAGAGGAAGGACTATAGGTACAAGTGCCAACAATGTGACGTCGGCCTGTGTCTCAGCCTTTGATTCAAGGAATTTCACACGCTAAAACAGTTCTAGGTTCAGGCAGTGTGGTCCACTCTTCACTTGGTAACTTGCGAGTGGCTTTCCTCAATTGTATAAATGTGTAAATGCCATTTTTATTATTGTTGTATTGTTGTAAAATGTCAATAGGCCTAGTCTTATAAATTGTTGAAAATATTCAACCCGTGAATATTTTTTATTGTTCTACGTGAATAATTGTTTTATAAACTCCGAAAATTTCCATGCATTTGTTTGTTGTAGGGGTCTATGTAAATTATTATAACTTGTTATTTTAGGTGGTACGCATCCATTGTTGTAAATTTACTAAATTAAAAAAATAATAAAGTGATTTAAGGATATTAGCCCACTCAAAAATATAGACCCTACCCATGGAACACTTAAAATCCAAGATGGCGGCCAAAAAATAAACTTTTCTTGAATTATTATGGTCTGATTTGACTGATGGTGAGTGAAGCAATTTTTTTTATGATTTTGAGTTTAAAATTTTCCCTTTTTTTACCACGAAAAGGAATGGCTTGGTGCTCGTCAACAGGCGAAATGATCTTACTTCTTTTCAATGCAAAACTAGGGAGTTAGAATGAAATGCTTGGCTCAACTTCTAGGCCTATATCTCACAGCATTCACAGCCAAAGACTTTTGAAGGAGAGCTTGGCTGGCGTTTTTTTTTTTTTAACAAAGTTTTGTATTTGTAGGGGTTATACCTAGGCCTACTCCTGTAAAATGCTTACAGTATAGTAAAACCTTTATTTCTATGAATTCTGGCTAATATTTTCAACGTTTTCCTTCAAAAGGCAACACATCACCATAACCTTAATGTCCATTAGGGATGGTACGTGTAAACGTGTACCCTTTTTTCATGATCGGTAAACGTTTTTATGTAATTACTATTTTAATCCTGTGTGCGAACCACCGAACGATGTTTTCTCGTGAGTCAATTTAAGCGCGAGCGGCGAAATAGTCTCCTATTTCAACCCCTTATCCTATTCACCTCGAGGCTCGATTGCGTCGAGTCATCGAACATCGTAGTAGGCAATGAATGAACAAAGCAAGTGGCTCTAGTCGATAGTTCCGACACCGGCAGTTGATACGATTCACTTGCGAAGTAAAGACGTTTTATTTAGCTCTGAAGTTGTCAAGTGTAGTTTGGAAATACTTCGACAAGCGGGAGAACACAGTGAAATGTAGATTGTGTGGGAAGGAACTCGTACACAATTAATCTTACGTTAATCTTCAATAAATATTCATACGCCTACTCTGTAGTTGATCACGTCATTTCAATCGCTCTGTGCAGTGTGCGTCTGGCCACTGGCCAGCAAGCGGCACACGGGCAGTGCACAGAGCAGCAAGCGCTACGTCAACCGCCTGACTACTCTCCCCATCCCCCTTCCAATCCATCCGGCAACTCGCAAATTATACGTCTTCTCGACTTGTAGTGTTGTCTTCCGTAGGCCTACTCAATAAAATTCGAATCAATAGGGACTCCGGAAGGGCTCTTAATTAGGCCCTACTTGGTGCTTGTGGGGGTCAAATATTATGCAGAAAACAAGTAATGTTCATAGAATATATGTCCTCAAAAACTAAAAGTAAACACAAATATATAGCGCCTGTAGACGTAAACGTGTACACGTCTACTCGCTTTTTTGAGTAGGGTGTAAACGTTTAGTGAAATACACGCTTTTTGACATCCCTAATGCCCATGTGAAATATGAACGTGGTAGCCTCACTCGGCAGGTCTAAGTTCAGAGATTTCGAAGGTCCCCTCCAATTTTCATCGAAATCGTATAACTGTATGTCGTTTTCTCGGTAGGCTAGAGAGCGAACACACGGGGGGGGGGAGGAAAAAGAAACACTCAAGCTATTTTTGGGGTGGTCAATGAAATTGAAGTCTTTGCTTCGCTCATTCAAAAAATATTGCGTGTGCCAACTTTGTTGCAGTCTGAGAGTTTCCACTAAGTAGCTGTGGCTAAGGCCTAGGGCCTATTGGTAAAAAATATTATTAAATTTAATTCGTAGGCCCTACTAGGCCAAGAAACTTGTTCAGTTGGGGGTTTAAAATAAAATCATCATTTGTTTAAAACAAAACTACAAAACCGTTTAACGTTTCTATTTCTGGCAATGAGTCCTTTAGAAATATGTTTGTTTTATTGATATGTTTGGCCTTATGGAATGTAAAATATAAACGGTACCTACTGAACCGGTTTAAACCAAAATAATTTTGTTAATTAAATATAAATTATTTTGTTTCGAAGCCCTGATGCTGATATCGGTCTTGTGGAATCCTGGCCGAACGAATAGCTAGGCCTAGGTCTAGGGCCTATAGGCCTAGCTATTTGAGAGATTCAAAATTTGTCCCATTCCCTCTTAATGCAGTCCCCACAAACAAACGTTTGCCTCGGCTGTAGTACCGGTACCTCCATCACAGCGATTCCGCACCACCTCGATGCAACTTTTCATTCCACGTTGCAGGTATTGGTCCTATGTCCACTCTTGGTCTAGTGCTCTGACCTAGATCCAGAGTAGGTACCTAGGCTAGAGAGCTTAGAATCCTTTCCCTAGTGACTTAACTTACAGTTTGTTTCCATTTCATTGTCTGCACCAGCTCTTCATGAATAAGATGGGCATCCTTTCCCCTGGACTTGATTTTCAAGGGAAGTTCATTTTGATACCTATAAAGTCAAGAAAAAAGACTCGAGTCAAACTCTCTGCTTACAAGAACTGGTAATAGTGAGAAGAATCACTCAGCGGACCGGAATTACTTGCCCGAAGGTAATTTAAATGATTGGGCAGTATTACTTAGCCTAGGCGTACATGGTTTTTGGAGTGTTTTAAGTCGGCACTTGTTCATTTGGGTATGTTTTTAGATCATTTGAAAGGATTGTGTTCATCGAGATAACTAATGATGATGTTTACATTGTGAGTGAGTGTTGTATGTCGTCTGGAGCGACGGCGGGGTGGGGGGAATGATGTTAATTGTAGTAGGCCTACTGGCAACTAAAGCTTTTCCTGGGGGTTTGGGGGACAATGCAGGTAGTTGGGTACTTTTTCGGGTGGGATGGGCCAACTGTGGAAAAGTAAGTTAGGGGGGGAGTGCGCGGAACAAGGGTAGTATGACGGAATGGCTAATTTTGCACCAATTTTTGTTGTTGTTGTTCAAAACCATGCAAAATCACTAGTAGGCCTAAATTAAAAATAAACACGCGGAAACCCACTTTTACCGACAATTTCCAAAGAAAAAACATGAAAAACGAAGCGAGGAGTGACGCGGCCTAGGCCTACCTGCTGAGATTTTGTGCTCACTGCAAATAACTTTACAAGAACATAATAATAATAATAATAAAAAAATCATCACGTTTTTGCTGTTAAAGTAACAAAAAAAACTTCAAAACCTTTAACGTCGCTATTTTAAACGAAAGTCCTTTTGTGGTGAAAGTCATTAACATTAAAAATAGCGACGTTAAAGGCTTTTTAGGTGGAGTATTTTAGTGAAAAAGGTTGGTAAACCTAGTAACATCAAGACGTAAATAGCAAACATGGCGACCAAATGACAGTGAAATGAGGGAGTGTTTGTGTTCACTATTCTATATAATTGGTATATTTTCATAGTGATAAGTAAAAATAAATTGTTAATGAGTTCTTTATTTATTTCTCATTTTAAGTTTTTTTTAATTTTCTTTGAAAAAAGCAGTGTTGAAAAGTTGGACCGCACCAAGTGAACTAGTACCAAAACGACCGATTCAAGCAAACTAAAAGTGATTAAATAAGTCCAGAAACTACTTTCCGCGGGCCTAAAACCAAGTAAATTCATAATAATATTCAGTTAGAAAAAGGAAAATCATAAATTTAATACAAAATAACATTTCCGTCAAATTACCCTTATAGGCCTACGGGAGTGCGCAAAGCGCGTAAGTTTAATAATAATGATAATATTGTAAAACATACGCGCTTTGCCCCCCCCCCCCTAACCTACTTTTCCAACAGTTCCTCGTCTCATCCGAAAAAGTACCGGTAGTTGTGCATCGAATTTCATTTTGGAATTCATAGTAGGTAGGCTACCGGTTAGGCCTAGTTAATAGCACTGGTTTAGTTAAAAGGCTGGATTTGATGGCTGCGTTTGGAAGTGATGGTGGTTGTTTGTTACATGTTGTTAAGTGTCTGTTGTTTTGTGTTTTATTTTGTACACACTTGTGTAGGGCCTATGTCTGTTTAAAAATTATTTAAAATTGCTCTGTTAGCCTATGGTTCTTCTGGTGTTTTTTCAACCAAAACAGGAATAAAAACATCGCTGAGTAATCCTTCACTTTTACCCAAGAACTTTACTGCCATTTAATAGGCCCCTAGGCCCTAGGGAGGTCTAACCTAGCTAGACCCCTAAATTAGCTTTCCAAAATTAACATGTTAGCCTAGGCCTAACAATGCTGATAAATTAGGTCCATCATAAAAGGATATTAAAATTTACAAGCAATTCATTTTGAACTCTAAAATTAAATAATGTTCAAGACCTGGTTAGTAGAAATATTAATTTTTGACGAATATTATTTATTACGTGTGGCCTTCCAGTGCCTTTGTTCAGTCTCCATTTTGGTTGTTGGAATCGGTTACAACACCAGCGAAGTTATCTTCAAATACGAAAATATTTGGACCAGTTTTAGTTAAATGGTTGCATATTGGGAAACAATTGGTAACGAGAATTGTTTTAGAGATAATAATATGTATTAATAATCTGAACAAAACAAGTTAAAAGGCAAAAACAAACGAGGCTTGAAGCAAACGTCAGCTCCCATTTGCAATGACGCCACACAAACACGAACACCCCACACCAAACCGCATCACCCAAACAGATTGCAGTCAAATATCACCAATCGTAAAAATTAGTGAAACATGTACGGTAGTTGACATTGATTCCCACGTGACATGCTTGGCATTTAATGATCAGCGCGCTAAAGATCCTGGGAGCAGTATTCCTTGATCGGAGGACGAAGTAGTCTGCTACGTGAAGGCAGCGCAGTACAAAGCAAAGTTCAATGACACTTTCCACAAAACTTAAAACAGTATAAAACATGTTTACTTACCAGTTATCCAATTTGATTAGTTCCTCTGGCTTCTTGGTCTTCTTATCTGCTCTTAACTTAAGGGCTTGGGGATATAACTTCAATACATGATCGAATTGATTAGATGTTCCCTTGGAGAAGAAAGTTGATGTGTCTTTTACGGAAGCCATTGTGATAACTGTGGTTGCTAAAACGCCCGCGCGGCGGCAGCACTGTACATGACAAGTAGTCGAGTAGCTTTGAAGAGTACTTTGAATTGACTATTTTAACAATCTTTTACCTTTATCGGGGTCGTATTACCACAGATAAGGTTCGAATTAAAGACTAATTTAATCAATATTTACCCTGACTCGATCATATCATTTCAAACATCGCGCTAACATAAGTGTTGAGGTCAATGGGGTGGGAAGGTGACGCTTGTTCATGACACATTACCGTTCCCCTTCACAGACTGGGGAAATTCCATTAGCATGAACCAAAAGCATGAACTAAACTAATGAGAAATATAGGTAGGGCCTAGGCCCTAGGCCCTACCGGTACTTCAATAAAAATATAAAAAATAATGTTTATTGTTTTAACATATTACAAAATATTTAGATACATCGAAAATATAATATGGGATAGGTTAGGTGCTTATAATAATATATTCTGTAGCACAGTTATATTCATAAAAAAAATAGCTCATGGTACAGTGAACATGAGTGAACTTCCAAATCCCCCTATTACAAATTATTATTATTATTAATAATTATTAATTATTTTTTATAAATAATAATAATAATGGTTATTATATTATTGTAATTTGTAAGTAGAAGTAGAGATTCTACTAGTGAATGACAAGGATGACTTAAAATCATTTTGAGCTAGGAAACATTGCAATCTTCAAGCATGTTAATAATATAATTTCCATAATAGGCCTATAGGCCCTAAATGCTCCGACGTTGGTTGAGGTTATATTAGTCCAGTTCAGAACCACATTTCCGTTTGATTTTATTTGGGACCATTTTTATGAGAATATTATTGCAACCATATTTTTTGCCATTCAAAATTTGTCTACTTTCATACATCATACAAAATATGGATTTTGTGGCCCCAAATTTGGATTTTGTGATTTTCCTGCTATTGGACCATGACGCCTTCAAAATATGAAGTCTCATGAACTTTTTTATCATTACACCTAGCCTACAAGCATAATATCATTTTCATTTATAAATTTATAAACTGAAAGTTTCACATATAATTTGGACAGGAAAAACAGGTCTGACAATCATGTATAGGTACCAGTAACAAATTTTAAACCACTCGCATTTTTATCAAATTATTGCACTGTTACTGTCATATTTAAAATAAGTGCTGTTTTACCTTGGTGTAGTGGTTATTGATTGTATACATTATTAAATAATTATCATGTCGTAATACAGTCGAGCCCACTTATAAAGAACTCTCTTTTAACGAAATTCTGGATTAAATTCTGGATTTAACAAAGTAATTTTAAAGCTTGTTAATTAAAAATACATGTAAAGTGACTCTGTTTTAACAAAGTAAAAGTCAGTTTTTGTCAAGTTTGTTATAAGTGGGCTTGACTGTACTTGTATTATCCTTAGTACTGTATTATCAATAATTATTTTACAATGGGAATTTTCTATGACAATGGCAACAAACAATCAACCATTGTTTTTAGTCTCGAATGGACCAAGTAATTGGTTAAAAAATTGTATTTATTTATTTGTTTATTTAACGTCTATCCTAACAACCGTTTTACAAAAGAAACAAATTGTGCAGAATTGTTGACAAGCCGCTGTGATTGGTGTATTGTTTTTTTTTTTAAATTACCTATTTTAATTTATTTATTTTAACAGAACATAAACATAAAAAAATAAAAAAATACCAAGTACCGGTAAGCAAAAATATTGTGACAGTTATTATTTATTACATGTGACTTCCTGTGCCTTTGTTCAGTCTCCATTTTGGTTGTTGGAATTGGTAGCAACACCAGCAAAGTCTTGGTCTTGTGGTTAGCGTCTCTGCTTCCAATGCAGAAGGTTCAGGGTTCGATTCCCGCTAGAAGTTTATGAAACTTATGATTTGGACTTAAGTCCATCAGTTCTTGAGTTAGGAATTTGTAAACGGTGACATTTTTCTCCCCTTTTTACATGGTGAAATTACTGAAATAAATGACATAAGAGAGAGCTGCTGGTGGGAGATCTTTTTTGGTGCCACTTTTGGCTAAAAAGACAGCTTTTTCATCCCCAGAATTGGCAGTGGCTAGGTATTATTCTGTATTAATAATCTGACTAAAACAAGTTAACTGGCAATAACAAATCACATGTTCATGTAGGGATGGGATTTGACCGGTCAAATTCAAATTTGGTCAATTGACGGTCAAATGTAAAAAATTATAAATTTTATTTTATTAAATAATTAGTATATTTATTTATTTAAATGTTGTGGTGACAAAAGCTTTTTTTATTTAAAAGCTTGTTGAATGCATATTAAGTGGCATATCACCATTGTCATCAACATCGTCGATGCTGTCATCAGTCCCTTTCTCCGATTCAGCTTCAGCTTGCCCAGAAGCTATTATATTCTATTTGTCTTTTATAATTCATAATATAACTACATAATAAATAGTAATTAAAATAAAATATTACCTAATTAAAACATTTTTAATTTAAAAAGAATGAAAGAAATGTTATTGTTTACATAACAATTCAAATTCAAATATAAAAATTCAAATAATTTTAAGTTTAAAATGAAATATACACATGTTATCTTTAAGTCAATAGGGAACTGTCCTTCATTACCAAATTTACATATGTCCCTACTAATAACCTCAAATACCGACCAGTAAAGTTTTTTATGCTTCCGGCTTTTATTAGCGCTAACTGTGAGCGAGGAAAAATTTGAACCGGGCTTCGCGCCGGAAAACGGCCATGCGCCATTGCAGGTGGGTGTGACGTGATCGTGAGGTTCGCCGAGGCGGCGAGCTGACAGTTCTGCCAATCAGCTTCCCCTCCTCACCTCACGATAACGTCACAACCAAAAGAGCGCGGACTTAAGTCTTTGCGCGGGAAGTCAAAACCCAGGAACTTTGAACATGCATAGAATCTACAGATTTTATTTTTTATAGTTTATTTTAATTGCGATGTTTATTAAATTGAATGTTACAAATTACTAAATACGTGTAAGATATATTTGAAACCAAGGCCAGTTCCCTATTGACTGGTCAATTGACCAAAAGTATTTGACCGGTCAATTGACATTGTGCAACCCTATGTTCATGTATAAATTTAAGCTGAAAGTTTTACACGTCATATTGAGCAGGAACAACAGGTCATGACGTCATTTCTGGTAGATCAGCAATCAACCAATTATGCAACGATCAAGTAATAAAATCGCTCTCTTTTACCAATTTATTCCACTGCTATAATTAAAATGAATGCTGTTTCTACTTTGCGTACTGTAATCAGTTATTTTATACCTAGTTAGATAAGATAATTTATTGGGTTTTGTTACATGTTGTAGGCTAGTGTAACATAAGTGTCAGACAATAATCAATATAATGTGTTTCCTATTTTTTGGCCAGAAGTAATTTTTGGCCCTAGCCACATTATACTTTACTATATTTTACCTGTTTCATGATGGAACAGGTCAGCCAGTGCTCTTAATAGGCCTAAATATTACAACGTAGGGCTTACATTTGGATTATTTGCAACTTATATTAAGAGGAAGGACTACCGCCAACATTAAAACTACGCAAAATTACCCTATTTTTGTAACTTCTCACAAAAAGCCACGCAACATTGAAAAAGTAGATAATAGGTCTAGGGTTACCAACTTGGGTCAACTCGAATTCCGGACAAAGCTTGAATTTTAGTGGCACACAAGGGGTCTGGGGCGAAGCCCCAGACGCCGGAGGCGAATTTTTTTTGGACCCTTTTAACCTTCAAAACAGCCGGATACGTAATTTAAAGATTCAATGACTTGGATATATCCAAGTTTTAATTCTTCTTTTTGGGAGGCCAATACGACCCCCCGGCGACGATGACAAAGACACAACGAACGATGACAAAGACGATGACGACCGCGACGTGAGAAACCCCCATTCCTCCTCTTACCCGTGGCTGGTTCTGACCAGCATGGGCGTCTTCTCCCCCCCCCCCCCCCTTAGGCTAAAGTGGTGCATTATGACCTAACGGTTGACGCGTCCTTAATCCAAATAAACCAAAAAAAAAAAAAAAAAAGGACTAATACTAAACTGAAATCTCATGTTTCTGCTTGCGCGCCAGTGCTGATTGTGGCCTTGGCCGGCGGAGTTCAAGTAGCGCCTGCGCCTCGCCAAGTGCGCATACAATACAAAGGGGTTGAGGAGGGGTAGTGGGACAGGACAGTCACGAGCACGACTAGCTAGGAGTAAGACTACGGAAAGGCGGCTACATGAAAGAAACTAACTATTATTCCAAATTACCAAACCAACTGATGTACCAACTTTAAAGAGAAAAAACACTAATTCACTGCTATACTCTAAAATTCAATAAAATGTAGTACACATATAACGTTTTCACAAATTCCGGACAAAGTGCCGTCCGGAATGAGGCAATTCCTCTTTCCGGACAAAGGCATCAAAATCAGGACTGTCCGGAGAAATTCCGGACGGTTGGCAACCCTAAATAGGTCCCATGTAGTTTTGTTAGACTTATTTGCAAGAATGTTTTTTCAAATATTATAATCATTGGTGTTTACTGTTTTTAATTACAAAATTAACTAATTAAATTAAATCCATAATTAAAATCACTAGGGCCTACTGATCAATATATTTGAAAAACATTTTTTGACGGGTATAGTTCTAACGAAACTACATAGGGCCTATTATCCACTTTTTCATTTTTGCATGGAGTTTTGTGAGATATTACAAAAATAGGGTACCGGTAATTTTGCGTAGTTTTAATGTTGGCGGTAAACCTGAGCTTCCGGAGAAGGGGTGAACCCTGGAAAATTGGTAAAAGTTTAAAAAAATTCACTTCTTATTGTGATGTCCTGGATGATTGATTTGGACTCGGAGGACCACTTTACAAAGGAAAAGTGCTATTTAAAATACAGTAAAGGATTGTTTAATTTGTTTACTTTCTCGTGAGAAACTTATTGCCCAGAATGCAATGCATGCCTCCTCTGCAGGTGTCTACTTACTAATTTACGTAATGTCCGAGGGCTGTTTAAGAGGACTCGATCCCTTGCATTCGCATTAACGACTGAAGAAATCCTAGGAAAAAACTTTCAGTTAGGATTGCCGGTGGCGGGATTCGAACATGTGCCCACCTGTCTCGCGCTTTACCCAAACGCCACTACTGTCAGTTATTGTTTCATAGTTTGCTAGATCAATCCATGTAATTAGCTCTACATGCAATGTAGAGTATGCATAACAATATACAATTTTCAATAAAACATTACGAATACCCCTGTAATACGTAATACCTAGCAGATAAATTAAAACTCAACGGCCATACACAAGTCAAGTCCTAATTTGTGGTTTTCAAGTTAAATTGTAGGCCTATAATTAACAATAACATTGCAATTTTCTTATTTATTTATTGTTTATTTTTAACTCTGCAGTTTTCAAGGTAAGGTTTTGTTTACTAAGGTATCTGTTTTAGGGGAGTTCCGTAGTTACGGTTGCCATTGCTCAGACCATGTCGACAATTGTGAGGAACACCACCCGAAAATAATAACCTCACCTAGAGAGGCTAGATCCATCCATATGTAGGATGTCTTACCTGGCTGCCATACACCTTCATTTTTTCTCAGACGATCACTCGTGGTACGCGAGTAGTACCAGGGTTGAGAAAAACTAGTTTTTTCTGAGAAAAAAAAACAGCCCAGGTCCGGGTTTTTTCATTTTTTTGTTTTTAATTTCAAGCATAAATATGTGTAAAATGTCTATTTTTATTGTTTCTTGAATACCTTGAGTGAAATATTAAAGAAATAATTATTGTGAATCAGTTAGTGAATTTTACTCAAATAACCCAAAAACCCACTTTGTACTTTTTTTTTTAACCTGGCGTATTCGCCTATTACCCCTTCATTAAAGCCAACTTGAACTCATCCATTTTGGCCAGGGTTTTTGTGGGTTTGGTAGATCTATTGTTGGCCATTGTTCGCTCATCGAAAGGCGACGGTGCCGACAAAGTTGACTTGCTACGCTTATTAATGTCACCCACTGAA
The DNA here is from genome assembly GCA_024449915.1 of Sweltsa coloradensis. NCBI lineage: Eukaryota > Metazoa > Arthropoda > Insecta > Plecoptera > Chloroperlidae > Sweltsa > Sweltsa coloradensis. The sequence continues at coordinate 305,706 of JAMZAV010000408.1, read as the reverse complement.
AATCAGTTATGTGACTGAGTGGGTAGACTCTGAATACAAACTTATTGTATTTATTTGCATGACGTTAGCTCATTCTTTGTCGAATGTTGTTTGGAGATTTCTTTTCGTTGATCAATAGCTCTGCCACACCCACGCTGTCACTGACACAAACGTACCTATAAGACAAAAACCAAGGGCTCAAAGTAAAGAGTATTAACCAAGTAATAATAACCTAATAGTAAGAGCCCCTTGAAATTCGTGACTGACGATAAAACCGAAATATGTGCTAACCATTTAATTTCATAAAATGAGCACGAATTGATCAAATCTAAACCAGAAAATGCCAAAATTGAATCACCGCCAAACACCGAAATAGGTGTAAATTTAGTAATAACACCGAAATTCACAATAATCATGTTTTTAACAACAAAAAGCACTAAAAATGGGAATTATTGTTAAATTACGGTGTAATTTTCAATATTTTATGCCAGTTAATAGTTCAACCAAACAAAGTTTTTATAAAATAAAGTTCAGAAAAAATGATTAATTTACTTGTAGTAGATTACACCAGTCTGAACATAAGTACATTCAAACTTGTTTGTTTTGTGGCTAGAATGATATGCGAAACGTGAACGAATATTACTCGCATATAAATTGGTAAATATAGATGAAACCGCTGAAATTCAACTTTAAACCAATAACACCGAAATTTTAAATTTTAAAAACAAAATTCACTACAAAATAAAACCACTTTCAAGGACCTCTACTAATAGTATTATTACTACTTGTGCTCTTAAAGCCTATTACATACTAGTTTAGTCAACCGTGGGGAACGTACTGTTAATACTAGCAGCGAGGCCAGCAGCATTAGGTTCCTACTATAAAAATATTTTTTTATTTAATTGTACATCACAGGCATCTATGGAGGGAAGAATGACATGGTGATTGAAACAGCTTTACATTAGGCCAAAACAGCAACAATAATAAACTAGCAGACAATGAATTGTTCTATATATACTCACAAGTAAGTTTCCTGCCATCCATGGTGGCTCGAATAGGGGCACAGATCCAAAGCGTGCGACTCAAGAAACGTGTATAGGACAGAGAACCTCGTTGACGTATTCAGGTCAGTATTCTTCAGTTATGAAGTAAAACCTTGACTGACATTTCAAAACAGGTATACTACAAAGAAGATCAGAAATGAATATGATCAAATAATTTCAATTTTAAAATCATTTTCTGAACACAAGACCTGTTAAATAAAAAAACAGACAATTTAATATTTGATTTGATCACGTAGCCTACTAATAAAATTGACATAGCCTGCACCCCATTTAATATTGTTATGTCACAGAATTGTTTTCTGACCATTTCACATTACTTGAAACAAATTTAGTCTCTGGCAACTATAGTTTCCCTACACCTTTAGTCGGAACCAAACTGGATGGTGTGGAGGGAGCAACATTTCAACGCGGGAGACTTGAAAACTAGTACTTATGCCCACGGTATTGCAAGATCTACCCTTTCTACAGGTGTCGCAGAAACAAGTACAATTATAGTGCATTGTGTGAGGAATAGTGACGATGAACTGAACGGAGATGCGACAACAAAGCATTTGAAAAAAACATCTTTTCAAGATTGTATCCTAATTGGCTGGTCAGGTAGCACCCCTCACCCCTTGCGACTCTTTTAACGGCCGCCGTAACCATGTGCAGCACACAAAAGTAGCCCTTAAGAACTATTTTTTCAAACAACCACGTGAACGAACCCCACCCCCACCTCACAACATCCCTTCCAGTTTGGTTCCGACTAAACCTGACTTCAAGTATAGGGCTCAGCCCCACCCCTTTGAATCCAGGTTTCCCCAGTTCGTACATACAGAATATGGTACGAGGATAGTATATGGACTGGATGACCATGGATTGGTTTATAATAACTAGGTGCTTCATTGACTGTTATACTATCACCACTCATGTAATACATAAATATATTATAGAACAAACATAATTAAAACAGTCACAGAATGCAGTTGATTAGCAATACAAAACAAGTACACACTTTCTCTACCAAAATATACATTCTATTTTACATACATTAACATTTAAAACACGTATTTTTGTAAGTTTTATCTAAGTAACAAACACTACATTACTGTACATACTAAAACAAATCACGAGCTACTTTTATAGCTCAGGTACAACCTCTAGATAGCAGGCATAGGCAACCTAACAGCCCGCAGGTCATTTTCATTTAGCCTCCTGGACCGTATAAGATCTCATAAAAAAAGTCCACTGTCCACTGCGTGTGTGTGTGTGAAATCGACGATCGTACTTCAAAATGTTGTGTTGTACACCCAGCGTCAGAAGTAAATCAAGGGCTGGGTATTGTAGATACAGTGAGACCCCTTGATTTACTTCTGATGCCGGGTGTACGTTACCAACACTAATTAGGTCGTCATTATTGGATGAGCGTAATGAGCGTAGAAACAACTTCAATTTGACTATTCAGAGAAAAATTACTCTCATGCTATTTTGTATGTTTTTTCGTAAAATTGCATCTCCAATCTTGATGACATTTTCAGAGGACCTTCGAAATCTCTGAACTGAGACCTACCATGTATTGTTAATTATAAACAAAGAAATATTTCTCATGAAAATCATGCTTTTACAATTTTTTTGCTTTCGTGCGATTTTTTGCATGTTTGTGCGCAATCTACAGCACCAACGGCTTCTCCGATCACAATGAAAAACCGAGAGAACCATCAACATTTACTTTACTCTAACATGCTTCTTTTGTGGGTTTGTGGGTATAATCGAAGAACAATTTCTCATGAGGTTCACCGTTACGATTGTTGTTCAATTTGTTGTGTAGTACACATCTTTCACCCCCCCCCCCCCCCCCTCTAACGGACGATCGAGTAGGCCTACTCCAATGTTTAAAAATCAACTAAATCCCAAAAATGTTGGCCATCTAAGGTTGACCATTTTTACCTCTGGCATGGCCAAATTGGATGAGTCCATATCAATTTATTTGAGTGCGAGATATTGTGCCTTGACACGTACTTGCTCTCCGTGGAAAAAATGTGGAAGTGGCAATGAAAAGTGCTCCTCCCTCAATGCTACTAAAAAAAAAGTGTTCACAAAGCAGCCTAGTTAAATAAAAATGCGTTCGGCCCGCGGATAATCTAAACTTTCCCGAGACTGTCAAATGTTGCCCATGCCTGCTCTATAGCCACACTTCACAACTACTGTACTTTGTAGGCCTAATATTTAAAATATTTACCATTTTGATTTGAAACCTAGGACTGATAATGATTTGATATGTACTACCTACTTTAGCCACAAGATGTGATGAGAATTAACTTTTGTTAAACCTGAAAAGTTGTATTCTAGCCTCCGGAGGTTACACAACACTTCTTTGTTAGCTTAAAATGAGGTATCGATACACTACACAATATACAATTTATTATTTACCAAAAGTATGCGAATAGAGGCCACAGGTAACATACAATATATTAAATTTCAAAATTAATTAAATTTAGTTGAGAATGTGGGTTTTGAGCATTATGTGCAGGCATTTGTCAACAGCATTATTTATAACACATTTAAAAAAAGTTGTGGTCCAAATAATAAGGGTGCAACCAATAATCAATGGCGTGGCATCCTATATTAATTGCATAAATAGAAATACATACCCTACTACTTCTTAGATAAAAGAAATTTATAAATAAATAAATGAATTCATATTTAGAGTCTACCCACTCAGTCCTCATATAACATTTAATTAGTACAGTAGTACTATATAAAGCCAATGACAAGGTTAATACTATTAGTACTATCTATCCTTCCTCGAAAGCTGCTTATCAACCACTTGACTGGTCTTGAAGCTTGTGGCTGCTATATTCTACATACTTGACAGTCGGCAGTCGTACGTAACAAAGCATTGGCACCGAAGCCAGGTCACTCCCTCTCGTAAAGTCCCTCCCCCAAAATATTCACATTAAACTTAAATACATCAAAGAAAATCGACCTTAAAAAACCGGTTCTGAACCGTTTCCGTTCTGACATGAGGAACTGGTTTAAACTTTTAGGTCCCGATGTCATCCCTTGTAGCATTGAAGTGGCCTACATATTCCTGACTTTTCTACATTAGAGCTAAAATGTAATACAGTAGTGCAATTTTATGAGAAATAAAATAATAATACTTTGATTAAACCCACATAAGCAGCATATATCTTAGTTCAAAGGTTTTGAAGGTTCACTGAAAATTTCATCGAGACTGAAGTAGCGTAGCCCTTTATAATTTATATGATAAAAAGTTAACAATCAAACAAAATATTGTACTCAAAATTAAAAATAAACATTGTAAATCTACGAGTTCCGTGAGAAGGGTGAATTAAAATGATTTTTTAGCAAAATATGGGGTATAGACGAGTGGTTACGACTTTTCAACCTCATCTAATCACCACTCATTGTCTCGAATAGCTATACTGCATATATATAGCTGACAAAAATTGGTATTTGCTCTATTGGCAACTTCTTTAGATGTATTTTTCTCATTTTGCAAAAATCAAAATCTAAGCCCATTTTTTAGGCTTGGGGGAGAATTTGGACAAGGTTATTCTTCTACTAATCGTAAATGAGATGATAAAAATGCAAAGGTTACCTCGTAAACATTAGCTAATTGGGGAGAATTATACTATCCAAAAAATAAAATAGAGCCAAGCTCTGACATTCGTTGTCGAGGACGTCCCACTTCCCAACAATGACGATACGACTGATGACAAAGATTACGACAACACATGAGAAACCTCCCCTTTCCTGTGGCTGGATCTGTATTGCATGAGCCTGTTGTCCACACATTCTCTAGGCTAGAATGGCACATTATGACCTTTCAATTGACGTGCCCTCGTTTGGGGTAGTCATCAAACTTGTAAGTAAGATAAAAATAGTATACCCATTATTTTTATTTGCATATTTTTCAATCATAGCACCTTCAAATGGTAAATTAATTAAATTAACTTGATGTAAATGGTAGTGGCACACATTGAATGTGTATATGAGGCTTTCTCTACTCCTTACTTATGTATCTCCAGGCCTATGCTTTCTTAATCTGTCAAGCCTTCCAATCTAAACTTTACTAGGTACTATCAGTGAGTTTTAGGCAGATATTGTATCATATGAGTTCATAAATAATGAATATGTATTAGTAGAGATTTATTGCATAATAATATGAATCCTAAATAGTAGTCTACTAGGGATGACATAGCAGAATCGATTAATCGATTCCTGTCTGCATCGATTCCAAATTGGAGAAATCGATTCCTCATTAGACAGTTTAAATGTTTGCGCATCGTGTTTTGGGGCATGGCAGAGCGGTGAACCACGTGTCTACTGTCCCTCCCTCTCCAGCCAGATGCCGGTCGTACACAAAGGCAGGCAGTACGGTCAACAGACAACGACGCAACGTTGACATTGTTCCGTGGCGTACGGCGGGCGAGACACGCCTTCACGGGCTCTGCGGCAAACGACCGCGGAAATATCGCCGCGTATCACGGATTCCACAGAAAATGCTCACCAAAATAACTGTGCATACAATTAAAAAGTTTTTTCTTGGGAATTGATTCCGATTCGATTCTTAGGTCACAATGATTGACTCAAATTTTTTGGAATCGATGTCATCCCTATAGCCTACACACCATGTTTTGCCTCAGTCATAGGTAGAGGTAGTGAAAAATGGTGATAACGAAATTCGCGAATTTTTTTAAATGTTCTTTTTATGCTAAATTAATATTGCGAATTCTCATTTAGAGATGGAAAAAACACATTTGAAATCGGAAATTCGCGAAATCCTTTAGCGCGAAATAACACAAATTGTAAGAAATGGTCAAACCGAATTTAATCCGTAAATTGCACGTTTAGAGGCAAAATGTAATGGGATGGGGAGTGCGGTCCAGTTTTGGTGTAGGTGCCGGTCCGACTATTACGCGTGCGGTAGCGTACGTCATCAAACAGCACGCAACGGTCAACGCGCGTCACGGCTCACGGAATGATCCGTGGAATAACGGCGGGCTAAGGACACTCACGCGGAAATTGTCCACCAAATAAGGTGCGTACAAATATTTTTTTCTTGTTGGTAATCGACTCTGATGGATTTAGTCCACAATGATCGATTTAATTTTCGAATCGATGTCACCAAACTTACGGGCTCCGTTAAAGTTTTTTTTTTTTTTGGATTTGGATTTTCCGAAATTTTGAATTTTTTGTCGAAATCGCGAAAACGCGAAATTTTGGGTTTTAAAAACGAATTTGCGTCTTTAATATATCACCATTTTTCATTACCTCTAGTCATAGGCCTAATAAATATATGTATTTGAATAAACATAAAAGAAAATCAGCTGAAATAATAAATTATGTAACAAATTACGTACACAATACGTATAGAATTCTCTATATAAAGCTAAGAACACTTTACCGGTATAAGTATCAAATCAAATTTGACAAGGATAATGTAGAGAATAGAATGACATATGAAATGAATGGAGGAAGATAGGATGCCTAAGAAAATGTAAAAGAAGGAAGAAGAAGATGGGGTAGGCCAAGGAAGAGATGGAAGGATAATATCATAGCAGGAGACTTGGAGGCAAGAGGAGAGAGTTAGGAAGATGTGGAAGAGATACAATTGTGGGAAGATAGAAAGAAGTGGAAAAATTTGGTTGCTAAACCCGAGCTGACACTGCCAGAAGCAGAAAACGGCAAAGAATAATGATGATGAATGTTGAGAATTTAATTAATGCCTACGATACTCGATTGAGAGTGTTACCTGAGTTGTGCCGCCCAACAAAGTTGCTAGGAGTAGGTGTGCACTTGTTTAACGGTCAAATTGACGGCAGACTGAGACATGGGAGTCCAACTATTCCAGACCATATCAATAATAGTTAGCAAGTTCCAATCAAAACTCTTCAAGAAAAGTAGCAATGATTGATTAATGAACAAAAACACCAGTAGGTGCCACCACTGTTTCTATTTTTTGCTCAGTCATGTATCAGGGCTCAAAATCAAATTATGCTGACAAATTCTGTCAAGTTTCTAAATCATATTCATCTAATATCAAGGGGATAAAATTTGATGTTTAATTTTAGAAAATTTTACTACCGGTACAACAAATTATAACCAAGCAGACTTGTCATTGTTCCCTAATAGCCCTTGCCAACATGTTTCATGGTAATCCAATAAATTTATAGTCTATGAAAAAAAATTAAAATGGTTCATATCCACAACCAAAGATGCTGTAAAAATGAATTTAAAAAAAAAAAATGCCATTCCAAAATGTGGGCAAGTGGTCTAAACAGGGAACCCACTTTTAAAAGTCAATTATGGATCATATTACTGGTATTTTTCTCTGAACAGCTCTTTGCTCTATAGCGTAAAACAGTGTACTATTTCTTTAGTGCAAATCTAGCAATTGCAATTTATTAAATAAATATCCTTCTCACCTAATTTTAATTGCCACTCTTTAGCAAACAATAATAAAACACTAACTTGCTAACAATTATATTACCCACTTTGATATAAATTCAAAACTAGATTATATCACTGGTTTGAGGTCACTCTAACATTAAAGTAGGGTATTGTAGTTGGTGCAGTCATAACCAACGTACAGTATGACTATGAGCTGCGGGCTAGAGACCAGTATGACAAGGCTGCAGCGCAGCAGTCTCATTCTACAGGCAACTGACACGATAACTAGAACCAACATTATATGGGTTTATATTATAACACCACCATGAAACGAAAGTTAGTCTTAGCACATACACCGCTATATACTCCCAAAACGAAATGATGCCAGATAGCTTGATTTTCCCTAAAATGCAAAAAACGGAGCAATTTTTCAAGATTGCAATAGAATTGTACATATTGGTTTTTTAATTGCAGATATAGTGAGAACTGTTCTTACAGTAGTACAATGACGAGTGTTTGAATGCAAAAATAAATCTTTTATCTTATAAAACCACCAAAATGAAATATTCTTGATTTATAAAAGTACCAAAGTACAAAATCCTTGTATAAAATAAATTGAGAAAACAATATAAAATAAAACCATATAATCTTGGCTCTCTCTAATGATTACTAACCAGTGCAGCCAGCATCATCACTGTCTGTAGTCTACGTATCAATGTTAACACACAGTTGATTGCCTGATGCTGAGGCAAGTGTTACTATGGGCAGTGGAACAGTCTGTGGCAACAGTGATATTAGCTACCTTAAGACAGTCCTTGCGACTCCAGGCAGCGCGACCCCTATAAGCTACACGACTACCGAGCAGCGCTGACTAGAACCCGGTGGCGCCCAGTGTGTGACGTATCTTCTCGAACGAGAGCCAGAACGTTAACGACCAAGGCGCCATCCGAATCCACACCGGGAAGAACCCTTTGTAAAGGGCAAACATACCTTCGTTCTCGATAGTCTTCAATAGACAGTCTATTGAGGACTTGTAAATCAGTCCTCTGAAACACATAGAAAACATAGTTTATAGTTCTAGCAACATCATACCTACCGACGCCATTAGCGGATATTCTGCCACTAGGCTCCCACCAGTTACAGCCCCCCCCCCCGAACAGCGCCTTGTAAATTTTGTACATATTCTCTGACCTATAGATAATTTATTTTTAGTTAGCACCATTTTGACAAATGCAGTCAATGGCTATCTTCCTTATTCTCCTAGTGATGTGTGTGTTAAAAATTGAAACATCTCATGTTTTTCTGTGTTTTGTACATGCTTTTTGTAGTATTATCAACAAATTCGGCAGCCACCATCACTTCTCGAAAGTAAGCAATTGGATCCAATCCCACACCCAATATAGTTTAATCTTTAATGCAAATGGAATTGTGTCAGTTTTACCTTTCTATCTGCAGTACAAATGCTGTTAACAGTTCTACTCTGAAATGTGGAGGTTATCAAACTTACTTTCCAGTGCTATCAGTGGGCTGGTTCATGACTCTTGTCTTGACCACATCAGCTGGTGTTCCCATCGTAGCGGCGACGAGTCCCGCGCACCCACTGCAATAGCAAGGAAGACATTGAAATAATCTAGGTTATAATAAAATCTTTAACTCTATCCCAAACTGGGTGGTTGGGAGGTGGTGGTTTACAAACAATCAATCTAGAGCAGTGTTCTTCAAACATGTTTCTTTGCAAACTAGTAAAAACACGCTCTTATCTCCGCGACTCGTTATTAAGTACTTACTATACAAATGCATAATATCTGAGCTCCGACTTTAATTTTCAAAATAAGCGAAGAAAATTTTATAAACCTACTAATTGTATTAGTATGCATTTGGCCATGGGTAAGAAACACAAGTATGAAATAAGTAGCTGGTTCTGATCAGCGCGTGTCTTTCAACATCACTTAGCTCCAAAAAATTTGATAGTTAATAATAAGTATGTACTTTTACTACAAAATTGATATGTTTTGGTTTGTGATTGCCGATGGCGATCGCCAATCACACCCGTAGGTGACACCATTGTTTATTTATTTTAGCATTGATGTATCAAGTAAGGCAAGCAATAAAGTTGTGCAATCCATGTTGGGCAACTATGTTGTTCATCTATCAAACATTTTAGCCAACTGGAAGAAAACTTCTGCATACCAAACCGACCCATACTAAACCAGCCATTTGACCTTGTCCACACTTCTTCAACAATACCATTACCAAGTAATAGGGATGGGCATGTATGTACATAATTTTTTTTTAAATTACACATTGACTTTCTGGTTCTGCAATCCAATGTACAGTCATCGAGATTTCAATAATTTTATTTTGAAATACGTGCTCTTTCAGTCAGCTGCCTTCCCGCAAAACTGTAAGTTGATTGCATCCTTGCCGTGGCCCTTCTCCCCCCCTCCACGTTCCAGAGGGTTCCAGAGAGACCGCTTGCGCTCAGTCGCTCCGCGCCCGCTTCGTTGCTTACGCGAGTTGAGACTTTAGTCAGTGACGCATGACCCTTCCTTACGCAAGTCGCAATGCAATTGTAGTAAATAAAAACAATTACACCCACGGGAGTGTTTCCCGATTAACCAAATCGAGAAATAAACCGTCGCTCATACCTGCGTAAAGGTAATGACAATTATAATTATTGTGGTCATTCAAAGCAGCAGATATCGTTGCAGTAAATGTTCCATCCATTAGATGTATAATGAATACATTCAGAGATTAAAAGTACCGTCCTGATGGTCTAGTGGTTAAGACGTTCCACCTGGAATGTGGGAGATCCGTGGTTCGATTCCCGGTTGGGGCGGACTTTTTTAATTTCTGAATTGTAGTAAATAAAAATCATACCATCACCCTTTCAACTTTCCAAGGTCAATGAAACTTCAGCCACATCATTTACATCAGCCAGCCACGTCATTTGCTGACTGATAAACTGAACTGAACAACGTCGTCGCCGTGTTTACTGTTCAGAATGCAATCAAAATATACAGTTATAAATAAACATGTACAACTTTTTTTAGATATCTTAAAAGTTAAAATATACATAGTACACGCGTGTACACGAACAGCCAGCCAGCGTGTACACGTGTAGTAAGATACACGCTTTTGCCCATGAAGTAACTTGACATATCCAACAACCGTACCGATTATCCTATGCATCCCTACTCTTTACCTGGACAGTATGTGCGTAACATGATTATCTTGCAGCGTGGTGTGCTTCAGTATGAACTGCTTGGCTGAATCATACGTTGTGAGGTCTCCCAAGTTGACTAGTGCTGCTCTCTGAACGTTTGGGATCGAACCTTTCCATAGGCCGCGGATCCCACCCTCTGCTAGGATCTTCTGGAAGGCGTGCCACGTACCATTGACTCTGGAAAAGTGATTGGGTTCTGGAAAATGTTAAGTCAGGGACCACCAACCAGAAGGGATTATGCAGGAACCCAAAGTGCATATTCAAAATAATCTAGTAATTTGAAAAAAAATAAAAATTGTTTGGTTTCATATACTTATTGCTGTTTCAACTATACAGTCGTTTCAAAGTATCACAGTTTCTATGGTAATGCAGCTATAATTAAAGGTAATTGAGCTATCGAGGACACAATACAAACCGCTATTAAATTGCTATTTGTTGTGACTGTTGACATCCATGTTAAATCCCACCCCACACTGACAATTGCTATCATTCACTAATAATGTCCTCAAAGCGAGCTTATGCTTAAAAACCGTATATTCATACTACCCAACTCATGGGAGATGAGAAGTGATTGGATTTTTCCATGTGTTCTTTCAGTAATGACAGCTACATTGCAGTCTGAGTCTTCTGTTCTATTTATCATGCAAATGAATAATAAATAAATAATGAACAACTTTGAATTTAATAAGTGCCTCGTTGCTAGGCCGGCTCTAAAGTCACCGTTTACTAATTCCTTAGACTTGAATCGATATTAGAAATTAAAAAACTTTCGCCTAAAGCGGGATTAAAACCCGGGACCTTCTGCATAGGAAGCCGGTAAGCTAACCACTACTCCAACGAGCCACTCAATAGGGCTCAGTGTTAGATTTAGTTCTATCAGAAACAAACATAAATCTTAAGTCTTACCTTGGTGGTTCCCCCAGCAATCGTCTCTTTCCCTCCATCTGAATTTGTACTTTAACGAGATCTGTTGGACTGGCGAAGAACTGGGCAATAGCTCCAGATGTTACCCCGCTGATTGCAGATTTCCTACAATAGTAACATCTGGTAAGATCAGGGATGCCTTTGCAAACTTTAAGAAAAAAAGCAAATTTGTTAAAATTGCGTAGACCTGCAACTACTAGTAAAATACAGTATCTCCATAATATAATAAGCATATTTGTTTCATTGAATATTGTTATGTTTGCCGGTCTATAACAAACCATTTTTGTGCAGAGTTTTGACTGCTACATAGGCTACATATGGAACTTAAGCAATATATGTATGACGTATCTTAAGTGAAACTATACAACAGGAAATATATTAGAAAATACAAACAGTTAAAAATGTAGCATAATATTTCCAAAATTATTCAGGTCTGTTAATCGATGGATGAAGGTATGTCATGTCGTTTTCAGCTAGCCCCCCAGGGGGTATATTTAATTTCATTAAGGTAGCTAAAGACACATGGGAAGATCTACAGTACAGTTAAAAAGAGTATAAAACATTCCAATGTTGAAGTTGTTACTTTTTTAATGTAGAGGTGCTACACTGTCACTACAAAATCAAAATAAATGATACCTTCATTTTTAGAGAAGTGGAAAGATCAAATAAGAAATGATATAGAGGACAGAGGTGACAAGTTGGAAAAAGTACTAACAAGGAAACTGTGGGAAGACAGAAGTGGATGGCGTGAGCTGGTAGGAAGAAGTGCGAGTGAACTTGAAGAGGACATGACAGGCCTGGCAAGCCGATGTTTACAACTCATGAGTCATATAGTGCCCTAGAAAACTGGTGGCTATAGCCACCCCCTGACCTAACTTAAGTTGGAAACAGGAGTCAGATAGATATATATTTATTTTTGTGTATTCTTGATTCTTGTAATAATTACATACAACAAGAAGAAATTAATGGTGTTGACGCTAGCAAACATTTTGCTAAAACACAAAATCATAAAGAAATCTTGTGCCGCAAATGTGATACTTTTGTGCTACATCTCTTTTCATTTATGATCTACTAATTGTTTAATTAAAAAACTAAAAAAACTTAATTAAAAATAATTTAAAAAATTGTGCAGCAGCATTTCACATGTACACCTTCAGCCAAAAATTATATTGGGTATGACCGTATGAATAATTGTAAAACTTGAACACCCGAGTTTATAAGCAATTCAATTAACTATGGTGCAATATTCTGGCCAGCAAAGAGCAGCAGTTAGTTATGTAACTACTAATAAGAATAAGATACGTAGTTGACTTAATCTCGTCTGGCATTGGTTTCTACATTACCATAAACCCCCAATTAGACATAATTTGCCACCAGCTACAAGATGTGCATGCTTTTAACACTAAACACTTCTTAATCTCTGAAACAAGTAGCTTGCATGATTTAAATTCACTTGCCATGGGCACGGATTACAAAGGTTTTCACTAGTCCACCTTAGAGGGAATCTCACATATTTGGCACTTAGCAAAGAGCGGTTTGCTCGGCCAGGAAGCACCAGATGGATATGACACTTAACAGTTAACACTGTTATCAAGAAAGCATACATGGACATTGGACAGCCCTATAGTCGTAGATTATCAACATTATTTGTTTGTCAGCCAGAAACAATTCACGAAAATGGTTATTTTGGGACTTTTAAGAAAAATCCAAATTGGTTAAAATCAATTTATTAATGTAGCACATTTTTTGTAAAATGCCACTGTAGAACCCTACAGTTCCACTTCCTTGGTTAGGAAATGCAAGTATATTTTGATACGTCAACGGGATATTTTTAATGTGCAGGCCCTACCTAGGAACGCAATTTAATTTCATAGTAGTTAGCAATTTAAGCTGAGTGACAAGATACAGTGTGGTCAATCATATTGTTTCACTGCCCCCCCCCCCCCACAAACACTCAAATGCAGGTATACTTTGAAGATAAATACAATGTTTCTAAAATGTATGCCGGACAACGTAGTTACTAAACAAAATGCACTAAACGAACAATAACTATGATCATAAATTTAAAAAAAAAAACACATGATGGGCAATCCTGACTGAAGGTTTATTTTATTCCGAGGTTTTCAAGGAATTGAATCCTCATAAACAGCCCTCGGACATTCCTTTACAGTTGTCCTATCCGAAACATACCTAGTTAACCTCAAGGGGGGCATACATTGCACCCTATAACAAACTTCCCTCGGTAAATGTTTTTACCAATAATAAGTGCATAAATTGTCGATAGTATCTGCTCTTTTCCTCTGACATGAGGAAACTGATCTGTTCTAAAAAAATGTAAGAAATTATTGGTACGTATGTGGTTTTTTAAATTTATGACTGTGGCCATGGTTATTGTTCATGTGGTGTTTTTTGTTTAATTAATTACCTCTATATATTGTCTATTGTTTTGTTTTTAATCAACGTAGTTATTCCGTGGTTCTTGTTCATTTGGTGTTTTTTGATAAATATATTGTACTTTGACAAGCTATGGAGAAAAGTTGGTGGGTGGAAAAATGGGTACTTTTTCATTAACGGGACCCCCCTCAATTTTTTGTTATTTGGTCCCCCCCCCCATCGTCGTTTTTTTACTTATTTCTGTTTACAATAAATAATTACAACTTGCGAGGAGTTGAATATGACTCAGACAGTGAACTTGACTCACACGTTCAGGGGAGTACATCCATTGGAACGCGTAGGCCTACATGAGAGCAGTCGTTGCCGTGCAGCTGACATTGACGTTCACGAACACCAAATGAACCTTCAAAACCTTTAACATCGCTATTTTAAACGAAAGTACTTTTCCATTGGTAGTCCTTTATATTTAAAATAGCGACGTTTAAGGTTTTGTAGGTGGAGTATGTTGGCGTATGCCGTGTCACTCCTGGCGCAAAGTATGTAGCCGGAAAAGATGTTTTCGAGGCTTTGTTCGAAATAATTGTGTTTTCCTGACCTCCTGAAACTCAGATGGAGTAGATGTAGTAGTTATGATTGTCTAATGAAATGTTGCTACTGAATTTTTACAGTTTTTGGAGGGGGTCCCGTTAATAAACAAGTACCGAAAAATGAGTATGGTCTTACTAGACATAGAAAAGGCGTATGATAGTGTGCCAAGGAATTGTAGTGTGGGAAAGTTTGTAAGAAGCGTGACAATGAGGAAGCAGGGTTAGAATTTACTAAAGTAGTGAGTTTTAAAAGATTACTTAAGCATTTTCGTTAGGAGTTGTACAGGTGCTTTGCAAACCATAGCTGAGCAAGAAGTGTAAATCAGATTTTTAACTAGTGATGGATAATTCTGGTAAAGATGGAGGGAATGTTCGCACGTCGATACATGATTGCAATTTTTTGTGGTCTTGGTTGGGTTACTCCAGAGTGATGCTCGGAGCCTACAGGGCTACTTAGGCTGGATATGAAAGCTCACTAAAGCAGTTTTAACTATGAGGGAAGACTAAAAAATATCATTCTAAATTCAAGAGTTGGGAAAAGTTGGAAGAAAGGAGGGTCAAGGACGATAACAGGGTTAGAATTGTACAAGAGTAGTAAAAATGGTTAAACAACAAATTGAAGGCAAGGGTGCTTCCAAATAATAAAAGGCTGGTAGGGAATAGTGGCTAGATACCACTGCATTCAAATATGTGGATAACACCAATACAAGTAAGATGGAGAAAGGAGAGGTAAGTTTGCTGTTTGCCGATGATTTGTGGCGTGGTCAGAGTATGAGGAATAACTCAGAGATATACACAGACCTCTGGAAAGCACATTAAGAGGCGCATGAAGATAAGCGTGAGTACAGAGCAAGGTTTTTACTTAAATGCCAGGAAGAAGTGGACGTAAGGAAACTATCATGCAGAAATCAAGATGAGAAGAACCCTGAAGTGGTGGAGATTTTGGATACTAGGAAGTGAAATAGGCAAGCGGGAAAGATTAAAAAAAGGAAATTCCCAAATACAAAGCATAGTAACTTCTACCAATGTTAAAGTCCTGGTGTGGATAGGGAAATACCCATTACAGGAAATGACATATACAAGACATCCTTCATACCGATCCTCACATATGCGGCAGAAACCTGGACTATGGGTGATAGAGAAGAAAGTCAAATACAGGCGGCGGAGATGAGATTCCTGAGGAGCACAGTGGGCAAGACAAGAAGAGATAGAATTAGAAATACGAACATCAGAGAGATGCTTGGGGTGGAGAAGTTAGGTGACAGGATGGGAAGGACACGTCTGAGATGGTTTGGGCATATGAAACGAATGACAGAAGAGAGGATGCCCAGGAGAATGTATGAGAAAAGGATTGAAGGAGGAAGAAGAAGGGGGAGACCAAGGAAGAGATGGAAGGAGACCATAGCAAGAGACCTACATACTAGAGGAGAGAGCTGGGAGGATGTAGCAGAGACACGATTGTGGGAGGATAGAAAGAAGTGGAAGAATTTGGTTGCAAAACTCAAGCTGACCCTGCCAGAAGTAGGAAACAGCAATGGATAATGATGATGATGATTATCTCCCAGTCAAAGAGTATTGTTTTGTTTTTAATCAACATAGTTATTCACTATTTTGCATAACACTGTCTATGTTAATATATTAGCATTGCATTGCAAGTTTAATTTGCAAATACTACAAGTACAACACTAGTATTAGTCTATTAAATACAGTTTTGCAATATTGACATTTTAACACATTTGTAAGCTCAAACAGGAAAGAAATACCAACATGTGAACTTTCCACTCACTTTCAATAAATATGCAAATAATGCTCTTCAACAATTTCATGCCGATACTTAATCCACAGCCCTCAGGACGGCACCAGTCCGGAAAAGTGGATGACATTTGGAATGGAGAAGGTTGACAAAGCAAAAGGGATGGCCTGGTATGGGAGCACAACAATATTTTTATTATTAGTAGTAGTACCCCTAGGGTGCGTTAACAAAGAAGATTATTCTTGAAACAACAACCCTCGAAGAATCTACTCAAAATAAATAGAACCACAAACGCTATTTGCAAAAATGTACGCATTTGTATAGAAACTTTGTATTCACAAAAATTACAAAACATAACGATGGGAAAAGCTCTACAAGTTTGCTACAAATTAATTGCTCAAAAGTTGCTAGTTAGGTAGTTAGTTGTTGATGTTGTTTCTGTTTGTAACTTAAACAATTTGTTCTCTTATTAGTTTATTTGTGAGAGACATGATTGTGGGAGGTGAGAAAGAAGTGGAAAAATTTGGTTGCAAAACCCAAGCTGACCCTGCCAGAAGTAGAAAACGGCGATGGATAATGATGATGAGTTATTATGTTGTTACCGGTACCTATTTGAGCACCCCTAATGAAATATATGTGCAAGTGTTGTTCTACAACAAAAAACACTTGTGAAACAATTGTGAACCAACAATAAATAATAGTGTACATAATAGGCATCTAGCAGCTTGCATTACTTTCTAGTTTCTACAAACCTGCGAGGGCTCCAGTCGTTTACGGCTTACCATAAGGGAAATGATCCGTCCGCTTCCTTCTTAAACACTTTGTCCCTGAGTTTCTCGTAGGTAACAATACGGATCCCTGAGTATATGACGTGCCGGTAGATTGCCGGCGTGACACCCTGCCATAGTTTGAGCAGTCCCTCCTCCCGTACGATGCCAGACGCGGTCTGAAGCATTCCGCGGTGGGGAGCCTGAAAGAGACCGGCACAGTCACTACATGGATCCTACTATCATATCCTAGAGGTGGGATAAGAATATTATTTTAACAAAAGTCAAGCACGACTCAATTTGCACCTAGTAGGCCTACATGTCAATCAGGGCATCGAACCAAAATTAGATTTATTTTAGTTCAGCTTTTGGTTTAAGACAATTATTTTGGTTTCTTTCAAACCGGTCATGGTTATGGTTACTGGAACCGGTTATCGGCACCATGTATGTTTTACATTTTATATATAAGGCGTAAAATGTCAACAATAGGTCCTTTGACATCCGGAGCCATAAATAGTCATCGTGAGACATACACTGCGTTTATCACATGAGTTAAAACAGTTAAACTACCTAGTTCAAACTAAGAGTTAGTTCGAACTAGGTGTTGATAAACACTACAAGAAGGACCGCTAATAAGAATTAACTTTTTGTGGTAAACAGGTTATGTAGAAAGAAAAGAATGCCAATTGGCTGGAGTATATTGGTGTGAGATAGGATCCAACAACTTACCTTCAAACAGTGATGGTGGCTGCTCAGTTTCTTAAATAATAATAGTAGTAACATAAATATATACAAAAAAAAGAAAAGGTCCTTTTCTCTCTTGAGTGAACAAGACTTCGTGTCGAAACGTCTTGTGTTTTTCTGTGTTTTGTATATATTTATGTTACTATTATTATTCAAGAAACTCAGCAGCCACCATCACTGTTTGAAGGTAAGCTGTTGGATCCTATCTCACACCAATTTTGTGGTAAACACTTTCGTTTGAACTAAACCGCCACCCACTGAATCAACCACTTGTGCACAGTCTTTAATTTGGGGCTTTTTTACCATCGGCATGCTGAATCGCAGTCTATTGTCTTATCTGTCAGAATGACATTGAAAAAAAGTGTTATTTTAAACCGAGGAGTAATGTTTTTACGGGTTTTTAACTGTCTAATTTCATATAAAAGGCAACACATTGGACTCCTAGTGGTAGACTCTTACTATTAGTAGGTTTTCTTTGAACATTCTATTGTTATTTAGTTTGAGAAGTTAATAATCTGGTTGTGTTTACGTCAGGCGGGGGCATGAAACTCAACTCCATCTGATAGTAGAAGAATAAACTTCTTAAAAAGTTTTAATGTCCGCCATATTCGGTTTGAATTAAATTTCCTTGATAAACGCATTGGACTACATAAACCCTATTAGCTTATTTTGAACTAAATGTCCGTGGTAAACGCAGTGATAGAGATACAAAACAAAATTTAAAAAAAAAAGATTTAGGTGGTGGAATAAATTGTTGAAGTTAAACTGGTATTATTATCAGGTAAGCCTATATGGTAACTTAATTGTAGTTAATTATAATATGATGTTAATATTAAATGATATGGCATAAAGTTTTAAAACATAAGACGAAGAGAACTTATGGAGAAGGATAGTCGGTGGAGGTGCGAGGAAGATGATAAGACTAGAGGAACGTGAGGAGGGTCTACACAACAGCATCACTGTTATGTTAGGGGAGGTAGGTTGCCCGGGGCCATTAGAGGGAAGGAGGAGGGGAGAATATGTATAGGGTGGTTGGAGGGAACAAGGGCTGACGGACATCTTCAATAGGCTGCAGGAGTGGCTTTATACGGGTAGGGGGTATTATCCATGGAAGTTCCAACGGAACATAATAAGAAGACCTTGCAGGTAGGCATGGTTTCTTGGAAAAGACTGTAAGGAGTGGAATGACTTGTCTGGGTCTGGGGATGTTGTAGCTACTGGGTTAGATTGCGCTTGGGGAAGGTTTTGGGGATTTTAGGGGTTTGGGCCCACCGGGGGGAGGGGCCCCAATTTGAAACCCCGAGAGAAAAAAAATTTTAAAATTTAGCATTTTACATTTGAGATGCCAGAGCGGGAAACGGGCCTTTTTCCCTGTATTAAAAGTTGTGGTTTTTGTAAGGTCCAAGGGATAAGTAACTGCAACAATAACAAATTAATAGAATGCGTCCTACCAATAAGTATTCTGAGTGAGAACGTCTAAAGAACATCTTTAAGGAAAAAAACTGACTCCTCACGTTACCACTGCACCAAGGACGAGGGAAAGAGGGGGGGGGGGGGGGGGGTTATAGTTCATAAAGTTGTATTGTAATAACTCCATGTTTTCTTTACATTTAACCGGTGCCTTCACCAAACACCAAAGGAAAGAGGAATTCTAAGAATTTCCCCACTACTTGGTTAGAGACCCATTCAGGGGGGAAAGGCGACGATTTTTCGGGCTATTTTGCCCTTTTGTGCGTGGGTAAGGAAAAGGAATTCTAAGATTTTCCCCACTATTTGGATTAGAGCTCTTTTACATGGGGAAAGGACGACGAATTCTGGCTATTTTCCCCGTGTGGGGGGTAAGGAAAAAAGGAGGGACGATCTTCTGGCTGTTTGCCCGGGGGTGGGGGGTTTAAGGGAAAATGGGAAAATTCTAATTTTTTCCCACAACTTGGTTTAGGGTCTTTACAGGGGGAAGAGGGTCGATTTCGGGCCCTAGTTTGCCGTGTCCCGTGGGAAAGGGAAAACAGGAAGACGATCTTCTGGAAGTTTGCCGTTTTTGCGGGGGAAAGGGAAAAGGGGGGAATTTAAGATTTTCCCCCACTATTGGATTTAGAGCCCCATTACAGGGGGGAAAGGGCATCGATTTCTGGCTAGTTTGCCCGTGTGAGTGGGTAAGGAACAAGGACGACGATCTTCTGGTTTGTTTGCCCGTGTGCGTGGGTAAGGAAAGGGGAAATTCCTAAGATTTTCCCCCCAACTCCCTTGGTTTAGAGTTTTTTACGGGGAAAAAGGACGACGATCTTCGGGTAGTTTCCCCGTGTGCGGGGGTTAAAGGGGAAAAGGGGGAATTTCAAAAAGATTTCCCCCATTTACCTGGTTTAGAGTCATTACAGGGGGGAAAGGGCGTCGATTTTTTGGCTAGTTTGCCCGGTGCGTGGGAAAGGGGAAAAAGAAGGGACGATTTTTGGCAGTTTCCCCCGTTGTGCGTGGGAAAGGGAAAAGGGGGAATTTTATAAGACTTTCCCACTATTTGGCTTATGCCATTAAAGTGAGGAAAAGGAAAAAGATCTTCGGGCCCTTTTTGCCCGTGTGGTGGGTAAGGAAAGGGGAAATTTTCAAAAGACTTTCCCCAATTTTGGGCCCCTTAGGCTCATTACGTGGGGAACGGGCTTTCAAATTTCTGGCTATTTTCCCCCGGGGTGCGGGGGTTTTAAGGAAAAAAGGAGGGCGATTTTTCTGCTAGTTTGCCCTGTGCGTGGGAAAGGGAAAGGGGAATTTAGGAATTTCCCCACTAGGGGCCAAGCCCCTTTACAGTGGGGAAAAAGAGGGACGATTTCGGGTTATTTTCCCCGTGTGCGTGGGAAAGGAAAGGGGGAATTTAGGACTTTCCCCAAAAACTTGGCTTAAGCTCATTACAGTGGGGAAAGGGCGCGATTTCTGGCTTTTTTCCCCCGTTTTCCCCTTAGGAAAAGGAACAAGGAGGGAGATCTTCTGGGATTTTTCCCGGGGTGTGGGGGGAAAGGGAAAGAGGAATTCAAGACTTTCCCCACTATTTGGCTTAGAGCCATTACAGGGGGAAAGGACGACAAATCTTCTGGCTATTTTGGCCCGTGGGGGGGTTGGGGAACAAGGACGACGATCTTCCGGTAGTTTCCCCGTGTGTTGGGTTAAGGAACAAGGACGCCCCGATCTTCTGGCAAAGTTTGCCCGTGTGCGTGGGAAGGGAAAAAGAGGAATTCTAAGATTTTCCCCCAAATATTTGGTCTTAAAAGCTCATTACAGTGGGGAAAGGGGAAAAGCCGGATTTTTTTAAACCCTTTGGCTAGTTTCCCGTTGCTTGGGTTGGAAGGAAAAAAGGACGCCGACTTCGGGCTGGGGTTTGCCCCGGGGGTGGTTGGGTTTAAGGGAAACAAAAGGACGACGACTTCGGGGTTTTAGTTTCCCCGGGTGTGCGGGGGAAAGGGAAAAGAGGAATTTTCTAAGGGACTTTCCCCACTATTTGGTTAGAGTTTTACAGGGGGGAAAAAAAGGGACAAACGATTTTTCTGGCTAGTTTGCCGTGGGCGGGGGTTTTTTTTTTAATTTTTTAAAAAAAAAAAGGAATTCAAGGGATTTCCCCACTACTTGGAAAAAGGGGCTCATTACAGGGGGAAAGGACGACAATTTTCTGGCTAGTTTGCCCGTGGGCGTGGGAAAGAAATGGGGAATTTCTAAGACTTTCCCCATACTTGGCTTAGAGTCATTACAGTGGGGAAAGGAGGGACGATTTCTGGCTATTTTCCCCGGGGGGCGGGGGGAAAAGAAATAGGAATTAAAAGATTTTCCCCCACTATTTGGCTTAAAAGGCTTTTACAGGGGGGAAAAGGGACGCCCAAATCTTCTGGCTAGTTTCCCCGTAAAACGGGGGTTTTTTTAAAAATTTTTTTAGGAAAAAGTTTTTTTTTTTATTTTTTTTTTTAATTTTTTTTAAATTTTTTAAAAACATTTTTTTTTTCCCCAAAAAAGGGGGTTTTTAAAGAAATAGGAATTCTAAGATTTTCCCCCAAATATTTGGGCTTAGAGTCATTACAGTGGGAAAAAGACGACGATTTTTGGCTATTTTGGCCCTTTTGGGGGGGGTAAAGAAATAGGAATTCTAAGATTTTCCCCCTTTTTATTTGGCTTAAAGCTCATTACGGGGGGAAAGGGACAAAGACTTCGGGTATTTTCCCCCGGAAACGGGGGTAAAAAAAATGGGAAATTTGGGAAGATTTTCCCCCAAACTACTTGGCTTAAAACCATTACAGGGGGGGAAAGGACGCGTTTTCTGGCAAGTTTCCCCGGGGGAAAACGGGGGTTTTAAAGAAATAGGAATTCTAAAAACTTTCCCACATTTGGGTTAGAGTTTAATTACAGGGGGGAAAGGAACGATCTTCGGCTATTTTGCCCGTGAAGGGGGTTTAAAAAAAATGGGAATTCAAAGGGAATTTCCCCACAAATTTGGGCTTGGGCTAATTTTTTCCCCAGGGGGAAAAGGGAGGGACGATCTTCTGGCTAGTTTGCCCGTGTGCGTGGGTAAGGAAATAGGAATTCTAAGACTTTCCCCACTACTTGGCTTAGAGTCTTTAAACAGTTGGGAAAGGCCCGAGGGTTTCTTCTGGTATTTGGGGGCCCCCCCCCCCCCGGGGGCGGGGTAAAGAATGGGGAATTTAAAGGATTTTCCCCCACTACTTGGCTTAGAGCTTTCCCAGGGGGAAAAGGACGACGATCTTTGGCTATTTTCCCCGTGGCTTGGGTAAAAAAAAATAGGAATTCTAAGATTTTCCCCAACTACTTGGTTTAGAGCTATTAAGGGGGGAAAGGGAAACCACGATTTCTGGTTATTTTGCCCGTGTGCGTGGGTAAAGAAATGGGAATTTCTAAGATTTTCCCCATTTATTTGGCTTAAAAGCTCTTTTACAGGGGGGAAAAAGGGACGCGTTTGGGCGGCTAGTTTCCCCGGGGTGAAGGGTAAGGAAATGGGAAATTTTTAAAGCCTTTTCCACTATTTGGCTTAGAGCCCCATTACAGGGGGAAAAAGGAAACGATTTTCTGGCTAGTTTCCCCGTGTGCGTGGGGTAAAAAATAGGAATTCTAAGACTTTCCCCACTACTTGGCTTAAAACCCTCATTACATTTTTTTTGGGGGGAAAGGACAAACGATTTCCCGGTAGTTTGCCCGGTGCGTGGGTAAAGAAATGGGAAATTTCTAAAAATTTTTCCCCATATTTTGGCTTAGAGCTCTTTACAGGGGGGAAAGGGCAAAGTTTCTTTGGTATTTTGGGCCCGTAAACGGGGTAAAGAAAAAAGGAAAATTCTAAGATTTTCCCCCACTATTTGGCTTAGAGTCATACGGGGGGAAAAGGGGCGACGATCTTCTGGTAGTTCCCCGTGTGCGGGGGTTTAAAGAAATAGGAATTCAAAGGGACTTTCCCCACTACTTGGCTTAGAGCTCATTACAGTGGGGAAAGGACGACGATCTTTGGTAGTTTCCCCTTTGAACGGGGGTTAAAGGGAAATAGGAATTCAAAAGATTTTCCCACTATTTGGTTTAAAAGCTCTTTTACGGGGGGAAAAAGGACGACGACTTTCTGGCTAGTTTGCCGTGAAACGTGGGAAAAGAAATGGAATTCAAAGATTTTCCCCATTACTTGGCTTGGGAGCTCTTTACAGGGGGGAAAAGGCCCGAGGGACCCCTTTTTGGCCCTGTTTGCCCTGAACGGGTTTAAAAAAAAGGGAATTCAAAGGATTTTTCCCCACTACTTGGCTTAGAGCTCATTACAGGGGGGAAAAGGACGACGATTTCTGGTGTTTGCCCGTGTGCGTGGGTAAGGAACAAGGACGACGATCTTCTGGCTTGTTTGCCCGTGAACGTGGGTAAAGAAATAGCTATTCTAAGACGTCCCCCATTACATTGGCTTAGAGCTCATTACAGTGGGGAAAGGACGACGATCTTCTGGCTTGTTTGGCCCGTGTGCGTGGGGCGTAAGAACAAGGACGACGGCAATCCTTGGCTAGTTGCCCCGTGAAACTTGGGTAAAGAAAAGGAATTCTAAGAATTCCCAACTACTTGGCTAGAGCTTCATACAGTGGGGAAAGGACGACGATTCTTATGGCTGTTTGCCCGTGTGCGTGGGTAAAGGAAATAGGAATTCTAAGACTTTCCCCACTATTGGCTTAGAGTCATACAGTGGGGAAAGGGCGACGATCTTCTGGCTAGTTTGCCGTGTGCGTGGGTAAGGCAACAAGGAACCCGCCGATTTCTGGCTAGTTGCCCGTGAACGCGGGTAAAGAATTAGAATTCTAAGACTTCCCCACTACTGGATTAGAGCTTCATTTACAGTGGGGAAAGGACGACGATCTTTTCTGGCTCGTTTGCCGTGAACGTTGGTAACGAAATAGGAATTCTAAGACTTTACCCAATACGTGGGCGTTAGAGCTAATTATCAGTGGGAAAGGACGACCCCCCCCCCCCCCCTGTATCTTCTGGCTAGTTTGCCCGTTGTGCGTGGGTAAGGAACAAGGAATTCTTAAGACTTCCCCACTACTTGGCTTAGGGCTCATTACAGTGGGGAAAAGGACGACGATCTTCTGGCTAGTTGCCCGGCGTGCGTGGGTAAGGAAATCAAGGACGACGATTTCTCTGGCTAGTTTCGGCCCGTGAACGTGGGTAAAGAAATAGGAATTCTTAAGAACTTTCACCCACTATGGGGCTTTGAGCTCATTACAGTGGGGAAAGGACGACGGTCTTCTGGCTAGTTTGCCCGTGTGCGTGGGTTAAGGAACAAGGACGACGATCTTCTTGGCTAGTTTGCCCGTGTGCGTGGGTAAGAAAGAGGAAGTCTAAGACTTTCCCCACTACTTGGCTTAGAGCTCATTACAGTGGGGAGAAGGACGACGATCTTCTGGCTAGTTTGCCCGTGGGCGTGGGTAAAGAAATAGGAATTCTAAGACTTTCCACACTACTTGGCTTAGAAAGCTCATTTTACAGTGGTATAAGGACGACGAATCTTCTGGCAGGTTTGCCCGTGTGCGGGGTTTAAAGAGAAATAGGAATCTAAGACTTTCCCACTACTTTGGCCTTAGAGCTCATTACAGTTGGGAAAAGGACGACGATCTTCTGGTAGTTGTCCGTGTGCGTGGGTAAAGAAAAGGAATTCTAAGACTTTCCCCACACTTGGCTCTAAAGTCATTAACAGTGGGGGAAAGGACGACGATTCTTCTGGCTTAGTTTTGCCCGTTGTGCGGGGTAAGGAAATAGGAATTCAAGAATTTCCCCACTACTTGCTTAGAGATCATTACAGTGGGGAAAGGACGACGATCTTCTGGCTAGTTAGCTCGGGGTGGGTGTTAAAAGAAAATAGGAATTCTAAGACTTTCCCCACTACTGGCTAAGCTCATTACAGTGGGGAAAGGACGACGATCTTCTGGCTAGTTTGCCCAAGTGAACGTGGCGTAAAAAGACATAGGAATTCTAGACTTTCCCACTTTGCTTAGAGTACATCCCCTAAAGCGGGGGAAAGGACCCCGACGATCTTTCCAGCACCTAGTTGCCCGTGTGCGATGGGATAAGAAATAGGGAATTCTCAAGGACTTTCCCCACTACTTGGCTTAGAGCATAATACCAGTGGGGAAAGGCGACCGATCTTCGGATAGTTTGCCCGTCGTGTCGTGGGTAAGGAACAAGGACGACGATTTCTGGCTAGTTTGCCGTGTGCGTGGGTTAGGAAAGAGGAATTCTTAAGACTTTTTTTCCCCACTACTTGGCTTAAAGCTCATTTACAGTGGGAAAGGACGAACGATTTCTGGTAGTTTGCCCAGTGTGCGTGGGTAAAGGAAAATAGGAATTCTAAGACTTTCCCCACTACTTAGGCTTATAGCTCATTACAGTGGGGGAAGTACGACGATCGGTCGGGAGTTTGTCCGTGAACGTGGGTAGGAACAAGACGACGATCTTCTGGTAGTTTTGCCGCTTGTTTTTGTTGCGTGGGTAAGGAAATAGGAATTCGAAGACTTTCCCCACTACTGGCTTAGAGCTCATTACAGTGGGGAAAGGACGACGATTTCTGGCTAGTTTGCCCGTGAACGTGGTGTTAGGAACAAGGACGACGCTCTTCTTGGCTAGTGTGCAAGTGGTGCGGTGGGTAAGGAAAATAGGATTCTAAGGACTTTCCCTGATACTACACATTGGCTTATAGCTCATTACAGTGGGGAAGAAAAGGACGAGATCTTGGCTAGTTTGCCCAGTGTGCTTGGGTTAGGAAAGGACGGAATTCTAAGACTTTCCCCACTCTTGGCTTAGAGCCTCATTACAGTGGGGAAAGGTTTTGTCGATTTTCTGGCTAGTTTGCCCGTGTGCGTGGGAAAGGAACAAGGACGACGATATTCTGGCTAGTTTGCCGTGGTTTTGGGTAATAGGAAAAAAGGACGACGGATCTTCTGGCTAGTTTGCCCGTCGTGCGTGGTAAGGAACAAGGATCGAACGATCTTCTGGCTAGGTTTGCCCGCTTGAGTGCGTGCGTAAGAAAGAGGAATCTAAGACTTTCCCCACTACTTGGCTACGAGCTCATTACAGTGGGGAAAGAGCGTCGATTCCTGGCTTGTTTGCCCCGTGTGCATGGTTAAGAAAAAGGACGACGATCTTATGGCTAGTTTGCCCCTGTGTGCGTGGGTAAGGAACAAGGACGACGATTTCTGCTAGTTGCCCGTGTGCATGGTAGAAAAAAGTTACGACGATCTTCTGGCTAGTTTGCCGTGTGCGGGGGTAAGGAAAGAGGAATTCTAAGACTTTCCCCACTACTTGGCTTAGAGTCTCATTTACAGGTGGGGAAAGGGCGCTCGATTTATGGCTAGTAATTCCAGTGTGAGTGGGTGTAAGGAACAAGGACGACGATCGTATGGCTTATTTGCCCGTGTGCGTGGGTAAGGAAAGAGGAGTTCTATGACTTTCCCCACTACTTGGCTTAGAGCTCATTACAGTGGGGAAAGGACGACGATTTCTGGCTAGTTCGCCCGTGTGCGTGGGTAAGGAACAAGGACGACGGATTCTTCTGGCTAGTTCGCCCCGTGTGCGTGGTTAGGAAGCGGAATTCTAAGACTTTCCCCACTACTTGGCTTACAGCTCATTACAGTGGGAAAAGGGCGTCGATTTCTGGCTAGTTTGCCCGTGTGCATGGGTAAGGAAAAAGGACGACGATTTCTGGCTAGTTTGCCCGTGTGTTTGGGTAAGGAAAAAGGACGACGATCTTCTGGCTAGTTTGCACGTGTGCGTGGGTAAGGAATAGAATTCTAAGACTTTCCCCACGACTTGGCTTAGGCTCATTTACAGGGGGAAAAGTACGACGATTCTGGCTAGTTTCCCGTGTGCGTGGGAAAGGAACAAGACGGACCGATCTTCTGGCTAGTTTGCCCGTGGTGCGTGGGTAAGAAAATAGGAAATTCGAAGACTTTCCACTCAATACTGGCTTAGAGCTCATTACAGTGCGGGAAAAGGACGACGATTTCCTGGCTAGTTTTGCCCGTGTGCGTGGTAAGGAACAAAGGACGACGATCCAATTACTGGCGCTAGTGTGCCCGTCTTTTAGGCTTGGGTAAGGAAGAGGAATTCTAAGACTTTCCCAACTACTTGGCTTAGAGCTCATTACAGTGGGGAAAGGACGACGATTTCTGGCTAGTTTGCCCGTTGGTGCGTGGAACATAAAATTGGATGCACTTCCTTTAACACTACATTATCCAATATTGTTTTTACAGCCCTAAAAGGGTTTATCTAATAAAAAACAAATTTTTTTTTACATACAAGCATTTTCATCAATCCAAGTGTACGAAAATGTCATGACTGTTACCGGACATAAAAGTGACAATTGATGTAAGAAGTTATTTATTAAATCTATATTCATGTGCACAATAGTTTTAGTTACATTATCACACAAAACTAATACATTCAATAAAATATACATTTTTATTTTAATCACTTTTTATTGGATGAGCGAAGCGAAGACTTCAATTTAACTTTGTTTTTTTTTTACTTACGTTACCCCAAGAAAAATAGCTCGGGTGTTTTGTTTTTGTTAGTTTTTTTGTCTGTTTGTTCGCTCTCTACCGGGCAAACGGCATATGCGATCTTGATGAAAATCGGAGGGGACCTTCGAAATCTCTGAACTTAGACTTGCTACGTTTTTGGGTACAATCGAAAAAATATGTCTCATGAATATCGTACTTTTACGATTTTTAGTGCAATATTTTCGTGATATTTGGCAAACGGCTACTCCGATATTGATGAAACTTTATAGGAACGTTAAAAATCACTGAAATCATATATGTTATGATTTTAGAGACATTTGAAAAAATATTTCTCATAGAAATCGTACTTTTTACGATTTTTTCTCCAGTTTTTAATACGATTTTTCGTGATATTTGGGCCGATTTTGACCAAACGGGTGGGGCTACAACGTTCATATTTTACATTGACATAAAGATTATGGTTATGTAGTGCCTCTTGAAAGAAAAAGTTGAAAAAGTTGGTCAAAATTCATAGAAATAAAGGTTTTAATATAAGCCTTTTACAGGTGTATAATGAACAAGTCATATCAAGTGACTATAGAAAAAGTAAGGAGATTCCACATAAAAACGTAATCATTGGAGAGAAATATTCCAAAGAAGCTCATCCATCAACGCGACTGAAAAAGCGTTCGCGAAGCGGCCTAGTAATACTAAAATGTCAAGAATGTTACTCAAATTTCAAAACCTGGTAATTAACTTACTAATAATGGACAAATGGCAAATAAAATTTTATCAAGATCACTGTTAGCAATGAAGTATTAATATTATAAATAAGTTTAAAAAATGTGATTCAGTTATTTTAAACTTAAATAAGACTTAATTTAATAATTAGCTCGGGTAACGGTGTTGACAAAAAGTAACAGTCTTGATCGACAAAAAAGTTACTTTTCTAACAGTAATAATTTTTTTCTAAGATCATGTTGCTTGTTAGTGTACAAATCAGTCAACCTAAAGATAAAATCCATCTAATCCAACAAGTTTGTGTTGAGTTTAAAGTAAAGAGACACTACGGGTAACGGTCTTGACAAAAGTAACATTCTTGACAAGTGATCACTGAAAATCAATAAAAAACAAGTGTTTTGTTACTTTTGAGTATGGCAATGAATTACAACCTCTCCCTTCAAAACACATCTACAGTTGCAGGAAATTAATGCAGTAACCCACGATGCCCTTGGTAATGTTACTTTTTGAAAGTAACATACCTGACAAGTAACATGCATGACATTTCAACTTCATTAATTCATTAGCTGTTAACAATCCCATTTGAAAAAGTAGGGTTATGTTTGCTATGAGCTGGAACTTGATTGTAACTTAACTCAATTGTTAAATAAAATATGAAATACAAATTAAATTGTTTTATCTTGGTAACATTCATGACATTGAATTAAAATACTCACCGTTAAAATGTTTACTTTTCAATTTTAAAGAGTTCTCATGTCAAAACAAACCAAACTTCCATGATGCCATGTCAGGAGCTGTTCTTCTCTTCTTCTAGATTGATCCACTGCCTTCTTGAAAAATTATTTAAACTCTTTTACAATGGTAACAGTCATGACATTATTATGATTGCCACATTAGGGACAAACACTTTCCACTAGTTATTGTTTGAAAATGTAAATTGTTAAAAAAAGTCACTAACACACAGTTATTAACTGTTATTTCTGCATTAATTCCAATCTAGAGACTAAATAAATTTTAGTCTTAAAGTCAAACATTTTACAAAAACACTTCTGGTTTTGAGGATAGGGACATGGGTTTTAACACATTTTGCAATACCCAACATTGAATTAAAGGTCAACCTTACAAGATAGAAGTGCTAAAATTCATGGAGCTAATAAAAACTATAAGTATTCTGAAAATGTACAACCAAAATTTATGCAAATCAATATCTTGATCTAAAAAAAAAATAATATTAAGGTGGGACAGCACAAGGGTCATTTTATTTGAGAATGACCCATATTCTTCCTTCGATATCGATATTCCAAAACGACGTTCTTGCCCATCGTTGGTGCATAGTGACTACTTGCAGGCCTGCAGCTACTAGTACTACCGCTTGCAATGATTCTATTCTACACAAAGTGGCGACTATAATAAACTATAGTCGGTGTCCAAGACCGCAGCCTAAAAATAAGACCGGCAGTTATCTTGCTCCAGTTAGACGTGCAGACAGGCGGACGGGAATGGTTAGCCGGCTTCGTAATCGACGAAATTGTCTCACCCAGAGGCGAGGCAAATAGCTACCGTAATATCACTGACGGATTTAGAATTGGTTTCGGACAGAAGTACGGAGAATTATAAATAATACGCGGCCGAGTTATTGATGTCAATCAAAATATGTTTATGTAGAGTCTTTAGTTTGCTGGTATCAAAGAAAAGCTTTGTGAGACGCGGCCAGCTGGTCACACACTGTGCTAGGACGAGGGTTTGTTGAGAGAGTAAGATGAGAGTTACAAGATTGTTAGAGCGCTATCTGGATCTGTCATATTAACGGTGTCTGGATCGCCTTTGCATCACGAATTCCCTGCTGGATAAACTCGAGAAAAAAAAACAGGCTTTGATGCGGAATACAGGGATTTATTTTGTAGCAATCAATCTAGAAATAAAAAAATCCATCTCAGCGGGGTATCGAACCCCGGTCTCTCGATTGCCGGTCGAGTGCTTTACCCCGAAGCTACCGAGACGGTTAACTTCATAACATCTGGATTGTTAGTGTATTTATTGTAGATCTGAATAGATTTGAGAGAAGGATTTTTTAATTTCTGGATTGAAATTTACATAAAATCAATTAGGCCTACACCTACCGGTACGGGAGTGTTTCCCGATTAATGAAATTGAGAAATCAATCCAATATGACCTCTAATTTACCTTTAAAGTTTCAAGGTTAGGGGTGAACATTAGGGGACAAAATGTGGTGCAGAATGTATGTGGATTGGCGGGATTTGGCAATCAAGAGAGTTTAAATGGACGTTGAATGATTGGAGTCTTGATCCATATAACGCTGTGCAACAGTTGGTCCGACGTTACCTGAACATAGGGAGAGAATGTAACTATGATACTGGCCTTTGACGTAACTATCTTTAGCTTTTGACTATTAGGAGCTGTTGTTTTGACGTGGCTGTTACGGCTCAACGCAATCTATTATTTCTTCGTCATGCTACTTTTATGGGCGATTTCACAAAAGTGAGCTGATTTATTTAAAATAAAAATAATAATAAATTGTATTTAGAGTCTACCCACTCAGTTATATAACTGATTTTCAGTGGGGAACTTTAAATCAAAGCGACTAAGCCCAACCCTGTAGGCCCCGACGCATTCAACGTTCAACGCTTGGAAATCACCGCTACCGGCTACCCTTCACCTACAATTCACTTGGCACACCCACCCTAGATTCTTTTTCAACCCATCGCGAGTTCATAACTCACGTAAAACCTCTTATTAGCCAGGCTTAGTTAATTTTGCAATTTTGTTTGTTGTTCTTTTTTTGCTATTACATATCATTCATTATTCATGGGCCCTGTATTTCTTCTATGTTATCATATTTAGTTTAGTTAAAAATGTTAGTATAAGTTGCTAGTAATGTTATTATGTTTTACAATGCACAATGTAAAATGGCCTATGGCTGTATTTGTGTCTAGTCGAATAAAGAAAAAACAATAAATATAAATAATTTGAAAGCCTCTCCGAAAAGATTTCTAAATTCTAGTAGGACTCTCGGCCCCTCGGGTCACTCTCCACAAAATGTAGGTACATAGTCTACAAAAAATATAATTGTACTGTAGGGTTCACATTAGCTTTACTCGGTTCTCTTACGAAGTTAGGGTATAATGTACAAGGTAATTGTGAAGGGAAAGTCTGAGGGTTGTTTACAAGAGGACTCAATATCCTTATATTCGTAGGCCTATTTACGAGTGAAGAAAACCTCGAGGAAAACTTTCAGTCAGGATTACCGGTGACGGGGTTCAAACCGCGTGATCTCCGAGAACCCGAGTCTCACACGCTGGGAAGTGGAAGTAACTAACTTCGCGTCTTCCTTGCGTCTCTTTATGAACGTTGACAGCGCGCGGATATTGATCATTTTGTTCGTCAAACCACGAACATGTGCTCAATATACGTAGTTTGAATAGATTTCTCGAGCCACCGTACATAAATTCAGAAAACTGTAGGGCTACACTTCCTAGATCAAACCGGTACCTCACCTAGCAAGAAACCCTGGCCCAGACTACACGTGCCATCTATCTCTCTGGGTCACCGAAAATAATCGCAACAACTTGGGACTTCCGAAGGAAGTTAAACATCACTTTGTACTTCGGTACGAGTCTTCGATAAGATAACAGCAACGACGACAAAACACCTGTTTGTTGTGAGAGTGGCCAGTGTGAACGAGCCTTGCTAAAAATAACCGAGCGGTGATAAAGATTCTATTATTTCCTGAATGAAATGGGGAAAGATAGATCTGTCTTGTCTTGGAGCGTCGCAGTCAGCGTTGCCGTGATGTCGTTGAGGGGACACAGGAATCCGCGTGACGGCTTTCTCTACTAACGATGTCGCATCGGAAATTCCAATCATGAATCAGTCGTAGACCGGAGACCGAGAAGTATGTACGTGAGAGTCAGACGGCGCGACCAATTAGGATTACACAAACAGGAATAAAGCAATTTGTCATATTCAGCTATGAAAACTGATTTATGTAACCTACACAGGAGAACAACTAAATAAAACTATTTCTCAATTTCATTAATTGAGAAACACTTCCGTAGGCGCAATCGATTTTATTAAAATCAATCCATAAATTAAAAAAAATCAATCTCGCAGACCCGCGGGGGGGGGGGGCGCTGAGATCGATTTTTTTTTTTAGATTTTTAGATTGCATAAAATAAAACTATTACATAAATAAATGCAGACACAATAATGAACTATACCTAGTTAACTATACGCTTTTTTTGGATTGAGGACGCGTCAACCGTTAGGTCATGATGCACCACTCTAGCCTGGGGGGGGGGAGGAGGGGCCCATGCTGGTCAGAACCAGCCACGGGTAAGGGAGGAAGGGGGGTTTCTCACGTCGCGGTCGTCATCGTCTTTGTCATCGTTCGTTGTGTCATTGTCATCGTCGTCGGGGAGATCGTCAAGGGAAGGGGGCAAGGTCCCCGACGAATGCCAGAGCTCGCCTCTATTTTCGGGGAGTAAAGTACTACTCTTCATACTAGCTGATGTTTGCGAGGTGGACTTTTTCTCTTGAATCGCCATTTACGATTAGCAGAGCCATGCTCTGGGCCAATTCTACCCCGGGCCCAGACGGGGGTGCAGTTTTGACAATACTTTGCGTAAGTATGTGTGGTCTGTGGTGTATGTTTAAGAAAACAAATAGTTTATAAATCAACTTGTAAAGGGCACACTAGCATAAAGATTAAAGAACATTGTGTAAAGTTAAACGCACTTAATCTTTGATCGTCCATCAGTCTGATCATTTTTGCGAGAGAATGTTTACATTTAAGACAACTTACATGGGCAAGATAGGGGTAACGAGCAGCGGGAAGAGCTATACTGCATTTCTTATTAATAGCATAAAACTCCAATGCTCGCAATCCGTGTGAACTCACATCACGCACGCGTGCACGTAAAGAGGAAGTGGCGTTCTACGATGGATTATGACATTTTTAATCAACATGATAACACTCGTCATCCGTTGGTAATACCATTTCCTGTTTAGTTCAGGCCTAAACTATTAATCAGAGCAAAACAAGACGACAAGCGAATACACAGTTCTTTAAACAAATCGATAATCGTCTAGTTTTACATTTTTTTGAAAAAATTCCCTCACAACCCATATCGGGCCACATCTAGGTGCCCGTTAGGGCGCCGAAGCCAAGCCGCGATGCGCTACACACTCAGGCACCTTATACAGCAAGCAGAGTTGGGGTGATTTCGAGGTGTAACCCAGCCCTCATGAAACGTGATGTGAACTTGAAAACTATCAAAATCTAGGGGATTTAGGTACCTGACAACACATGTCAAATTTGGTTGGGGTACGAGCATTCCTTCTTGGTGAAAAAATGGCTTGAAACATGCTTAAAATCACTTAAGGGTTAGTTGGTGAAAAAATGGGATGTTAGCTACTGCTGCTACTACTACTGTCCACTCAACGCTACTACGGTCTAATTCGTCAGTTTCAATCGGCCCACGATTCTGACCAAACGGGGTGGGGCTACCACATTCATATTTTACATGTTGATATAGGTAGTGTCTTTTGAAAGAAAATGTTGAAAAAGTTTGCTGGAAGGCTTCCAAATAAAGGTTATAATATAAGCCTTTTACAAGAATATAATCAACAAGTAACTACTTAGGCCTATAGTTACTTGACAATGATTGATCACCTACATTGTTTACAAAAAACAAGTCTTTAGACCACTAGATATTTTTAATTCTATTTTAATTGGTAATACCATATCAATTAATCAACTTTGATAAAATTATTGTATTTTAACAAATAATTTTGTAATGGAACTTGAAAAAGTAAAGAGATCCCACATATAACAAAAATCTTGTAAAAAAAAAAACAGACAAACCTAACACAATCAAAAGCAATGAGATCTCAAAGAAATGCCAAGCTTATGTACGGTACCCTCCTACATTTTCGCAATCTTAAAACATAAATTCACTTTGCCCTGTGACAGCATCCTTGCAAAGCTTGGCAACAAAAAATTAGCACAAACTTTTACATTTAAAAACAATAGTTGCAAATAAAATTTTTCCTCGCTTTGCAAGGATCCAGTCACAGGGCAAAGTGAATTTATGCATTAAGATTGCGAAAATGTAGGAGGGTACATAAGCTTGGCATTTCTTTTAGATCTCATGGCTTTTGATTGTGTAAGGTTTGGCTGTTTTTTTTTAACAATATTTTTGTTATAGGTTTCTATTACAACAATGTAAATGTCCAATTGAAATCACAAAATTATTGCCAATACCAGATCGAATGAATTTCCGCATCCATTCAATCTGGACCATCTTCTTGACCTCCAATTTTCAACAACAAAATTAAAACAAAAACAAGGGGAGGGGGTGGGGTGGTGTTGTTAACAAAGGATATGTTCAAATCGCGATCAGAGAACAATTCCAAATACATAATCACCTACTCAAGCTATGGAAACAACAATTAGAAACATCTTAAATAAATTAGTGGCTAAAAAACAATTAATTATTTTGAAAACAAGCGCTGAGCGAAAATAATTATTCAAAAAAGTTAAATAGTTTTTTAGCCACTAATTTAATATAGCCGGAGACAGACAGACAAAAACTTAGTAATGTCATGGTCCCCCAAAGTTTCTTCTCAAAATACTGAAAAAGTTCTGTCCAGTGTCCACGTTGACAGCTGCGACCGGAAGTCGATTGTTGTTGTTGTAGATGTCATTTACACATTTTGTCATTTATACACCTTTTTGATGGTACTATATTCTACACTAGTAAGCTTCGCAAACGCTTTTTCAGGCGCGTTGTTGGATGAGCGTATGTTTTTTTAAACGAAAAAAAAAACGTAAAATTGCGATTTTCATGAGAAATTATTTTTTGTTTGCGCTCAAATTTCACACCAATAATACTAATTCATAAAATTAAGGTTCTGTGAAAAAATCATTACAATCAAATAAAGCATGTAGGTGTTATAAGTCGAAGAATTTTTTTTAAATAAAAAAAAATCGTAAAATTGCGATTAAAAAAATAATTTTTTGATTGCGCTCAAAAACGTGGCAGTTCTAAGTTCAGAGATGTTGAATGCCTCCAGAAAATTTCATCGCAATTGGAGTATCGGTTTAGCCGGAATCATGTTAACAAACAGACAAAAATACAAAAAAGGGGGGAAAAGGGAAAAAAAACATTCCGGATTTTTTTCTCCAGTGTAGTGAAATGGAATCTTCGCTTTGCTCATCCAACTATAGGCTTAAATAAAATGTACAATTATTTTTGTAATTTCGTCTTAGTAAGTGTGCTTTATATGATTGGATGAGCGAAGCGAAGACTTCAATTTGACTTTGTGTTTTTTTGCTTGTTTTTTACTTACGTTACCCCAAGCAAAATAGCTCGGGTGTTTTGTTTTTGTTAGTTTTTTTGTCTGTTTGTTCGCTCTCTACCGGGCAAACGGCATATGCGATCTTGATGAAAATTGGAGGGGACCTTCGAAATCTCTGAACTTAGAGCTGTATTGTTTTTGGGTACAATCGAAGAAATATTTCTCATAAATATCGTACTTTTACGATTTTTTTCGATTTTTTGTGCGATATTTTCGTGATATTTGGCAAACGGCTACTCCGATATTGATGAAACTTTATAGGAACATTTAACATCCCTGAAATTATATATGTTACGATTTTAGAGACATTTGAAAAAATATTTCTAATAGAAATCGTACTTTTAAGATTTTTTCTCCGGTTTACGATATTTTCGTGATATTTGGGTCGCTTTTGACCAAACGGGTGGGGCTACAACGTTCATATTTTACATTGACATAAAGATTATGGTGATGTAGTGCCTCTTGAAAGAAAAAGTTGAAAAAGTTAGTCAAAATTCATAGAAAGAAAGGTTTTAATATAAGCCTTTTGTAGGTGTACAATGAACAACTAATATCAAGTACCTATAGAAAAAGTAATGAGATTCCACAAAAAACGTAATCATTGGACAGAAATATTCCAAAAAAAGCTCATCATCAACGCGACTGGTAAAAGCGTTCGCGAAGCGGCCTAGTTTTACAAAATAAAACTGAAATTTATTCGTATTTAGTACAAAAATGATCAGTGTAACCATCAATAGGTGTTGACGATAAGTTATTTGTGCTAGTTTTCTTGCGAATAATTTAGGAAAAGGCATCACTACAAAAAAATGTTACAATTAAAACACCCCTACCTGTGTTCTGTTGTGTAATCATCCAAACATTTTGAAATATCTCATGACTGGCTGAGATACAGAAGTTTAATGTTAGCTTCTGTATGTTGATCCAATAGGCTGTTATTTTCTTATTGGATGAGCGAAGCAGACTTCAATTTCACTTCAATTTTTTTTTTCACTTACGTTAACCCAAGAAAAATAGCTCGGGTGTTTTGTTTTAGTTTTTGTTAGTTTTTTTTGTCTGTTTGTTCGCGCTCTAACAGGCAAACGCATAGGTATGCGATCTTGATAAAAATTGGAGGGGACTTTCAAAATTTCTGAACTTAGACTTGCCACGTTTTTGGGTACAATCGATCAAATATTTCTTATGATTAGGGCCTATCGTACTTTTACGATTTTTTTTCGATTTTTAATGAGATATTTTCGTGATATTTGGCAAACGGCTACTCTGTTCTTGAAAAAGTTGTTCAAAATTCACAGAAATAAAGGTATAATATAAGCTTTTCACATGTGTATAATTAATAAGTAACTATAGAAAAAGTAATGAGATCCCACTTACAAACGTAATCATTGGACAGGAATATTTAAAAAAATCAAAAGCTACAACACCCCCTAAATCATCCCCTAAAATTGGAATAATTCATAGCTCTAACCCAAAATTGAATTTTGATTCAAATTACGGTAGGGCCTAGTTATTAAAATTATGTTTTAATGTGTTTTAACCAAATCGGCATATTCTCATTCCTAAACCACATTTTTTCAACCCCCATCCCTAATAGTTTATATTATACCTTGATTTCCAGCATTCACAATGAAGGCACGTAATGAGTTATTTGCATGGAATTTGGCATGATGGTAGGCCTACATAATAATATGAAAAATAATACGCCGAGAGACAAGCGATATTCCACCCCCAACAAAACCTAAATCATCCCCTAAAATTGGAATAATTCATAACCCTAACCCAAAATTGAATTTTTATTCAAATTAGGTTAGTTAGCCTACTAAAATTATGTTTTAATGTGTTTTAACCCAATCGGCTTTCCTCATTTCCTAAACCACATTTTTTCAACCCCCATCCCTAGTAGTTTATATTATTTTTACCTTGATTTCCAGCATTCATCATGAAGGCACCTAATGAGTTATCAGCATGAAATTTGGCATGACCATAGCCGACCGGACTATGCTCTTATACCAGCTGAGCTATGCAGCCACCAATTTAATTCTTACAAAAATTTAGAAAGTGAGTCAAACCCCGTCTAAGCCGTAGGCCTACATCCGAGCAATTTAGATGGAAAATTACATTTGAAATTTCCCTCTTTCTGTGAGATTTCGTTTACAAGTATTTCACGCCTTGATATGACACAAACAGCAAAAAGTTGTGATATCCCCCCCAAATACAAAAATTTGTAAAAAAAAAAAACGCAGCCAAGCTCTCCTTCAAAAGTCTTTGGCTGTGAATGTTGTGAGATATAGAATTTGAGCCAATCTTTTCATTCTTCCTCCCTAGTTTTGCATTGAAAACAAGTACTAGATCATTTCGCCTGTTGACGAGCGCCAAGCCAACCATTTTCGTGGTCAAAAAAGTAAAAAATTTAAACTCAAAATCAAAAAAAAAATTACTTGGCCATTGAATTTGGTTCATTATGAGACCTTTAAAAAGTCAATGGCCAAGTAATTTTTTTATGATTTTGAGTTTAAATTTTTTACTTTTTTGACCACGAAAATGGTTGGCTTGGCGCTCGTCAACAGGCGAAATGATCTAGTACTTGTTTTCAAAGCAAAACTAGGGAGGAAGAATGAAAAGATTGGCTCAAATTCTATATCTCACAACATTCACAGCCAAAGACTTTTGAAGGAGAGCTTGGCTGCCGTTTTTTTTATCAAATTTTTGTATTTGGGGGGGGGGGGGATAGGCCCTACTATTATACATATTTGTAGCAATATGGTTTTACATAGGTAGGCTACCCTATTGTAAAAAAATGTAGGCTAAATTCTCAAAAAACAAAATGGCGGCCAATTGATTTTTGATACAATATTGTCTGTTGGGCCAATTTTAAGACTGACTGTTATAGATACCTACATGCAAAATATTTTACACGCTAATGAACATAACAATAACATTCAGTTTTACGGGCGTCCCCAAAATGGTTTGGCCCCATTTTATGACCTCCAGTGACATTTTACTTATTTAGCATGTACATTGTGCAGGCTAGGCCTATCTCAATTGAAACGAGATTAACGGATAAATATGCCTAATAAGGATAAAACCGTTTTGAAACTATATTTAATATTGCTAATAAATATCAAACAGATTAAGGCATAGAACAGCAACTAACATAATCGAACATGGTGGCCTATTACTTAGTGCTGCGGCATAGATGGAGAACCAAGGAATGCTGGTTGCTTTATTTATAAAAGCATTAAATTAGGCATGATGACTGGGCATAATCTACAGGACAGGTGATTCAAGGATATTAGCCTTTGCAAAAATCTACCCAGTGGAACCCGTACATCTAATCCAAGATGACAGCCAAAAATTAACTTTTCTTCAATTATGGTCTGTAGGCCTACATTGATTTTCATTTTATGATCTACTAATTTCAGGTGCTGAATAGATATAGGCCTAGGTACCTACCAACTTTTGTTAAAACTAAAATGTCGTATTCGGAAACCGCAAAATCTAAGATGGAGGTCAAGATTATTAGCTTCATGGTGTATCTAATCTGATTTCCTAGCATCCTAGGCCTATTAAAAAATTCAATCCAAAATGGCGTCCTAAACAAAGGCCTCTGTTATTGTGTGCTCCAGGCCCAGCCACATTACCAGGGGATCTCCTCCCTCCCGCAAATGTACAAAATAATACATGCACTTTCCCCATTCAATAGCTAGCATAGGCCTACGCAGTACGCACCAATCACTTTTGGTCTTTTGGATGACGCCACCATGTTGTATAAGCGTAAAGTAGGCCTAGGCCTACCCATTGGTTGAAATGATTTACATAAACATACGGGGACAGACAGTTCCATTAGGCACTCGGATTAACAATCCCAGTGTTTCCCAAACATCCAAATTGAGAAATACGTTTCCATTGCTTAGCATATTTACTAGGAAAACGCTTAAGTCCCGCCGCGTTGTTGGATGAGCGTGTATGGTGCATTGAGCTGCCATGTGTTACGCGGATTTTCTGTTGTTGTGTGAAAAATTCATTACTAGTCGAAGATTTTTTTAAATTAAATTAAATTAAATAAAAAATTAACTTAATTTTTTTAATTAAATTAAATTAAATAGAAAATTAACTTCATTTTTTAATTAATCGTAATTTTTAAAAAAGAACAAAATTGTAAAATTGCAATTTTCATAAGAAATAATTATTCGATTGCGCTCAAATTTAACACGAATATATTAATTCATGAAATAAGGTTCTGAAAAAAAGTCATAACAATAGGATAAAGCATGTAGGTGTTTAAGTCAAAATTGTTTTAAAAAAGAAAAAAAAACGTAAAATTACGTTTTTTATGAGAAATAATTTTTCGATTATGCTCAATTTCACACGAATATTTAATTCATAAAATTAAGGGTTCTGTAAAAAAATCATTACAATCGGATAAAGCATGTAGGTGTTATAAGTCGAAGAAATTTTTTAAAATCGAAAAAATCGTAAAATTGCGTTTTTTATGAGAAAAAATTTCCCGATTGCGCTCAAAAAGGGTGGCAGTTCTAAGTTCAGAGATTTCGAAGGCCCCCATAAAATTTCATCGCAATCGGAGTATCGGTCTAGCCGGAATCGTGTTAACAAACACACAAAAATACAAAAAAAAAAAAAAAAAAAAAAAATTTTTTTCTCCAGTGTAGTGAAATGGAATCTTCGCTTCGCTCGCTACGCTCATCCAATAATGTAAGGATTAGGGTACTTCTTCGGTTGTTATGGACCGGTTTTTTAACACTGTTTTTTTTTTTCAATAACTAGGAAAACGCTTAAGTCCCGCCGCGTTGGTGGATGAGCGAATATGGTGCTTTGAGCTGTCATGTGTTTACCGGATTTTCTGTTGTTCTGTGAAAAAATTCATACTTAGTCGAAGATTTTTTTAAATTAAATTAAATAAAATAAAAAATTAACTTAATTTTTTTAATTAAATTTAAAAAATAAAAAATAAACTTATTTTTTAATCGTAATTTTTTTAAAAGAAAAAGTACGTAAAATTGCAATTTTCATAAGAAAATAAATTATTCAATTGCACTAAAATTTAACAGAATATGTAATTCATGAAATTAAGGTTCTGTAAAAAAATCATTACAATAGGATAAGCATGTAGTGTTAAAAGGTCAAAGAATTGTTTAAAAAAAGAAAAAAACCCGTAAATTAAACGATTTTATTGAGAAATATTTTTGATTACGCTCAAATTTCACACGAATATCTTATTTCATAAAATAAAGGTTCTGTGAAAAATCATTAGAATCGGATAAAGCATGTAGGTTTATAGTCGAAGAAATGTTTTAAAAATCGAAAAAAATGTAAAAATTGCGTTTTTATGGGAAAAAATTTCCCGATTGCGCTCAAAAACGTGGCAGTTCTAAGTTCAGAGATTTCGAAGGCCTCCATAAAATTTCATCGCAATCGGAGTATCGGTTTAGCCGGAATCGTGTTAACAAACCACAATAATACAAACAGAAAAAAAAAAAAAACAAAAAAAAAACATTCGGTTTTTTTCTCCAGTGTAGTGAAATGGAATCTTCGCTTCGCTCGCTACGCTCATCCAAAAAC
Source organism: Sweltsa coloradensis (assembly GCA_024449915.1). Lineage (NCBI taxonomy): Eukaryota > Metazoa > Arthropoda > Insecta > Plecoptera > Chloroperlidae > Sweltsa > Sweltsa coloradensis. The sequence continues at coordinate 264,176 of JAMZAV010000408.1, read as the reverse complement.
ACTGAAAAACAACTACCGTAAGTAGGGTAGTTTGTAACGAAAAGGATTTCGGGTGCGCTCTTATCGATTATATCCTAGAACTAGCGCGGCACAGGGTAACCAGCTGAAAGTTCGGCTAACCTAACGCAAGTAGTTTTGTGAAACTGGTCCATACCAACCGAAGAAGTTCCAGGATTAGGTCCCTAGAACAAACTACCAGGCGGCCAGGCCTAGCAGTTTGTAAAAAGGAAGCTAGGAAGGCCTAACAGATCTAGGCCCCTTCATGATAATGCATTGGATGATAGGATGATAGGGCCCACATTGAATAAGGCTCTAGTACCGGTACCTAGGGCTTAAAACTAGGGGGCCTATTTAACCGTAGCTACGGAAAATTACGTTATACAATTTACCTAACCGTAGACTGTACTACAGTAACAAAAACATCTTCCAAGACCTTTAACATCGCTATTTTAAACGAGAGTCCTTTTGGTAGGCCTAGGCCTAAATGTCGTCGTCCTTTTTGCTGTTTTGATAACAAAAAAATCTTCCAAGATCTTTAACGTTGCTATTTTAAACGAAAGTCCTTTTTCGGTTGTCGTCGTCCTTTTTTGCTGTTTTATTAACAACAAAAAACCTTCCAAGACCTTTAACGTTTCTATTTTAAACAAAAGTCCTTTTTAGGCTGCCTACCTAGGCCTAGCACTTTTTAAACGCTTTTATCATCTAGAATTGTGTTTGCGACGGGGCCGAATGTAGTGAAATCATTTGCAGAAAAAAACGGGCCCAAATAGAATGGTAAAAAAAAGGACTAAACGAAAATTTGAACCGCCGACCTTTCACATAGAATTCGGACGCGCTACCACTCTGCCACAATGCACTGTGATATTTGCAGCTATTGGCCTAGTTAGGTGGTATTGTACTGCTACGGACGATTTGTTATTGTTAATTTATCCGTAGCCTACGGTTAAATAGCCACTAGGGCCTACCTTAGGTTTAATGGGGTAGGCCTACCTAGCCATAGCCCTAGTGTCTACAGCAGTAACAATTAACATTATATACATACTAGGCCTAGTCTATTACATAGGTAAAATGTGAGATGTTGGGTAGGCCCTAGGGCCTAATTTTAATTCTAGCTTATGTTAGGGCCTAGGGATAGGCCCTATTAACTTACCTACTTCAGCTATGCTAGCAGCAACTACTGACACAATATACGTACACCAAAATGCATCAGCATAGTTATTAGTTTTTGGGGGCACTGGAGTAGTCACCATATTCAAAAGAAAAACAATTAGGTATAAGCGCAAAGAGCCAAGGCCTATTTGAAAACGAGATTGGAACTTTAAATTTGGAGGTTAGAATCGACAATTTTTGTAACTATCAAGAAATCTATGCAACTGATATGTTTACGAGCAGTGTAGAATGAACAAACTTATAGTTTTTGAAGCCCGTATCAAATTAAAGTTATTTTTGCCTCTCTCACCATCGCATTTATCCTAAATAATGACCTTCAACACTGTCAACATTAAACATTAAAAGATAAACAATATCTTACCACTTGTCTTCTTCTTCTTCTCTTGTCGGTGATATTGTGAAAAAACATCAAGCCTAATCACATAAAGTAGCTGCGCAACAACAACTAGGTCTAGCCTAATCCCTTTATAATAAAAAACATTTTGAGCTCACTGTGTGGACTATATAACTATTTTGCATGAAACTTACTTAAATCCGAATAATTTTATTCATTTATAATTTATTTCACTTCTACTATAAATACATTGATAGCCTTGACAAGTAGAGGACACGGCGGATTGATATAAGAATCAACAAGGGCCTATCCCAGTAATGGAAGATTGCAGTAGGAGTGTTTATTTGGCACGACGTCTTTGAATCTCAAATTACACACATAATTTAATATCAATAGTGTTTAAAATGTGTTTTAAGTGTGTTTTTAATCTATAAGGTGTTGGTATAATTAAACATTTCAAGTGTGCTGTTTGTAGATACAGGGAAATAAGCCGCTTTAATGCCATTAGATGCCCATGCTAAAGAGGATTTTCCTCATTGAAGCCTCACGAACCCTTGTGCAGTGATAACACAAGTGTCAATATTAGTTTTATAACGATCGCTTGAATTCAGCAAGGACAATAAATTACAATGGAGGCGATAGCGAAACATGATTTTAATGCTACGGCTGATGATGAACTTAGTTTCAGGAAAAATCAGGTTCTTAAGGTATGTAGAGTCACATCAAATTACAGTAGGGGCCTAGGCCTCACCAACAATTAACTAGGTTATGTTTGCCTTTTCAGGGCTTGATGCATAATCACGTTATTTTCCTTTTTTTGTAGATTCTTAATATGGAAGATGATATGAATTGGTACAGAGCAGAACTAGATGGAAAAGAAGGATTAATACCAAGCAATTATATTGAAATGAAAACACACGAGTAAGTAAAAGGGTGATGAATCACTCTTCTGAGAATCAGCTGACAGCCCACTGCCCATGTGACCTTGAACTCCTTTCTTTGTGACTGTTGAGATTATTAGTACATAGGGCCTGCATGGGATAACATAGGACGTATCTGAACTAGATTATTTTTCTCAAGTCTCGTTCTCAGTCTCGGTACTAGGCTAGTAGAGAACCTGGATCGTATTAACTACGTTAGGCCTAATAGAGAAGCGTGATTGTATGTTTGTGTGTTAAAATTTCTGTCAGCACACCGCCTTAAAAAATGTAGCGTTCCCACTGTCCAAAAGTATGTGTGCATAACTTTATGTAGTCAAAATACATGTCAAGCATTTTAATATAGGCCTATTCTAGTAATAGTTTGCCTGAGGCATGAGACTATGACCTAGTAATAATAATAATGCCGTTCCGGAAGAGAGTCAAATGGTTGTGAAGCAAAAGGAAGGTGACTGTAGGGCCTACGGGCGAGACAGATCCCGATGATCATAATAAAAAATAATTTTATTGCGTAGGCCTATAACTTCGTTAGATGACCAAAAACATTTGCTGTATTTAGAACATAATTCAGAATACGGTAATAGTGCAGTATATAGCGGACGTGGGTATTATAGCGGCTAATACTCCACCTACTAAACCTTTAACGTCGCTATTTTAAGCGAAAGTACTTTTCCGTTGACAGTCCTTTAGGGCCTATATTTAAATTAGCGACGTTAAAGGTTTTGTAGGCCTAGGGCCTATGTGGAGTATTAGCCATACCCACGTCCGCTATACTGCACTATTACCCAGAATACCTAACATGATCACGTTCTTACCTAACTTGCTTTTAGCAACTGACAGCTAAAAAAAATAAATAATAAACTAAAAAAATTGGTAGCCTATGTACCTAATAATAATAATAATCATAATAACTCAGTTCCAACTATGTCGGGTTGAGTAGTGGTTTTCCACCGTTAGGGCTTGAAACTGTAGATACTAAGCTTGCCAGACTCAGTGTTTCTTTCTCATCATCTAACTCCTTCCTCTCCACTTCTGTCCTCCCACAGCTTTACACTTGCCACATGCTCCCACACTTCATTCCGTTTTCCAACGTCTATAATAATAATAATAATAATAATTATATTATTATGTATTTTGTATTATAATTATAATAATAATAATAATAATAATAATAATAATAATAACGTCGAAAGACTGTATATCGCAAGGAAGAATGGAGGTCGAGGTATAACTCAACTAGAGGGGTCATACAAAACAGCAATGATTGGTTTGAGTTTATACATAGAAGGAAAGGGAGATGACAAATTTATTAGAATGGTTCAAGAACATGAGTCCAGCAAAGCTATGAGAAAATCTGTCATTAAGTTAGGCAACAAGTTTCAATCAGGTTTGGAATTAACCGATATTAATCAGATAAATGGGTCCATCACTAACAAGGTCAAGATAATCAAGAAGCAAATAAAGAACATTATCCAGAAAGATTTAATAAGTTGCTGGAAGTCTAAACCTTTGCATGGACAATATATTACACGCATGGAGCAACCACATATTGACCAAGATCAAACCAATAAGTGGCTGGCAGAAGTAATCTCAAAGGTGAAACTGAAAGTCTTATTGTAGCTGCACAAGATCAAGCCTTAAGAACAAAAAGTTATGAAAAAAGAATTCTCAAACTCGACGTAGATGACAAGTGTCGTTTGTGTAAGCTTTATGAAGAAAGCGTAGAGCACATTATTTCTGGATGTCCGGTCTTAGCAAAAACGGAATACATTGATCGACATGATAAAGTTGGGGCATATTTGCATTGGAACATTTGTAGAAGTTACAACATCGAAACTTCTGACAAATGGTACATGCATATACCAGAACAAGTAGTTGACAATGGTAATGTGACCATATTGTGGAATGAGCTAATAATCACTGATAGAAAGGTTCTTCACAACAAACCAGACATTGTTGTTAAAAACAAAGCGACTCAAAAATGTTTGATCATCGATGTAGCTATTCCATCAGACCGCAACATAGTCCTAAAGGAAGCAGAAAAACGCACAAGATATCGAGACCTTCAAATAGAAATTCAACGAATGTGGAATGTCCGTTGTAAGATTGTTCCCATTATTATTGGAGCTTGTGGGACAATTGGAAGAAGTTTTGAAGAGAACCTCCAACATATCTCTGGCAATCACTGGACTCCAGAGCTTCAAAAGGCAGCATTATTAGGAACCGCCCACATACTACGCAAAGTTTTAGTGTAAAAAAATTGTTTCTGTTATTTCTTGTATGTATTGTATTTTGTTAATGCCATGTATATTTAATTTTTATGTAATAGGGGTTTCACCTTAGAGATGTGGTTCATCTCTGGTGAAAGTTCTTAAATACCCATTATGTAATGTTCATATTGGTGAATAAAAGAAATAATAATAACTAGGATAACGCTTAAGTCCCGTCGCGTTGTTGAGCGAGCACCGGTTAGTGCAACACGACCCGAGTACGACATTCCCATAGGTGTCCATTTTATCAGATAACAGTCTTTAAAAGACGAAATTTTATTTATTTATTTATTTATTTAACGTCTATCCTATTCAGTTATAAAAAACTGATTTACAAAGGAGGACAACTAAATAAATCTAATTACATAGATGCAGAAACAACAATAAATTACATTTTCATAAATATTTGAAACTTTCAATGTTGTTGTTGATTGCTGAATTGAATGACGCCACGGTACAACAATGTACGGTAATCGAATTAGGCCTTTTATAGGAAAATGTCTTCTAAAGGGTATCTTTGTTTCTTCACTGCCTCCTTGACAAATTTCATAACGATCGGAACAACATCATTTTTCGAAATATGATTACCAATAAGTCTTTAAGGTCTTGACCGATTTAGCTGAAAATTTGTAAAATAGGAGAGAATGTTGTAGGGCCTACTTATTGTCCCTGCAAAATTTCATAACGATCGGAACATTTTTATTTTTTATAACCAACGATCGGATTTTGTTCAAAAACTATACAGCAACCCGCAAGGTGGTATACTACATGTGTGCAAAATTTCAGGTCGATCAGAGAAACGGTGCGACCTGTAGGTACCGGTACCAAAGCAGTAACAGAAAAAAAACAAAAACAGACATTCGAGCCATAAGAGTCAAGTGGAGACGCTCGCTCAATAATAATACAGTTGGCCTAATAATAATAATAATAATAATAATATAATAATAATAATAATAATCATCATTATCTGTTGCCACGTCCAACTCTGCGTTGGGTCGGCATTGAAGATAGGCCTCTCCATCTTCTTCTGTCCTGCCACCACTCCTCTTCTTCCACCACATTCCACTCTCCTCCCCGCTGTTCTACATCTTTTCTCACACTATTCTGCCATCGTTGTCGTGGTCTGCCCCTTGGGTCTCCTACCTGGAATTTCCAATTCCATCATCCTTCTCGGTAATCTTGATCTTTCCATTCTCTTGACATGTCCGAACGACTTTAATCTTCTCTCTCCAATTCGCTCCATTAAATTCCTCACGCCTACTTGATCTCGGATATCCTCATTCCGTATTCGGTCCCATCTAGTCTTACCCACAATGCTTCTCAAAAACTTCATATCTACAGCCTGCACAAGACTCTCCTCCACTGCTGTCATATTCCAAGTCTCTGCTGCATATGTCAGTATTGGAACAAAGTAGGTCTGGTAGATGGTAACCTTGCACTTCTTTGGTACTTCTCTGTTCCATATGAGATCTCTGATAGATTGGAATAACCCAACAGCTTGCTGTGTCCTTCTTCCTATCTCTGGTTGAATCCTTCCATTGCATGCTACTATACTCCCCACGTACTTGAAATTTTCCACTTGCTTCAAAATCTGTCCTCCTAGTAGAATCCTGACATTCTTCGCTTTATCTCGTGTCATCAGCATTGTTTCACTCTTGCCACTTCCAAACACCAGTCCATATTCTCCTGCCACCACACTCCACACATCAACTTGAGATTGCACCTCCTCTTCATCCTCTCCCCACACCAGAAGATCGTCTGCAAATAACATTATTTTCATACATTCTTCCCCGATTCTCTCTGCAACTTTCCTGGTGATTTCGTCCATGACAATAATGAACAATAGTGGAGACAGTACACTTCCTTGTTTTAACCCACTCCTAATGTCAAACCACTCTGTAATTCCACCTCTTGTCTTTACAGCACTTCTAGATATCGAGTACATCTCTTTCACTCTTGTTATTATTCCTTTGTTAACTCCTATATTTTCCATAGCATCCCAAACCTTCTCTCTTTTGAGGCTATCGTATGCCTTTTCGATATCTAGAAAAGCCAAACATAGGTCCTTTTCTCGGTCATAGCACTTTTCCATTAGCTGTCTGAGTGAGAAAATCAGGTCCACCGTCGATCTTCCTCTTCTAAATCCATGTTGTTCTTCTCTTAAATCTCCTTCTATCGAGTTTCTAATTCTGTTATCTATTATTCTTTCGTAGATCTTGGCACAGTGACATGTCAGAGTTATCCCTCTATAGTTGGCACAATTTCTCTTGTCTCCCTTTTTAAATATAGGTACAATGAGACCCTTTTTTCAGTCTAAAGGAACTTCCTTATTCTTCCATACAACAGATAAGACTCTGTATAGCCATTGCATCCCCACAGGCCCTGCCGCTTTTATCATTTCCACTGCCAGCTCATCTACCGCAGCTTTGCCATTTTTCATTTTCTTCATTGCCAGTTCCACTTCTCTCCATGTGATGCTACCATCTTCTTCTTCATCCTCATCTCCAGACTCTTCTCTATGCACTACCTCAGGTGCTCTTATCTGCTGTTGGTTGATATCAGGGTTTAGAAGGGTTTCAAAGTACGTCTTCCACATTTTTCTCTTCATTTCATCATCTGTCACCACTTCACCATTTTCTTGAACCAGGTTGTGGCTATCAACCTTTTCTTTTCTCCTTTCTCTCATTATGCCATACAACATCTTCTTGTTACCATGCACATCCTCCCTCATTTCTTCTGTCCAGCCAAGAAACCATTTTCGGCGTTCTTCTTTGACCACTGCCCGTGCATCTCTTTTACATTTGTTGTACTCGTCTCTAGACTCCTGCGACTTAACTCTATACCAATTTCTGAATGCGTTATTCTTCTTTGCAGTAGCTTCTTTTGTCCTATTATTCCACCATGGTGTTTCTTTGTACCTTCTCTTTCCATTTGTCCTACCACATACCAATTCAGCTGCTTGAACAAGACCCTTCTTAAAGGCACTCCACTCTTCTTCAACCCCTCCTATTTCACTTTTAGGAATTTCTCTAGTGACCAACAATTTATATTCTCTAGCTACCTCCTTATCCTTTAGTTTCCACACCCGTATCTTCTTTTCTTGGATTGTGCTCTTCTTTACTTCCTTTAGATCTTTAAATTCGGCAACTACCAGTCTGTGGTCGCTATCCACGGACACACCCGGTATAACTTTCACTTCCCGTAGATCCGGTTTTAGCTCCCCATCCACTAGTATATAGTCTATGACTGATTTTTGTTCGCCATTCCAGCTATATCTTGTGATCTTCTGACTTTCTCTTTTCTCATACCAGCTATTCCCTACCTTCAAACCATGTCTCCGACATATTTCCAGGAGTTTCTTTCCTTCTCTGTTCTGCCTTCCGTAACCATGTGGGCCCATTACGTCTTCCTATCGCTTCCAATGTGCGCATTGAAATCTCCCATAATTATGATGTTATTATTTAAAATGCGACTTTCCAGATCTCGTTCAAATGCATCTTTTTCTACCTTACTGCATCCTACTTGTGGTGCATAGACTTGTATAAGTGTTAGGTCTTTACTTTTAATGCGGAACTTGATACTAATGATCCTGTCATTTACATATGTCACTCCTAACACTTTGTCTCGTAGTCCTGGGCTCACCACTATTCCAACCCCATGTTTGGCTTCATCCTCATTTCCTGACCAATACAGTTTATACCCATCTCTCAGTTCAGCTTCTCCATTCCCTTTCCATTTTGTTTCACATAGTCCGAACATATCCAGTCTTCTTTCCTTGGCGACATCCACGACTTCTTCCCTTTTTTTTCCTTTCAGTGTTCCGATATTCAGAGTTCCAAAGCGTAAGCCATGTCGTTTTCCAGTGTTTTCCGTCCGTTTTCCGAGGCTATCTTCTGTTTTGCAAGCGTTTGTTTTGTACTTGGCTGCCGACTTGCTAGGCCTGTCACAGCTGCGTAGGCAGGTTTCTTAGTGATACTGGTCAGCCTCCACCCCATTATATCACCGGGATGTAGTAACCTTCCTGACTGAGGCTATGGGTGCAGCCGTTGATCATTTTCTGATTCATCCGCCTCCATCCCTATGTCATCTCCCTACTGCAGAAATGACACACTACGAGTAGACCATCCCTCTGTGTATCACTAAGGTACTGCCCTACCGCAGCTGTTCCAGGTTGTTTTCAGCCGACCCTCTGGGAAACAGACACTGATAACCATATGGGATTTAAGTTCGAGGTTTACTCCTCTAGATCCGCTATGTTCTGCGTAACCAGTATCACCTCGTGGAGGGTGTGATTCTTCATCACGCATAGACGGTCCTGGGTGATGGAGAGGCTATAGGACGCAATGCCTAGAGTTACGCAATCACATACCCCTGTAGTGTACTCAATTCCACTACTTGATACTACTGATAATAATAATAATAATAATAATAATAATAATAATAATAATAATAATTAAAATATTTATTTAAAATATTTTTTTCAAAGACAATTAGGGCCTAGGCCTACACGATGAAAAATAATAAAAACAATCATAATTACAATAATCATGATTTGAAGATCAGTTTGAGACTCTGGTCATAGGGGCTAGTTGGATAGTCATCGAACTAAGATGGTCAGGTTTCTTGTCTTGAAACTGCATCTTTGCAGGGATCTTGCCCTCCGTCGAATCGTCGTGATTTTTGGATGAAACCCTTGGAGACATATTTTTATTCCGGTTAGCGTTTTCTTCCTTGCCCAGACTTGTATTGGGTTAGGCCCTAAGCTAATTATTGATGGGGAGTTTTCCAACATTTCTCACTTAGTTCACCAAATGTTGAGTTGAGTCCTTTCCGGTAGGACAAACTTTGAGCTGTGGCTTCCATTATCAAGGCTAGATGTTCTTTGATCATCGGGATCTGTCTCGCCCGTACAGTCGCCTTCCTTTTGCTCCAAAACCATTTGACTCTCTTCCGGAACGGAATTTAGTTTCGAAATGACTCGCCTGTCATCTCCGACCGGGGATGCATGCTGGTTAGCGTATGCCAACGTCATCGGAGTACTGCTGGTGGAAAACTGCTCATCTTACACGGCGAGTTCTTGCGAGGTGTTGAAGTAGCCTCGAAGTTTTCTTCTTTGATGTTCGTCAAACTGTCGTCAACGGTCATAATATCCTCGCGATTGTGGTTGTCAAGGGAAGGTTTCTTGTCCTAAAACTGCATCTTCGCAGGGATCTTGCACTCCATTGAATCGTCGTTATACGCATACGCCACCGACGGACATTCGTGAAGCGCTGCCACTGGCACTCTCTTGCATGCTCATTTTAGCAAATATCACCATGTTCCGGTACATAAACAGATCATTTTAGTTTACTATCTTTCTAATCTGAATATATTGTCTTATGCCGGACACGTGTTCCACATATTATTTAGAGACCACTTGATAGTTTCGCTGACCATTTTCTTCCTCATTGATGTAGCAGATATCTCTTACTTATACCTAAGGCGCGCAATAATCGTTCATTTTTTTGGTCCCATCCCCCAAGACTACCGACTATGAAGGCATCCACTGTGGTAGAGTACCCTTCCGATTCAAATACCTAAGCAGTCTCCCAGTATTTTTCCTCCTTACGTAGTCGTGCTGCAATGAACGCATCTGCGCCATTCTCAAATGGACAAGCAAAATCTATGATTCTCACAGTTTTTAAAGTAGGGCCTATCATCTTTGATAATAGGTAATATCAGGCCGTAATTTTGAGTTATCTGCCGAATACACCGATTTACAGTTATTGTGAGTTTTGGCCGTTTTTTGGGAAGTGCTGCTAGAAGACGATTCTGTACATCATTGTGGCATTATAATAATAAGCGGGCTTATGCTTAAAAACCTTATATTCATATTTCATACTACCCAACTCATGGGAGATATGAGAAGTGATTGGATTTTTCCATGTGTTCTTTCAGTAATGACAGCTACATTGCAGTCTTCTGTTCGATTATTATCATGGATGTCAACAGTCACAACAAATAGCAGTTTAATGAAGGTGTGTCTTATGTCTCGGTAGCTCAATTGGCAGAGCTATGGCGCGGCCGTTAAGCCAGAGGTTCTGGGTTCGATCCCCAGTCGGGGCATACTTTTATTACAACTGCTATCATTGACTAATAATAATAATAATTATAATGAATATATGGTTTTTAAGCATAAGCCCGCTTTAAGGACATAGTTATTGATTATAGCAGTTGTCGAAAAAGTTTGCCCCGACTGGGGTTCTGGGTTCGAACCCCAGTCGGGGCAAACTTTTTCGACAACTGCTATGAATCAATAATAATAATAATAATAATAATAATAATAATAATAATAATAATAATAATAATTGATGAGCAAAGCGAGCTAAGCAAAGATCGATCCCACTACACTGGAGAAAAAAATCCGGAATGTCTAAAGTTTCTTTCTTTTTTTCTTTTTTCTCTTTTTTAATTTCTGTTTGTATTTTTGTGTGTTTGTTAACACGATTACGGCTAAACCAATAGGTAGGCCTACTCCAATTTCGATGAAATTTTCTGGAGGCCTTCGAAATCTTTGAACTTCGAACTGACACGTTTTTTAGAGCAATCAAAAAAATATTTCTTATGAAAATCACAATTTTACGATTTTTATCGATTTAAAAAAAAAACTTTGACTTATAACACAGCAGTAGGCCTACCGGTACCCTAGGCCTACATGCTTTATCCGATTGTAATGATTTTTTCACAGAACCTTAATTTTATGAATTAATGTATTCGAGTGAAATTTGAGTGCAATAGAGAACCTAAGTTTTGAAGGCGGGAAGGAAATTGGTTCTCTCTGGTCTCAGCGCCCATAAGAGTTAGCATGGTACGAAAATGTAACTCGCCGTATCTTTTGACTCGCGCAAAAGAAATCTAAACCAATAACATCACAAGATGCATAATTTTGTGAAGAAGATGATGCATCCTACTTTGCTCGATGGCGCTTCCTAAATTCAAACTATTATGAGTTGGATGGACCCATGTTTGCGCGCTGGTGCAAATGTACTCCGACTGAGCGGCAACCTAAGCGAGAAGCAGCCACGTTGTGTGCAGCTGTGGCATCCTCGCATACCACACGCCTGTCCATGGTTGCTAAATGTACTTCGCATTCAAGATTTTGTTGGCACATGAAGGATATTTTATAAGTAATGTATAATCTAGTACAACCCAGTGACCTCACAGTAGCCACAAAGCAAGTCGGATACCAAATGTTGTGCTGATGCCACGGACAAAATGTTTTTATGTGCTTTTTCATTAGCAGTTTGGAAGGTTTGGTAACAGTGTAAATGTAGAGTTCACTTCAACTCAAAACAAATGTCATTAATATTTGTGATAGAGCAGAGTTCTGTAGGCCTATATCCACGCAAAGAGGAAAGATTATAGTTTCTTACAGTATGAATAAAATTCCGGTCCGTGGTCAGGTTCATGCGCTATCGCTTACGAAACATTTAGCACGGTTTAATCGCCTATACCACGCTGATGGGAGAGAACCGGACAACGCCTACTTAGGTTCCCTATCGAAAAATTATTTCTCATGAAAATCGCAATGTTACGATTTTTTTAATTTTTAAAAAATTTCTTCGACTTATAACACCTACGTGCTTTATCCGATTGTAATGATTTTGTCACAGAACCTTAATTTTATGAATTAATATATTCGTGTAAAATTTAAGCGCAGTTAAAAAATTATTTCTCATGAAAATTGCAATTTTAGGCTTTTTTCATTGTTTTTTAAAATTACGCTCATCCAACAACGCACCTGAAAAAGCGTTTGCGAAGCTTCCTAGTTATAAACATTGTGTATCCTTGTTAAATGGCTAGGTCGGCTAATTAATCGGGAGTCGTGTTCAGCTTTTATCCCGAGACTTACAGGCTCACGGAGGGGTGGATAGACAGACAGACGGCGGACAGAAAAGTAAAGCTTATAGTGGGTTGGCTCCCTTACTAGAGGTGATGTAATTCAATAAGGCGTTTAGAGTACGTACATGGAAGCACTCGCCACTTAAAGACATATTTTTAAAGAAATTTGACTCAATTTCAAAATGTCAAGAGTTATACAAGGGGGCCCAAATTGCTCCTCACTATAGGCCTATACAACAATATTTAAGCTAGGGCCTAGTCCTTTATCCATATCTGTAGGATGCAACTGCAAGTGACAGATAGTAGATAGTAGCCCCTGGGTTCAATCTCCTACCGAGGTTGGAGATTATATAATGATTGGATGAGCGTAGCGAGCGTAGCGAAGATTCCATTCTATTACACTGGTGAAAAAAATCCTGAATGTTTTTTAACTTTTTTTTTTTTTTTTTCTGTTTGTATTTTTGTGTGTTTGTTAACACGATTCCGGCTAAACCGATATTCGAATTCGAATTGCAATAAAAGTTCCCGGGGGGGGGGGCTTTCGTCCCCCCCGGAATAAATTGACTAGGCCTACATGCACTGCCTCTCCGGAATAATTTGATTATTTTGAAATGTCACTTTGCCGTTTTTGAAAGGGCACGAACATATTGCTTTGAAGGTTTTTTGCTAAGGTTTATGTTTGTAACATTAATCAAATAGGCAGACCCTACGAAAAACAAACCGATTTAAAGTTTAAACCCACTTTTGAAGCTTCTACATGCAGTTTTGAAAACGTTTTGAAATCGATTTCAAACCTGCATGTAAACGTAGTAGGGCCTAGGCCTAACTGAAAGAAATTGTTGGGATTTTGAGTTCTAGGATGAGTTTAAACTTACGCTGTTGTGTGAATTTTGTGTGGACCGCAGTTTACAAGCATAGGCGTAGGTACACTACCAGTGCCAATACTTTTATACATTAATATGCAATTAACAGAAATTTTGCCCAAATTAATTGTTCCATTCATTTCTTTTTCTCTACAGTGAAAAAAAGCATTGCCCATCCAGGTCTTGCATCAAGGTGTCATTGCAATGTCTTTTAATTTTCAGATGGTATTACGGAAGGATTACTAGGGCAGATGCTGAAAAATTATTAGTGAATAAGCACGAAGGAGCGTTTCTTATTCGGGTCAGCGAGAGCTCGCCCGGAGACTTTTCACTGTCTGTAAAGTGCGCCGACGGCGTCCAACATTTCAAGGTCCTCCGCGATGCACAAGGAAAGTTCTTCCTGTGGGTCGTCAAGTTCAACAGTCTAAACGAGCTCGTGGAATACCATAGAACGGCTTCTGTGTCGAGATCACAAGATGTAAAACTTCGAGACATGGTCCCAGAGGAGGTATGCCAAAATATTTTTTTTTTACTTACTTAGGCCTACATTTGGTTTAAACCTCCTGACATTAGGTCTTTGTTACTTTTTGCTGTACACTACCTACACTACAACCAATGGAAGTCTAGCTTTTCATATCCAATTGTTGTTGCTACCTCACATAGGCCTACCGAAAGTCAAATCGATTATCGCACAGTCGCACCGCCTTCCGTATTTCAATTGCAAATTAGCCCGTGTAGATTCAAATTTACAAAAGTAAGTTCGAAAAATAAAATTATCAAAAATTTGGGACTAGGCCCTAATATCTGTTGATCCGTTTTGCACCTTAAATGTCTGTAAATGGCAGCCCTGCATTAGGTCTTAGATTTTTAAATCTAGGTGCCCGTTAGGGCGCCGCAGCCAAGCCGCGGTGCGCTACACACTCAGGCACCTTATACAGCAAGCAGAGTTGGGGTGATTTCGAGGTGTCACCGAGCCATCATGAAACGTGATGTGAACTTGAAAACTATTAAAATCGAGGGGATTTAGGTAGGCCTACCCGACAACACATGCCAAATTTGGTTGGGGTACGAGCATTCCTTCTTGGTGAAAATATGACTTGAAACATGCTCAAAATCACTTTAAGGACGTTAGTTACTACTGGCTACTACTATCTAATTCGTCAGTTTCAATTGCCCAGCGATTCTGACCAAACGGGTGGGGCTACAATGTTCATATTTTACATGGACATTAAGGTAATAGTGATGTAATTCCCTTTGAAAGAAAAAGATAAAAAAAATTGTTGGAAGGCTTCCAAATAAAGGTTTTAAAATAAGCCTTATACAGGCATACAATCAACAAGTAACTATATTTGTGTGACAATAATCGCCTACATTGTTTACAAAAATCAAGTCTTTGTACCACTATATTTTTTCATTCTATTGTTAACCCATCCGCACCAGCGCCCCAAAACGCTAGCGCGCCCACGGAAACCGCGCACTTTTGCCCTCTGCACATCAAAGTTGCAGCGTAGTACAGTAAGAACGTAATCAACATCATTACTGTCACTATCACTTATTATTACTGTAGCATTATTTCTAGGCCTAGGCCTGTTCACAACTAACAATACACGAATTTGTAGGGCTACAAGTACGACCCTCGTGATCACGCCCATTCCTAACCTCAATGTTACTCCCACGCACACCAACGCACATTTCTTCTTCGCTGTCACTTTCACTTAGGCCTACTATATCTGCACCGGTTCTACGCATACAATTAAAATCACAACCTTCACCATCACTATCACTGAAATCTGATCGAAGAACATCCAAAAATTTACTGATTTAGTATTGTTTGTGCCGAGAACGACGCTTTGATTGATCCGAATCTGCCATTATTGACAGTAGACAGGCGGGTAAGTTTCACGTCGATAACAAAGTCGATTGTAGCTTCACGTTTTTGCCGTAAGAGTACCAAAGAACACCACTAGATGTCACTACATGCTTGACGCGGGAAATGCAACAAAAAGTACAACAATTGGCCGATAGGAGCTGATACTACTGCAGTTTGAATGGCAGCGCGCGTAAATGCGGACCAGTCCGCTTATGGCTTCCGTGGCCAGGCTATGATTCGCGGACTAGTCCGCTTACGGGTGCAGATGGGTTAATTGGATATACCATAGCAATTAAATCGACTTTGATAAATTTATTATATTTTAACAAATAATTTTGCAATGGAACTTGAAAAAGTAATGAGATCCCACACATAACAAAAACTTGTAAAAATACAGCCAAACCTTACACACTCAAAAGAAATGAGATCTAAAAAAAAGGGCCAAGCTCATCTACCCTTCCACATTTGCGCATTCTTAATTCATGAACGTACAGTGTCCCGTAACAACACCCTTGAAAAGCTTGGCAAAATAGATTTGATTAATTAATTAATTACAATTTATATCCTTTTCATTTGTTATCAAAATTGTTGTGTTTTAATGCATTGTTACGGGACACTGTACGTTTATGAATTAAGAATGCGCAAATGTGGAAGGGTAGATGAGCTTGGCCCTTTTTTTTAGATCTCATTTCTTTTGAGTGTGTAAGGTTTGGCTGTATTTTTACAAGTTTTTGTTATGTGTGGTTTAAATATTCATAAAAGAAATTTGTAAATTTACTATTTACTACAGTCTAACCTCTCAGTCACACACATAGGTATAGGCCTAGGCCTATATATTTAAAAAACTGATTTTCTGATTTTACAGTCATTGCATACCTAGGATAGGCTTAATGTAATTATTTCCACTTTTCATAAAGTAGAGTAAGCCTACCTACCAATAATGACTTTGGGTTCAAAATTTTGTAACCGAATCACGCAAAGCAGGATCCACTTCAAAACCGGTTCTTGCATAGGCCTAGGTAGGCCCTACTATTTTATTCATATCCCTGTCGTTACGCAATGCTTTAAAATCGCAGTCCGAACTAGAGTGTTGCCCTTACACTAGGCATGGCATCTGAAATGCACGTTATGTTGTTACCTTGGATCAAATCGAGTGGTGTTACATTACACTTTAAAAAAAAAAAAAAAATGTATTTAGAGTCTACCCACTCAGTTATATAACTGATTTTCAGTGGGGGACAGTAAACCAAAGCGACACATTTGCACATTTGCACATTTGAAACATGTCCACACGTCATACGAAACATATTGCACAATTATTGACGCCAATCAGACATTACACCACTATCTTTATAAATGACTTCCGTACCAGCAAAAAGCATCTTTTTTAGTGGAATTCCTATTTTTCTATTCATTGATTTTTTTACTTTGCTAAAACTTTGACAAGTTTAATAAATAACCTCCCATTTATAGTCAATATGATAACTTGATAACAATCTTTAATAAAATTTGAGTGGTAAAAACAGAGGTGCGGCTATTACTCGATGGTGGCCTATAATCGCATGAATATTGTAACTTAACGTTTATATCTGAGTTACGATGGGTGATGTCTGTTCCAGTGCCTGGTGCAGGCGTTGTACGACTTCACACCTCAGGAGCCCGGAGAGCTAGAGTTCCGGCGCGGCGACGTTATCACTGTGACCGACCGCACTGACCAGCACTGGTGGCACGGCGAGATCGACACTCGTAAGGGGCTCTTCCCCGCCACTTACGTCACACCCTACCACTCTTAAACACCTCCCTCTGTTCATCGGCCGTTCTTGCAGGGGTAATAGATATTTTTATTATTTTTCATTATAATGCTGTGCAGATGTTCTAAAATGACTAGGGGCTAGGCAAGGCGCTAAGTTTTGTACCGAAAGAGAATGAAATCGCATTCTTCCATTTAGATCGATGTGAAATATTTGGTGTTGGGAATCTGTTTGATTATACTCAATTCATGAATGTCAGAATATGAAGGTTCACAAGTTTGGATAAAACAAGACACTGGTTCACTTTTAGTTTTGTGTGTCTGGGTCTAATTGGCTTGTTCTTGGGTCATCTGTTTGTTTATTTGTCCGTTCAGAACTGTTCGGAAGAAAATGTTCGTTCATCTGTTGAAACCATCTCTCTCTAGACACCTGTTCTAGAACAGGCAGAATATGTTTGAACGGTTCGGAAGAGAAAGTAGGAGTGGACAAAACAGAGTTGAATGTATGGACAGGAATTTGAATTATGTACGACAGATGAAAAAAAAGGTTGTGATAAATTTGTTGATTGCATTTTATATTGAAAGTTCACTTATGATTAATTAAACTTTCAACCATAAGTTCATGGAAATTTGATTTTTAAAAAGAAATTAAATTAGGGGACATCTCAATCTGTCCGTATGCAGATAGCATTCATCTCTGATGGTCAAAACATAAAGTAGTAGGTATTGTTTTAAATTTTTATCCACTCTAAATCCCAAACTTTCTGTACTGTGACACATTTCCACATTGTTCAGAACTGTTTAAAGCAGTTCTTGACAGGACAAACAAATCTATTGCTTATTTTTTGTTGTTTAATGATGCAGTAAAAACTTGGTTCATATTTTGTCGTATCACGTAGTACTAGTACTACAAGACTACTACTTGTACTCTTACCTACTATTAGTCGGACTTGCTCAAGTCCCTGGTTCTAAAAGTTAAAATGAAATAAAACACTTTAATAGAAATAAACAGTCATATTATATTTTGGCGACACAATATAAAGTATATTTTGGGAATCAGTTCAGTGGTTAGCGTCCCTACTTCCTATGCAGAAGGTCCCTGGTTGAATCCCACTTTAGGAAGATTTTTTAACTGCTGATATGGAATGAAATTCAATTAATCAATTCTTGGGTGGGTATGTGTAAACGATGATTTTCGTAATTAAAGCCATTCAAGTCGTACTAGCAACAAATCACATAATACGTAATATCTAAAGTTGTTCCAATTTAAATTAGCTTTATTGCATTAACTTATTTGATACTGGTGTCGCCTGCGGTTGAATTTTGCTCAACCACTTGGCCACTATTTTCTATTCCGAATTCCAGTCTCTGGTTGGCCATTGTTTGCTCGACAACGGTGTCTGTGCCGAATGGTGTTAGCACGGTTGCCGTAAGTTGAAGTCCCGCATTGAAAATCATTTCTTTGACTGGGTGGGTTTGGTTCTAGACTCTAAATAAGATGTTTGAAATATATTTTGATTTAATAAAGTTTGACCTCATTTTCCAATAAAATGTTTGTTGCAAATATAATATTTAGGTGCTCTGTGAAACGAAAGTTTTGTTTTTGAAAGCTTTGGCATCCCACCCAATTGATAATTGATAATGTTGATAATTAATTATCATGTATATATCGGGTTGCTGTGGCCTGTTGGCTGATATGTGACTAAGATCATGACACCAATGAATCTAGAATCTAGACAAAACTTGTTTTTAGACATTTGATAAATTTCATCCGTACATACTAATATGTTTTGTTGATACCTAGTGAGAACCGTATACTTGATTGAAATAATTCACATTAGTAGTCAAGTTTTGCACTTTTGATTTGCTGTTGCCTTATTGGTACAGTTGGCACAGTTACCTTATTTTGGACTAAAATATAACTGCATGCATAGTTTGTATGAAAATCTACATATCCCAGCATTTGTGTCCTGATTGAATCATAGTTATGTAGTACTCGTACAGAATGCTGAACGACATTGTCTCATGACTAGGTGTGTATGTGTTAATGTTGACCATTATGTTTTCTGTATTTTTATACCTTTCATAATACATATACGTGTAGAGATTACGTATTAACTTATTACTGGCTAGCACACTACAGTTGTCGGTCTCAATGTATTGTATATAATACATTACCTACAATACAACAAATTAAATTAATCTCATCAAACACATTGATTTAATTCCCGATCGTGCATACAAATCCGTTTTAAGAATTATTAGGCAATGTATACAGTTTATAAAATGATATTTCAAAATTATGTTTTAAAGTGAAAGATTGAGACAAAAATGAAGTACTGTAAGAATTTAAAATACTGATCAATATCGGTTTTGGACGTACGCAGCAATTCTCTAAATCTTATGTAGCCCCAAATACGGTATTAATTTTGGAACAACCTAATGCTACATCATTCATTACATTACAACTTGTCTTGCATATTCTTAGCCTAGATCGTGGATGGTGCTAAACTTTTATTTTTTCTACAAGCCTCGTCGTGAAGTACCCATAGTCCCTCTCGTACTATATTACCTCTGCTCTATGTACTGCTGCTCATATTAAAGTTGTTCCGAAGCAAGTGCTGGTGACAGGTGAATAGGCGAGTGAATCATGGCCTATATTGCCAAGCCCTAATCCAACTAAGGGCCTGTCTTTATCAATATTCAACAAAGATGGTTGGCTAATACCTCAGTCATGTTACAGTGCCAAAATCGGAAAAGATTATTATGATTTCCGAACCACTTTGCTACAGTAGTACGTGCGCTACTGTTTGTATAATTGAAATGAAAATTTTCCTGTATTTGATTTTTAAGTTT
Source organism: Sweltsa coloradensis (assembly GCA_024449915.1). Lineage (NCBI taxonomy): Eukaryota > Metazoa > Arthropoda > Insecta > Plecoptera > Chloroperlidae > Sweltsa > Sweltsa coloradensis. Next base: position 244,244 of record JAMZAV010000408.1, on the reverse strand, counting down.
AACTATAATTATATTGAGGCAAATACCAACATTTGAATGCTTTGAGGGAACATTATGAAGTACTAGATGCGATTTTTACTAATGGGTACAACTTACAGTTTTCATTACAGTACAGTACAGTTTAAGTGACGAGATCGTGGCTGTTTTTCATTTAGTAATTTTCTATTCTTTTTTTCAAATTTTAATTATGTTTGATGAACAACATGATATAAAATGAATTACTGTATTATGATATCTCAATATTCAATAGATTTAAATGGATATCTGATCTATGTCGAAGAGTAAGTAGGCCTATACCCTGCATTAACTGCCTTTGACCTGGAAGACTACTAGGTGGCTTTATTTAACACTAGACCAATGCATTTTGTAAGTCTTGGATCGACTCAATTTTATCATATTATTTCCAGCATTTGGGATGTAGCCACCTACTGGAAACTCGATCCACTGGACTAGCGACGAGTTTCTAGTATTATAACTAAGTTACGTCTAGGATTAGGCTGTGTTACAACGATGAAATCTTCTGTTGCATTGAGCCCCGACTCTGCAACAGTCCTAACGTAGCCTGTGTACGCTGCCCACAGTGCAAGAACTAAGGGTCCGATTTTGGTGTAAACAGTCTATATTTAAGAGGCCAATGTCGGACCAACCGTTGTGACGTGTCTCTTCATTCTTATTTATGTGTCCTCTGGTCACTTCTATTTTTACTCAACTTACAAGTTCTTGTACTGTGGGTTTTATCCCTGAAACCTTGTTACAAACTATTATTACTCATAATGTTGTAAGTACTACTAAGTAAAGCACATTTAAAATAATAAAACTCTGGTTTTTACAGGGTATGGTGCAAGAATATAAAGTCGTTTGCCATTACTGTCAGACCTATAAAAATTGTTTGTATTTGATATTATTCATTTACTGAATTTCATACATTATATGCCCTGTTGTTTTTAGCTTGATGATATTTATGTGTTCTGTGAATGATAACATTTCAGTAAACTTTGTAGCTACCTATAGTTTTTCTCAGACATTTTTTCATTGCCCAACTACGATCTTAATTTTATTTTTAACTCAGCTTTTCCTGTCTAATAAAAAGTTTTGACATCAGTTGCCATTGGGCAGTGAAAAAGTGGAACTTACTTCTTTTATCTTATTCTTATTTAGTTTTTTTTATGTACTGCTCTTTAGAGCTTTACTGTGCAGTGATTTTCCATCTTCATGTTAGACTAGTGTTATCTAATAATAACTATTTCCTATGCATTTTTTTTTATTGCCCTTTATTATGAGAACCCTTAAGTGCCGAACAATGATGTGACGCGTGTTGCGCTTCATGACATGCAATAATTCTTATAACCTGTTCTAAAAAAAATTGTGTCCTTTTATTGTACCTTTTAACATTATTCTAACCATGCTACTTATTAACTACATACGTACATGCTTCAAGTATTTATATACAGTTCAATTTGAGAAAATCTCGTTCACAATGCAAGCGTAAACCAAATTGATGTTGATTATAATTATTAATCTTTGCCTGAAAGTGCAACCAGAAAGCGTAAGTCCTAACAATGATCATACCTACAATTCAATGAGAGGTGAAAATTTCTAAATTATTATACTGTATGTACCAGTACTATAATATTCTAAATAGGTGTAGTGAAATTTCTTTGACCTGGTAAGTTTTTCAGATAAATTAGTGCCAAGGCAACTTTTTCAGAAGAAAACTTATTGTAGTGGGGCCTACATACCCCCAACTTTTAGCACGTGACATAAGTAGTGACTAAAGAAGTATTGTGACTACTTATCAAATAAATCCACTTGATGGGTTTGGTTACTAGTCTCTACAGTTAATACTTACTACAATTACTGAAGAAGAAGATTGTTTATCTATTTCTGTGTAACTCTTTTACTTTTTTTTGCTGGTGAACAAACACTAAAAGTGCTACCTCTCTCTATTCTAACACAAGCATAACAGTCTAAATTATTAGTTCTGTATATTCTAAAGTACACATGTAAATTAACAAGGTCTAAATGATTAGTATATTCTAAATAGACATACACAGTAGTACAATCTCCTTTACCCTGTAAGTTTTTCAGATGAATGTGTGAAAGCAACTTTAACTACACCAACTCCTTGAACATAAAGTAGAAATCCAAATGGAATATTTTACCATGGATCTTATTGTGACTAGGCCCTCAAGGGTATTGATCAAATAAATCCACTTGTTTGGGTTTCGTATCCACTATACTAACTGAAGATGCTTATTTTGTTATTTTTATACTTCAGATTGCTGAACAAACGCTAAAAACTGTTAGTACCTCTACACAAGCATAACTGACTGTGCCAATTCTAACTCAAAATAACTGACTGGTCTGCATTTTCTCATAATAAGACATGGCTTTTCTGTACGTACTGGAAAACCAGAAAATGCATGATGGCCTAGTTCTAGTAAGCAAGAATATGGGCATATGTAAAGAAGATTGTCTTTTGTGATTATGGAGGGAGTTTGGGACGTGAACTACACTTAGTGTTACCCTACGTAAACTTATATTTGTCTTTCATCCTCTTCTTTCACCAACTCAAACAACACTGTTATTCATTCACATGGAGCAATGAGAAGTGAAAACCACCGTATTTTACCTAGACTCTGAGCCATAGATACTAATATACCCCTCTGAGCCTTCCTAACAATGGTAGACATAAATGGTAATGGTATGCCAACACCACTCGGTTGATAAATAGTTCTGCTAGTTTGATACTATGTAGTCTGATAATATGTGTGTTTTGAGGGTAAGATTCAACCCTTGTTCTTACATAATTTTGTTTCTGTGTTAGCCTACTTCTTCTGGTTAACATTTTGTTCAACCACCAACCACATAATGTGGTGTTTGCTTTCTATCAGCAGGGCTACTTTAAATGTATTTCTCGAGCCCAAACGAGATGTGTTCTCTCAAAGAGCAAATTTTAGGATAATCTTTAGTACATAATCCTACTCTTATGTTCTTTTGCACTCCTCTCTAAATAGCAGACTCCAGCCTTTGGGCATTTTATTTGATCAAATCCCAGCCAAATCTATTGCATAATAAACTTGTTTACGATAAGTGATCTCCGGATCTGTCGTAATGTAACAACTCTAAAGAGTAAATCCATCTTCAGCTTTTGTGTACATGCCCAATTGCAGTGGCAACTCAATTTAGATTCATAGCCGTATACATAACGAATACTATACTAGTATCAAGACCAAGCCTGGTGCTGAGAAATCAAACCTATGAAAACTTAATAAAACTCACAACACCAACATTTCAGTTAAAGTGCACATCACAATTTGTTATTGTCAGGTTTGTAATATATCTTTGACAAGTTTACATAACTGTAGGTTGCTCATACTTTTTTTACAAGTTGCATTGTGAACGAGTATTGGTATAAATATTTTCTGGTTGTCTAAATATATGTGATTTTTTCAAGAATTTAGTGGACTAGGTAACCATAATACACCAACCAAATCGCATTCAAGATTTTAAAAGAATGTACCATGAAAGAAATACCGTAATAAAATGTAAAAACATTATTTGAATAAAGTGATGTATGCTTGTATGTTGACATGATTATTTAATAAGGCCGTGATTGACGATTGCGACACTTTGGTTCTCGGCTTCTCGCACGCAATAAAAAGTCAATTCTGTTTTACAGAAACAATTATTGCCTCAAGAACACAATAAAATTAACAAAAAGATTAACAAAATGGTAAAAATGGCATTTAAATACAATTTCAAATAAATTAAATTTATCATTTACATGTTTTGACCACAAGGCAACTCCTATGAAAATGGGAACCATTAATGCCACTATCGAAACTTTCATGTATAAGATTAGATTTAAAAAATCAATTGTATTGTTATTGTATCAATTGTAGTTGTAAAATCGATCGGTTGTACCCCTTGCACCAACTAATAATGCCGTCCGTGGTGGCACATACAATTGGGCGTTGGTGAATCCCGCGTCGTGCATCCCGCATGGGGTATGGGTCTTTTGTAACTGTCCTTCATCGTCATCGATTAGTTACCACTTATCGTCTCAAATAGCCTTAGTACATTAATAGAAACATTAAACAACAAAAATCATCACCAACTATAATAATCCAATTATTACTTGTATTCGATTGGTATTGTATTGTAATGGTTAGGTTGACTAATGACTTGCTTTGCCTGCTCTGCACTCCGTTGCTCAAAGCGTATTGTCGGGTCAAGTATATAGCTTGCCTTGAAGTTACATTCACTGTTATGATGTCGATCTGCCGAATAGAATACTTCCAAGTACACACAAATTGTTCGCTTCTTCGGCCACTTTCCTGCCCAATGCTCAAAATCAGCATCTCTAATATAATATACCCAAGTGCCCAACAATCATTCAATGTCAGTACCGGTACTTGAAAGTCATGTAGAGCAGTGGTAAGGATTCTCTTTACTCGCTCCGATGTTTGAGTAATTAACAGCTTGTTGTGTAAGGAGCATTGTATGAAGTGTGAGCTTGTATCACAAGGTTTAATATTCTGCAATTTGTTGAATCACCTTCCAGTTTGAGTTCATACTGTTTTTTCAGAGATATTTCCTTTTGGTTTGTGTCGGCTTAATAAGATGTATGAAGATTGTAGATACATTTCATTCTTAAACACATACTGTATTGAGGGTCAATTTATTGAAAATGTTAAGGGCACCAATCTGAAGCATATGGCTTTACGAAGACATGTGTTCGAATCCTGCGTAAGGCATGTTTTTTTGTAATCGTTCTTCATCGTCATTATCACTGCTCATCGTCTCGAATAGCCAAAGTGTATTAAATTTAAATTCGTAGTAATTTGCTCCAAACTATCAATCAGGATTACTGACATTTTTATGACAACATCCAAATTTAAGAAATATATATTTTATAAATTGGTAGGTCCTACTGTACTGTCTGCATGGGTAAGCTACCTATGTACTTTAATCCTATCGTAAGAAGAAGAAAAAAAACGTTTCCCTTTGTAGGATTATCTTTGGTAGGGTCCAAGGGCTGTTTAATAGGAATCAATCCAAGAATTTCCTATTTACTTCTTTGACCAAAACTTTTAGAAATTTTCACCACCCAATTTAGTACGTATTTACCACTTTTGGCAAAACAAACAAAAAATGCATTAATTAATTTCCACTACAACTACAGTAGTTATCTGCCCCTGAATGCTCCATTGCTCCTATAGCTAATAATTCCAATAATAAATAATAATAATAATAATAATAATAATAATAATAATAAAACATTTAAGACTTTCGCGGCCCGAATATATGTGTGTGAAACGGTGTGAAACAGGTCATTTCGCCGCGTCGGGTGTTTACACTTGTGAGTGTAAACACGCGACGCGGCGAAATGACCTGTTTCACACCTTTTTTAATAATAATAATAATAATAATAATAATAATAATAATAATAATAATAATAATAATTCTTTTTGCAAGATCCCAGTCTAAAAAAAAAAAAAAAACTACAAGAAACAAAATACCATTACAAACCCAATTTTTAAAGTAATTACTTATGCAAGTGGTGAATATGATTGTTTTGCATCAAAACAGTGAAAATATTCACCGTGCAAAACAATGAAAGTTATATATTATATTTTTGACCCCAAATCCATACATCTTCATAATATATCCCTATATTATAGGGATGCAAGGTAAATTAAAATAAAAGGCAATATTAAGGTCCAGTCTTCTAAGAGTAAAACTTGCACGTCATAATGACATGCACATGAATGTAAAACAAGGTTAATAAATGCATCATACAAACATAAATAAAATGTGGTAAATGCTGGCGCGGAGACAACTTTAGGCGCTTAGCTTTCTGTTTTTTCTTTCTTCAGATAAACGGTTTATAATACCGTTATCAAATTTCACACTAACGTTAATAAAGAATAAATCTGTTATCCAGTACGCGCATTCGTAAATTAATTTATTGATTTTGAATTTAAAAAATAGTGAAATCACCAAAATTTACACAATTTTGGTCAACTTTGGGAATTTATTCCAAGTTTACAGATTTTAGCTCAAATTTGCATACCATACTTGATATCAACATTTAAATCGATGTGAACACGCAGGTTAATTTGATTTTATCGTAAGATAAACGGTTTGCTAGGAATTTATTTTTTCTTGTTTTAGACTTGTCTCACAATGGATCTATGATGCTTATTTTTGCAACCAAGTGTGGATATTAATATAAAAGTACTTTATTAACATTTATGCAAAATTTGGTAATGATATAACCAACCGTTCAGCAGAAATCACCAACACCCGAGTGCGCGCATTTGAGTTGGGCCAAGCTCAAGAGCATTTTTTCTTAGAGAGCTTTGTTCAAAATAAATAAAAATATGATGTTTAACGTCACTTTAAATCTTTCAATACATTGCGTATAAAATATCACTTCTTCGTTAGACTAATCCTTATTCCTTATACATTATGTGTGTTCGGAAATTCATCGTGGTTATTGGTTGAGCTCATCCGGTTGAAAAACATGTTTGGAAAATCTCAGGGTAGGTCTTGATGGACGACCAACCTTGTCATGCGTAGCGTATTTGCCCACAACCAAGCGAGGAGCCGCTATGTGTTTTGTGTCCATCACTCCAGTGTTAAGTTAACACAACAATGATTAATTTTGTTTTTTTAAATATAATTTGGGGGCGTTAACTGTAATGTTCTAGTTTTCAATCAAGCGACTATAGGCATTCTAAAGTGTGACCCACCCACAGCATGCAATAGGCACTCGCGCTGCCATCTGTGCTTAGCCACAATAATTATAATAATGATTTTAATTATAATAATAAATGGTTTATTATCATAGTAATCTACATTTTGCAAGAGTTATTTATGGATGTACAGACATATGTGTGTGACATGTATGTATTATCACGTAGTTGTAGTGCAGAATCATTTGCACCTAAAAATTGTTAGTCTTTCTGTTTAAAATCAGTATACCGTTAGAGTTCTTAACATAAGATAAATTTAGATTTTATTATGTATTAGCTTAGCTGCAGAATTTGTAGTATCTAGTTGTTTGATTTTCCTTGACTACTATTTAATTTATGTTTGGTCAGTCTACCAATCACATCTCAAAATGAGCCCCTTTATCAATCCAGCTATCCATGACCTTATTAATTTCCCCTCCTACTAGAAGAAAACCCCTGTCGCAAGCATCATAGTGAAGACTACCGCAGTCCAGCACCCACTCTCGGTAACGAGACAGATGGTAAGATTACTTTGGTGCATGTGCATATAGCTTATAAGATCGACGAACCTTGAAATGAGGTAATATGCAAGACATACTCAATTATAGGTTGTAGTTTGTACTTGGATAGACAATATATACCATTATTTATGATCAAAGTAATGAAAGTTATAGTAATGGGTTTAGCTGCAAACAAATGCCGTATGTGAGAATAATTCTGTAAAACAACCTTATTCATTCAAGTGTTGTAGTTCGAATAGCTACTGGTAAATGTTTAATAACGGTAACGGATAACTCTTATTTAATAACGTTAACTTTCATTAATCGGGAACCACTCCCGTAGGTGCAATTGATTGATTTTGATAAACAATCCAGAAATTCAAAACTGACAATCGGGAGACCCGGATTTGATGCCCGCTTATGGATTTTTTATTCCTAGATTTATCTCTATACCGGTAACTATTTTATTACTTGACTTAAAACAGTGTCAATAGGATATTTTAAAAAACTTTTTTTTTTTAAATAAAACATTAAAACAAAGACAATAGCCATTATCAGCATGGCTTGAATTCAACAGCTGCAAATAAAATACTATTTTCTCAGCCATAGACAATACGACAATACCATGTACGTAAAGTAGGGAATTATTGGGCTTAAAAACTACACAACCGACAACCAGTTATCCAAACCATAGTCCAAACGGCCAATGATCCAAACACCTTGTATCTCAACAAGTGGTTTTCATGAAGACCGGCCGGCAATTATTTCAAAACTAGCGCCTACTAATTTCAAAGCGAGTCGTTTGACTCGTGTAGTTTTTTTTTACAGCAAGTAACCGGAAGTTTGAATCCACCATCTTTCCAGATTTGGACATATCCCAGTGGCATTGTAAACGTAAGTGGCATTTTATTACTCATTTTATACCTAAAAACTGAGGTATATTGTGTAAAATGTACCGTCAAAGTATTGTACTATTTTGGTTGCCTAATAAACCGCTTCTTTTGACATGAATTTACTTTATTTTGTCCAATTTAACCTAAAACATGTCACACCTAGACCTACCCAACACGTGGCTCTAGGCCTAGGCTGTAAAATATCCCTTTCGTAGGCTAGAGGAGCCTAGCCTAGGCCTAAGCCTCCTTCCCATAGGCCTACATTGGGCTAGGGCACTAGGTTTTTCCACCTTCCTGATGAGCCAGCTAGCTAGGCCTAGCCTAGGCCCTACAGGAATATTTTTAAGAGAGGGCAACCGAAACCATTTGAATCGTCAATTACGATGATTTTCCAGCATAGGCCTGGCCTAGCCTCGGGAGGGGATCGCGCAAAGCTCGTTTGTTCGTTTTAGTTGAGACAGGCCCCCTACGTAGTCCTAGCTTCTTTTGTTAGCCAGATGTTGGAAATACCATGTTTACATGGAGGACTTGAGTCCGGAGTTGAGTACCCCCTACGGTTTGTGGTCTCAGTTGGCCTACCTCATGTAAACACATCAAATAAGGTAGGGCTACCGCCACCGGAACCTACTGAACTGACTGGGTTTGGTCCCTCGAAATAGACGGCCAAACCGTAAAACAGCTTCCTGAGAAATTTAACCAAACTGAAAAACATGCAACCCAAAGTGCCTGTCGGACGATCGAGTAACTCACGCGAGTTTCTGTCTCTGAGTAGGCTCGCACTTGTTTACAAAGAACGCGCGAGCCCTGAAAAATGTCCAGCTTGTTCAACTTTCTAGCGAGCACCAATCTGAACCTACACCATAACTCGTGACCAGTGAACACCAATAGGCTAGCTGGCGTTATTACTACCTTCATTGTCTGTCTCGGGAGAGCCAGCTTGCCGAGTTTCTCGATCATCTGACACAACCCTCGACAAATCCATGAGAAGAACTCCCGCAAGGCGTAATATCCACTCGCAACGAGGTGGCGCGGGTAAATCGGGGTCAGTGGCGAAGCCCCAGCCGCCGGAGTCAAATCCGCCGAAGGCGTAAAATTTTTGGGGTCCTGTGTTATTGGGCACCAAATCGACATGTAGATCGCAGCACTGGCGGCGCGCTACGTCACAACATGGCTGGCGTAATTGTGATTCCGGGCTGGAGCGTATATGGCGCTAACGTGTGTTAGTCGCGCCGGTTATGACAATTCGGGGATTATTTCCGATCTGATCACTAACATTTACCTTTCTCGCACACGCATTAAATAAGATGTATATTTTCATCTACGGTTTGCATTTGTTACGCTCTTATACAACCACAAGTAGGCGTAATTGCCTAGGTAGGCCAACTATAGCCAAAATCGAACCTTCCTATTCCTATATTTCTGAATGGGATAGGGACATGTAAAATATTATATAATAATATCATTTTTATAGTTGGGTATATTATTATGTTTGAGAGATGAATTCTTTTGCTACTTAATTATACTACAAATACCTATGTTCCTATTTGCCCCATGTATTTTTAATGCACCTACCTTGCTTCTTATAATGCTTGTTCCTTATTGCCCCAAAATGTTGGGGTAATAAGGAACAATATGCGCGTGTAGAAAAAAAATCATTGCATCTAAAATAACACATGATTGCAAAATATTTAATTTTATTAAGAAAGTCAATGTTTCAATGTAGGCCTATCTGTTAGGGCCTACCACTAAAACATTTATGTGTTTTTCTAGTTATGTAAATTGAGATCATAGGTCAACTTACACAAATTTGTTCCTAATTACCCCTAGTCCCTATATGTTTTCGGACTTTATCCCTGGACTTAAATGTAAGAATAATGTTTTTATTAAGAGTAGGCCCTACCGAAATTTAAATTGAGATCACGATAATTTAAAAGTTGTTATTTAAGTGTAAAGAGTTGTATTTTAAAAGAGAAATGTAGGCCAATGCTTAACCATTCGAGAAATAATCCTTGTGTCAGGTGTCCACTTTATGGTGCACTTACAGGCCCCATTCTTTCATTTAAAATTTGTTTTGTTGTGATAACCATAGCACAAATATGTCTTTATTTTATTTCTAACGTTCAACATCCGTAAACAAAACGTATCACGCCAAAAACTCAACTTTTTAGTTACATCTACACGTTCTTCCACGTTATTTGCCGCTGTGTCTACGCGAGTGATCACTACTGCTAGGGTTCTACGTTCCGCCAACAGGGCCGCGCTAGTGTGCTTTTTGGTGCCGAATATTTGGTGGCCAAAAACGCGATTTGAGACGATATCTAATCTAAAAAAACGAATAAAAGAAAGCTAATATTGCATTACTAACTCCTTACGTTACGTCATAGGAGGCGATCCTCGGTCAATGTGAAGTAGGCCTAGGACCGCGGCACAACCGCACAATGTGAGTTCAAATAGGCCTAGGCCTCCGCCTACCACAGGCTGGATTTACGTCTATGTTTTCATGAGGATGGGCAAGGTCACTGATTTTATTATTAAAATAAACACTTCTTTTGTTTATTATGATTCATAAAACTAAATCCAAGATCGCGGAAGGCCTAGGCTAGGCCATTGTGATTTCAACCTAGCAGCTGACGTTTGCAAATCTGCGAGATGCTCGACAAGTTTCACGATTTCATTATTAGGTAGGCCTACACTTATTTTCAGGAGGATGTTGCACGGGATTTAGGGTTGTCGGTGGATTCTCATATTTTTCTCCAATAACGTCAGATGAAGTTAAAAACATAATTAAGAATGGTTTCGTCGTTCGGGTCGATTTTACGCCATGGCCTAGTTTAGGCCATGTTTAGGCGTCACGTCTCTTTGTTATGTGCGTTGTTGGGTGGCCTGGAACTTGACCTTGACTTTTTGATACTTCGTTTTTGGCGAGTGGTTGGTAACAGGCCATGCTGCGCATCAGGTTATGCGCGGTAGTTGTATTGCAGGCGCGGCGATTCAAATCCTAGATCGTAAAAAATTCGCGGTCGCACGATAAGTTATCTGCGAGTGTCAATTTGCCAACTCGCAAGCACCAAATTTTCACTCACAAATTGCGAGCTTGCGAGTGGGATTGTCGAGGGTTGATCTGACAGGCGCTTAATTGCAAATGTCAACGTCAAAAAATGTTGTCGTAGGCCTATCCATTTTTAACCTCTTGTAAATGTAGATCCTCTACATCGATTTTTTAAACCTTCTTGTGTCTACAAAATTACATGGAAGTAAGGTTAGGCCTAACAGTGACAGTGATATTTTAAGAATTTGCCATAAGATGGTGTTGATGCTGAACTGAATGTCTTCAAGGACGATGGAGTTGAAATTAAATCTCAGTAAGGTTGGGTACCTAGTGTAGGCTACCCAGTGCTCCGTAAACAAGGCTATTAGGCTATGTGCTGAAATTTTGCGAGAAATTGGTGCGCTAGGCCTACTGCTAGTGCTACTATAGGCCTACTAGGTCTACCGGTACCGTATTTTTTACCAATTGTGTTAATCACATTTAAATTTTGCAGGTTCATCGTAACTCATTTGTAACGTTGAGATGTCGGGAGGTCTGGATGTATTGAGCCTGAAGGAGGATGATGTCTGTAAGATGTTGACTGCATGTACCCATCTTGGGACAGAAAATGTTGACTATCAGATGGAACAGTACGTTTACAAGAGACGTGCTGACGGAATTCATATTCTGAATCTTCGGCGCACTTGGGAGAAGCTCCTTCTAGCGGCCCGTGCGATCGTGTCCATCGAACATCCATCTGAAGTGTTCGTAATCTCTTCTCGCAACTTTGGTCAGAGAGCTGTCCTGAAGTTTGCAGCCCACACTGGTGCAACGCCCATTGCCGGCCGGTAATTATCATGAACATTAATGGTTTTCTTACGGTGTATTGAAGTACCGTACTACTCTGTACAACATGCTTGGTTTGAACTAGATGTTACAGTACCAAACTATCAACTTCCGTTTCTTTTTTTTTAGGTTTACTCCTGGTGCGTTTACTAATCAGATCCAAGCTGCTTTCCGTGAGCCCAGACTTCTGATCGTAACTGACCCCACTCAAGATCATCAACCCATCACAGAAGCATCGTATGTCAATATTCCTGTGATTGCATTTGTGAACACTGACTCTCCATTGCGTTTTGTTGACATCGCAATCCCATGCAACAACAAGGTAAGTTTCAAGTAGGGTGGCAAAGATGGGCGCTTACGTACTCATAAAAATCAACAAGGGTACGGGTACTTACTACTTAGTAGCCGGTTCATGCTTGTGGACGAGGCACCCTATTATAGGCCTTTCATGAGACACTTAATAATGCCACATGTTTGACCTCCAGTCTGCACACTCCATTGGCCTGATGTGGTGGCTTCTCGCCCGTGAAGTTCTTCGACTCCGAGGTTCCATCTCCCGCGAGACCAAGTGGGATGTCGTCGTCGATCTGTTCTTCTACCGTGATCCCGAGGAGGTAAGGACTTCTTTGCCATGACTTGTTCAATATCAATAGGTAGGTAATCTTCTCCATAATTTCAGAGGCTGTGTAGGCCTAGGGGATTATCTACCGTACCTACTCCCCAAAACAAAACGCTTTGGCATTTGGCAATCATTCCATACATTGTAGTCCTAGACCTTGATTTAAGCCTAGGTATGCAAAGATTTTTTGGAGTAGAGTCTATGCCTTGACAATAATTTTAATAATATCAATTAGCCTACAAATAGCCTAGAGGAAATTTAAATTTTACATAGGCATGCATCCACAAATTTCCATCCTACCCAATATTAAGGAACTGATTTGTGTACAGTACATTATCACCCAAGCTGACTGTGTCAAGTTTTGAGCCATAAAAAACTATCGGAGGTACCTAGCCTAATATTTCAGACTCCAATTTCTTTGTAATTTCAACTAAGCCTAAGTTTGTAAAATATATTACTTTAGGTAGGCCTAGGTTAGTTAATTTATGATCATCCACGGCGTTCCACGCAAGACGCAAAAACGATTCAGTGGTATGGCGGTCCGCGTAACTCTGTGAGCCTCAATTTTTAAATAATATTAAATATCAATTATCGGATCACAATGCACACATTATTATCTTCAGTAGGTACTGATACGTCACCTCTTGTTTGATTTTTAGGCTGAAAAGGAAGAACAAATTGCCAAGGAGCTTGCCCCCGTGAAGGTGGAGCAGAGTGAATTCTTGGCAGGACCAACTGAAGTTTGGGGCAACGATCTGTCTGTCCCCGCCGAGACAGTGACTCGCTCTTGGGCCGAGGATGTTCCAGCCGCTGCGCCTGTAGCTGCGGCAGCTGTTGTCTCTGGTACCCCAGCCACTGTGCCTGCGTTCAGTGCAACCGACGACTGGGCTAGCCAGGTAAACATAATATACCATTTGAGCTTGCACTTTCCAAGAATAAGCAAGAGCATGTGACACCGACATTAACACAACTGAGAACTGACATCTATTTGGTCATGTTAATGTCCCTACCTACTGAAAAAAAAAAAATTTAAGTATTCAGTCGCAGTTTAGCTTTTTTGTTTTTTGACCAGAGAAAGCAAAAAATTTTGGTAAGTCTTATCATTTTGCACGCAAAGAACCAAAATAAATCATATTGTAGGACGCTCAAGGTCGAACCTCGCCGCTATCGAGATGCATGCTTCCCATCCCATGCCCTACTTCCCAGTTCGTTCGATGGTGCTCGTGCCTAGGGATGACGATGATTTACTGTTGACCGGTTAATTTTTGTAACCGGTTACGCGGGCAATAACCGATTATTTAAACCACGATCTAATGTGGCTATTATATTCATTTATATTTACTGTGCTCTGTCTCCCACCCCGCCGGCCAGGACACGAGTCGCCGCTACTGGTCGCTATGTTGCACCAGAGTGGAGGGGGGTACGGAGGGGCGGCAGCTGTTTCTCAGCTAGCAATCACGTTACGTCAGCCTGCCTGGCTCCGGCAAAGAGGCTGTGCGCATCGCCAGGGGTCCACAAATGTGGTACAAACGTAGTAGCCCACATTTTTTAAAAGTAACACAGCCAAAGCCACATGTTCACTCGCAGTTCTAGGCCTAGGGTCGGGTGGAAGCTCGCCCAGGCCTACTAACGTGAGTTACCACAGGTTCTGTCTCACTCTCAGTAGGTTTAGTTCGAAAGAAATTACCGTATTGGACCGAATATAGCACGATCTGGAATATAACACGACCCCCAATTTTTCAGAACCATTCCAAGAAAAAAGAAAAATCAAAGAAAATTAAAATGTACAAGAAACATTTTTTATTTACAATGCAATGAATGAATAGACTAAAGTTTCATTCTTACAACAAAACATTTTGAACAATGTTAGGGCCTAGTCCTGTTTTTTAACATGGTAGGGCCAACCACAGTTCACCAGTCTGATAAAGGGATTACAAATCGATCATTGTGACCTAGAATCGATTCGGGATCGATTCCCAAGAAAAACTTTTTAATTGTACGCACAGTTATTTTTGTGGTCATTTTCCACCGAACCTGTGAACCGTGATACGCGGCGATATTCCCGCGGCTTTTTGCCGCGGAGCCCGTGATGACGTCACCCGCCCGCCTCACGGGATCGGCTGGCGGGGGGAGTGGGTAGGCGGGGCGATGTGCAGCAGCCGATGCGCGAGAGTTGTATTGCGGGTGGTCTATGTTCAGGCGCTATTTCAAATGCAAGGGCGCGGAAATAACGCGAGTTCTGTTTTAGAGATAGTATTTTCGGGAAAAAAACATCGCGCTATATTCGGTCCGATACGGTAGTATTACACCGCTGCTTTGGCATACCGGTAATTAGCTGCAGCAAAAAAACAACGCAAACAACAGAGCGTCTACAACTAGCGGACATCTTGTGCGATTCCTGAATCAAGTGCTACGCGGTCGATAGTTTGCGACTATCGATGTAGGGTAAGGGAACTAGTTCTGGATCGGGGTTGAGTTGTGGATCAAAATCTTTGGTCTTGTGTAAGTTCTACATGTAATGTACTAGTTGCACTGTCAGTATATTTTTCTGATGAATTGATCCAAGGAGCATTGGAATTGCACACTGTCATCACCAGGTTGAGTCATTTGTCAACTTAAGTAGAAATAGTCAACAATGCTATCAAAATGGTTGCCGTTTGCAACAGACGCAATTGATATACACATGCATTTATCATTGTAATATTTCATCAGTTATTAGCACAGCTTTCAAACTTTGTCAGAATTTTTATTATTAGTTTTGCTAAAAATTGACTATAATAGGTTTACTGTACAACTACTCAAAGCACCCTTGCGGGTGTCTACAAATAAGAGGTTTTTGTCCGTTTTTTTAGATCGTAACACCATGTTAAATGAATAGGACATATTATGCAGCAAGCCTAATAGTGTTTAAAAACCAAGTTAAAAGTAATTTAGGCACACTTATTTTTAGAGCTTGTCTTAACAGATGCAAATCTAAAAAAAAAAAAAAAATGTTTTGGTCTAGCCTAATTTTTTTAATATTTTTTTCAAAATTTTGAATTTGATATAAATTTGTGTTTAGAATATTTGGCTTATAAAATTTATACTCAGGTGTTAGCTCTTGTCTTTGTCTTTAAATTTTGTATTGAAAAAAAATTGTGGTTAGCATAATTGCTGCAAATAATTCACAATTACAATTTTGATCCACAACTAATCCGGGGACTGATTGTGGATCAATGCTGATACCGGGCGTCCAGAATCAAATTTGTCAGGTGCGGCTGCATCACTACTTATGAAACATATCAATGAATCCATGATATCAATTTGAAAAGTTTTAGGCTGATGATCCACAACTGATACCCAGGTATCAGTTCTGGATCAAAGCACTACTTTTTTTAATTGGCTCATTTTAGTACCTTCGTAAACTTTTTTTAAATTTTTTCTTTTGCAAACATTGTCGGAAAGTTAATCAATAAGAATATAGTATGTGGGAGTAACAAAAAAAAAATCCTGATACTCAAAATTGTAATATTGCTTAACCCGATCCAGAACTAGTTCCCTTACCCTATTGAAAGGCGTGTTTATTTTTTAAATTTTAGTGAATAAAAAAGGGATATTTTCATTGGAATGTTTTTTGTTTTTTTATCACTGTTGACAGGAATTTGGGCAGGACTAGCAAAAATGTTCGGTATAATGATAATTTTGTTGCAATGAGTTGATGAATAGTTTGGTTGTGTAACTCATAATGGTGTCACTCATTTATCTTCTACGACAGTAAACAGACAACCGGTACCGTACTGTATTGCCTTGATTACTGCCAGCAACATAGATCTCAATACTGACACGTGTGCTTGTGTTGCAGGTGGCTGACGAGTGGACCACTCCTGCTGTTGCCACTCCTGGTGCTCCCGCTCCCGCTGCAGACAGTTGGGGCGGATCGTCCAACAACTGGGGGAACTAGGCTGGGCTTGTCATGTGGTCAGCATGTTCAGATGTTGTATCCTATCAATGTGTGAGTGAATAAACCGAGCTCATGGGAAATATCTTGTATTTTATTTGTGTAAAACTAGTTTTAAGTCAGTACAAATCAGACCTCTTGGATTGAAGGTTTCAAGTATGGATTCATCCGGAATCAATTTGTCGATTCCTCCATGTCAATGGATCAGTTCTCTAATAAGGCAGTTTAAACATACGCCTGTATGGTTTTGGGGCGTAGCATAGCGGTGAACCACGTGTCCCCCTCCATCTCCCTGCCAGATGGCGATTCCATACTACAGTATTCATTACAGTTGACAGATAACGTACATAACGATGTGCAATGTCTCCCACTGAAAATTAGGGTTGCCGTTCGATATGAATTTTAATATAAATAATCAATATTTTTAACGTCGGTCGATAATCGAATAAAATTAGGTGGAATTTTCACGGAATAAGATTAACATCTTGACACAAAACTTTTTAGAAAGTTCTGTAGAGCGAGCGGTTAATTACAAATTTCGGAAGGGCGAGCTATTATTGACAATCGATTCGCAAGACTGAATCGATTATCGATCGTTTTAGTAAATAATCGTATCGACTATTAAACGGTTTTGGTTTGGTTTATTTGGATTAAGGATGCGTCAACCATTAGGTCATAATGCACCACTCTAAACTAGGGGGGGAGGAGGGGTGGGGTCCATGCTGGTCAGAACCAGCCATGGGTAAGGGGAGGAAAGGTGGATCTCACGTCGCGGTTGTCATTATCTTCGTCATCGTTCGTGGTGTCATTGTCGTCATTCGTCGTCGAGGGGTCGTCAAAGGAAGGGGCAAGGTCCCCGACGACGATTGCCAGAGCTCGCCTCTATTTTCGGGGAGGAAAATACCACCCTTCTTGCTGATGTTTGCGAGGTGGACTTTTTCTCTTGAATCGCCTTTTACGATTAGCAGAGCCATGCTCTGGGCCAATTCTACCTCGAACCCAGACGGGGGGAATGGCAACCTACTGAAAATCAGCTAGAACAGGCCTAGGCCAAGTAACGAAGGATTTTTTCTGCAAAAATTCCAAGCAAGCTGAATTTTTGCACAGACCTTCCAGAAAGTGTCTTTAACAAAGGGAAAAAGGCAAAAAAAATACTATTTTTTTTTCGCATGGGGTGCATGGTCTGGTAGAAGTGCAAAGGGTCCAAATATACAAGCTTGATTTATTTTGTAATATTAAAATGCTGGTGGTAATACGACGCGTCGTCACATTGAAGATGTTCAACATCATTGTGTCTACTTATCGTTTCCTGGAACCTGACTCTTCTACTTGCGCCGCACCCTCAAGGAAAGCCGCCTCCAACCCAACCTGTCTCAGATCTCACTACAGACAGGCTATCTTGAGGGAAAAATTGCCCCAAAAAGTTTCATACAAGTCGAAAGTCCAAGTGTCTCGGTTTGTGCTTTAACAATTACTTACTATGATCACCCTATGTTATGGCATTTTCCATTAGCATATTATACTCAGCGAGTGCAGGGACGTCGTAGTCAACGACCAACGTCCATTTGAAGAACATAACAAAACTGAACGAATGTAAAGACGAGTGATGATTCGGTGCGCGCTAGTGCGGCCAATTAATTACGCCAGTTATTATTATTTTACCACTTTCAGGCTCAGTTGATAGAAAAGGACAGTATGCCCCAAGCACAAGGTGTCTGCCAGTCTCTACTAGAGATGTTCGCTGGCGCTGGCTTCACTTCAAGACGCCGCGCAAATGACGCCGTGTATGCATAACTACAGCCAATGTGAATACTTGGTTGTTTGACAAAGGCGCTAGCGACGATCGTAGCGGAGAAAGGAGTGGGAGGAGCATACCGTTGAACTGCAGAAATGTGTAGTGCAGACTGCGGCGGGACATTTAACATCGAGAATGAAAGCTACGACATCGCAATATTTCCGATATGGCGGCGGGGTATTGATATCAAAAATAGGCGATTTTTCCGCGATATCGTATTGAATAATCAATATCATTGAACATCTCGTAGTCTCTACACAACAATATGTACATTATTTTATATATTGGCTAGGGATGTCAATACCCGGAAATTTTCGTACCCGGGTACCCGCGATCGTTACCCGAGATACCCGCGGGTAGTAAATGTTCGATTTATCGTCATGGGTGTCAAATGATTCAGAAAAGCATTGGCAGTTGAAAAGTAGTATTGGTAAAAGGCCACGTATGTTTTAGTGTACGATGACTCAATGGGTTCGGAGCAACTACATCAAGCGGAAAGGAACACTGATTGATTACTACATTCCTTTCATGCGCATATGTACGCAACCGAAATCGGATCGTAGGCTGATCAAGGTCAATCCTTGTCTTTATCCCAATGCATGATCTCCCGCTCCCCGCGCACTATTTTCGTATCAGTTCATTCGAAGTGATCTTCCACTTCACAGAAAATTAGGGATGGTACGTGTACACGTTTACTAATTATTAGGGTTGCCGTCGATAATCGAAATATCGATCGATTATCGATATCAGTAATATGATATGATAAACGATTCAAGTATTTTGATATGATATGATATGATTATCGATTTAAATAGTGACATCGATGTTTCGCGGTTTACCATGCTTAAAAATGCCGCGCTGTCGTATCAACGCGCCGATTGGTTGTCGGAGTAGCCAATCGCTGCTCAAGTATAATGCCACGCCCACCGCCGCCAGTGCGCATGCGCTCGCAGCGCGATACAAGGCGATACGAAAACATCGCCCGGCCCAATTGCGATGTATTCAGTACGGCTCGACGTGTTGTGGCGTGAACTTCTCTAGCGTCAGTCTGCCCAATTATATTGAATTCGTGATGTTTCTTCCGTGTTTCTGCTTCCTAGGCTCAATTTGGAATTTGATATGATAATCGATTTGGGTCTATGATATCGATATATTTCGATATGATAATCGATTCGATGCCTCCGATTATCGATCACGATTTTCACATCGAACGGCAACCCTACTAATTATCCTTGATCAGTAAACTATTTTTATTTTATGCTGTTTTTATCCTGTGTGCGACCAGCCGAACTGTGTTTTCTCATGAATCACTTTAGGTCTACGGTCATTGTTTCATTCATACACGCGAGTAGTGTCCAATCCAACACCCTTCCCGTCTTCACATCGGCAGCTTTGAGTCATCGCAAACTCGTAGGTCTACAGTCAAACGTCGTTACAACCGGGCAGATAACACTCATTTTTTAGTGTTTCTGCGCTCCCGATTACGAAATTCGGTGCATTGGCATCTGTTTTGTCTCGAGCAACCAAATCGTATAGTTTGCTTCAAGGTCAAGCCTTGTTCGCCGCTATCTCTAAGCCCCCCCCCCATCCCACCCAACCCGCGCCGAATTCCGTATTAGATCATTCAACAATCTCACTCAATCACTCGTCGCTACAATCACAGCAGCCAGCCATGAGCGGTAGGGGGAGGGGTATAATGACGCGATGTATTGTCTGTTCCGTGAAAAAGATCGCGATGGGCAAAGGAAAGAACGGGTAATTCCGGGTAACGGGTAATGGAAAATTGGACCCGTACCCGCGGGCAACGGGTACCCGTTGACATCCCTAATATTGGCCTAGGCCCTTCCCCTACCATACTTTTAGAAACAATTTTTTTTAGTTTTTAGTTTCCCACCCACACAAAAGAATGCACATTTTTGGTATTACATTTCATTAGAGATGTTCAACAATATTTTTTTCAGTATCGATATCGGCGCAATTTTGCCGATATCGTATCGCGATATCGAAATTTCTAAAGTAATATCGATATCGAATTTTTTTCAACCGCGAAAATGCGATTTTTCATACGTGATCGGCTGATTGTAAATGCTAGTTTTTTGTGCTTGGTATTGATGGGATATTATGTTTTAAATAGGAAAAGGCCAATCGGCTAGTTTAGTATAAATTGGAGAAGGGTTGACAGGTTGGGAAAGCAATAGCATAGAGAACATAAAACCCAGCCTGAAGGGCTAGGGGCGACAAAACTTTTCACCTGCTGATGACAACTGCAGCTAATTTAAAGTTGTTAGTTACCTTAATCCACGACGCGTTTTGTCCTTCTGGGACTCGTCAGGCGGATGGTGGCCACTAAAAATCAGCTAACTACATGCAAACAAAACTCACAACACATAACCAAACCTATGGTAGGGCCACGCAAGAAGTAAATTCTGCATTCATGTTGTCATCATCAGCAAGGTTACTTCACACACCATTCATACTGGGGCACACAGTCAGCACAGACAGTAAGGGGGCTTCCCTCCCAACTCTGGTGCTCGGGAGACAAGAAATCCATGACTTACCCTGGATTTGAACCAGGACCCTTGGCAACAAGAGAAAAGCTGCCTCTCCTGCTGTTGCTGAGCAAGGGTGCCTCTTCATTCATTTTCAGAGAAAAGGTTAGAGATAGGAAGGGTGGAAAGTCACAACACAGCACAACCAGTGAGGGGGCTTCCCTCCTAGACAACAAACAACAAAAGTTTTGTCGCCCCCAGCCCTTCAGGCTGGGTTTTATGTTTTCTATGCTTTCCCAACCTGTCAACCCTTCTCCAATCTATACTTGATGGGATATTTAGTTAAGTCATCGAGATTTTCAAGTGAATCTACTTGAAACATGTTTTTTATACCCCATAAATATAATAAATATAATGTTTGAACTCTGAGCGTGTAAAGATAACGAGTCGCGTCGTCGATGTTGTCACTACGACGGGAGCAACTCGACTGAAGTCCTATGCAGCGCGCTACGTGAATCAAGAGCGAGGTTGGAGGGAGGTGCGCGCGCATCGGCTAGGCGCTGGCGGGGATTGTAGAGGAGAAGTGGGTGGAGCGTTCCGTTGAACTGCAGAAATGTGTAGTGCAGACCGCGGCGGGACATTTAACATCAAGAATAATAAAGCTACGATATCGCGTTATTTCCGATACGACGGCGGGGTATCGATATCGAAAATAGGCTCAATTTTTCCGCGATATCGATATCTTTAACTACACACACACACAACTTCTCTACATTTCATTGCTATTGCCATAGATCCGGTAAATTCTTCACTGGCAGGTGATATTAGAACTGGTTCTCGGTAATGTCTAGTGTTGATTCGAGCCGTTTCTCTTTATTTTGTTGATCGTGCTCGTTAGTTTTCTCACAAATGGTGGCACTTAACGATAGAATGCAGTATGGACAAGATCTTTTACAAAGTTGGCCAATTTAGTTACTAACTCGGCCACGTTCAGACAATTTATCGAAGTAACCATAATTGAAATAGGTAGGCTTTTCAGCTGTTCACTTTATTTATTTGTTTAAGTTGTCAAATTGTTTTGTGTACCTACCTACATAAAGGCTAGACATCACATAATTCATCTAAAATTGTTACATAAGTCGTGTTAGGCGATTGAGGAACTTGCTCGATTATTTAAATTACCATTCGTGGTAGCCTACACAACAGAGAATAAGGAGGTGGGTACCTCTATAGTGTTGCTTATTGGTGTTGGCCTAACCAAAAATTGAGTACTAGGGCTCACTACTACGTTAGGAGAGCAGCCATCACAAAAGTGAGCTTTAATGTGACTCGTTGCTATATTTGCATCAACTACAGCCTTCATTGCATCCTTTTCAATTGACTGATTGAAGGTTATGGAACGGTTACATAATTTTGCGGGAAAAGTATTGACAACTTGAGCCCGATCGATTCTTATTCTGTGTTGATATTCAGCTGTTACAATAATTGTGGATTTTCATTTTCTCGCTATCTACTCGATAGAATGTTGTTGAAATAAAAAATAAATTAAATAACAAGGCTCCTGTAAACAAGTGCAGACAGCTCCCTGAGAGGACCTGAGCCAGTCGAATTCCGAAGCTCGATCGTCTTAGGTGTATTATTATTTTTGACAAACTTACCTAAGTTCCTTATTTTGTGAAACTTGTGGTTACTTGCCCAACACGGAAAACAGTAGTATTTATATTTTATGATACAGCAATGAAACGTGGTTCTTCCAGAGTTAGTTTTGGTTCTTTATTGGTATCCCATGTACACGGAAGCGATGCACACATGTGTAATCGACATTGCCGTGATTGCTCTGGATCCATAACATAATGAAACGGTGCGGTGTTTTTGAAACTCTACCCCAGAAAGTTTGACGCTGCTCACCGTTGTTCTTGTAGCGAAAGTGTCCAAGTAATTCCATCTCCTGGTTACCCTTGACTTCAGGCCCGTTCATTCCCTAAAAGAAACAAAGTTAATTTTAATGTACAGGACAGTTCATCAATCATCACTGTTTGTTATGCAGTTAACTTTTTCAAAGATTGAGAAATTGATAACTAGGCACTCCCTAATCATTGTGGATATCTCCTAGTTTTCCTGCTTCGTTGCATGAACTAGAATTGACAGCCATCCATAGGTAGTTGGAGTACATCTGAAAGTGACTTTTTGCGCAATTCTGCTAGCCTAGTCAACTAGTTAGTCGCAAGTGACATCACATAGGGTACCCAAAGGTCGCTAGTAGTCCTGTGTAACCTGCTAGCACCCAAGCGTAGTTGCAGAAAGTTTAAGCCTACCTCTGACTAAATTTAGGTGGGCGGTCGCAAAGCAGGAAAGTTGCTAGCAGCCAAAAACACATTTCCGATACACTCTTAACATTCAAGACTGTAAAGATTAATTATGATCGTAGTGTCTGGCAAACCTATGTTCGCTGTTAAAATTTCTGTGGTAGTAGTAGTAGAAATCTTTATTTAGCATTTTGCTATTTTTACATACACATACACAAGCATATAATTTTACAATTTACTTTTACATATTCAAGAAATTCACTCCCCAATGGACCAGACTGTACGGCTGGCATTTACATTGAATCATTCAAAGCATTAAAATGTTCACAATTTACATTATCAACTTTTCGACTAACTAGGCCTACACTAATACATAAATAATAAGCAAGTCACTTTCTTAAGCTATCCTACAATACTACGTTCTACAGATGTTAGGCTTAGAATAGAACACTTATAATGAACAATTTCTGTCTCATATTAGGTAATTGAGATGACCACTATAGATAGGTTACCTGTGGCCACCTCACATTTTCATTTTATCACATTAACTTGGTTTAGTCACACAGCTGTAGAAATCTAGTATTCTCCCAGTCATGTAGGCCTAGGTACTGGTAAGTGCCAAGTGGTAATATTAGAATTAAAATTATAAACATATTTATTTCATTTCAATTCACGCCTTATCAACAAATAAAACCTCTGCAAACATTTGTATTCAAGGTTGAAGGTATGAACAGTGAACACCATGTTTTGTCTCGGGGGTTTGCAGTGCTTGATTTAAACGGTTCAATGTTTCGTTCAAAACTACGTACTTGAATTCAATGACAAAATATAATCAATGTGGAAGATAAATTGCATTTTATTATTTTTGCACATTTTGATTGTTTTGTCCTTTAATTCAATGAATATTGAACGGAATATTAAACCGTCTAATTGCGCTTTAGCAATGTTGTACATTTTGCCTAAAGTTTGCTAGGAACCAATGTATTTGCCAGGGTGGTGAGCCCATATAAAATCCAATTCGCACAGTGTTTAAGATAAATTTACATTAGTATGAGAGAATGTGTTCTTTCCAATACAACACGGGTTTTTCACTCACTACAGTACTCGCGTACTTTACGGGTGTGAAATTTCCAGGAATTAAAAATTTGTTAAATTTTTAACAATTCAATATGTTTTATTTTTATTACTTTGTTGGGGAAATTAAATATCCATTTCCGATTTACATCCTCAAGTGCGGTAGTGCCAGTAGGCAGGCACGTACAATGACCACTGATCAACCCTAAAAAATTCCACTCCCCAGCAGCGAGTACAGAATTCTGTTTGGCGAGTATAGAAAAAATTGCAAGTTTTACATGTTTTACTCGCAGCTCTAACTACGATGACGGTGAAACCTTATTGTCCAAACTTCAAACATTAATGCATGGCGCTTTAAAATACAGCTGTGGTGCTAACTAAGTGGTGCGTGTCAGCCATGTTTCAATATCCATTTGTAAGTTGGCTCGAGTCATACCATTAGGGTGCAGGTCCTACTAGTTTTGCCTCACAAAAGATATAATTTAATTGTAGTTTATACTTACAAAAACAGTGAACTCTTTTGGTGCAGCATCAATTGATCCAAACAGAGCAACCTTTGGGGAAATGTGCTCCAATGTCACTCCTCTTATTTTCACCAGTGTAGCCAACTCTATAACAACTTTTCCTACTGAGCCCACAAATGCCCAGCATTCTCCCATCTCAACCCACGGCTGGATAATATTCCTGGCAGAGTATTTGCCCTTGGACATAGGTAACTGGTAAAACCATAAGACTAAGTGGTCAGTTATAAACTCCTCCGTTTCCAGGGTTTGAACAATTCTTCCGCCATGTGCCTCAAGTGCAAAATCAGCGATGCCAATTTTGTCTGCATCGTAAGTGTTCAGTTCTTCTAGAATTAACTTCCTGGTGTTCTGCTGAAATTTGTACATTTCTTGTTTTATTTGTAGGTGATAGTTTGTTTCAAGAGTCTTAAAACCTATCAAACCGACTTCAGTTTTCTTACATCTTTCGTGAATCAACTGAACTTCACTTTTTAAATTTTCTATTGTCTTTTCGTAATGTGCCATTTGTTCAGCTACAGCTTCTCGAGGTACATATTCTATCTGTAATTTGTTTGGTTGTATATCTTCATCATATAATTTGTTGTAGCCTTCAAGGTGTTTGTCAACGACTGGTGCTTGAACTGCATGTTGCGTAAAATCATGAGTAAAGAGTAGTGCTGAAATGAAAAGATAAGTAATTCGTTCAGTTAAAGCTCAACTTATTAAATAAATAAACAAATTTGCATTTAGAGTGCCCACTACATAGGCCTACAACAATCAACAATGCATGACTGCATGAATAATTGAATGATCAAAGCAGAGACTTCAATTTCACTGACCCCCCAAAAAAATTAGCTCTGGCTGTTTGTTTTTTTTGTTTGTTTTTCTGTCTGTTTGTTCACGCTCTACCGGGCAAACGGCATATGTGATCTTGATGAAAATTGGAGGGGACCTTCAGAATCTTTGAACTTAGACCTGCCACGTTGTTGGGTATAATCGAAGAAATATTTCTCATGAATCTCATTCTCATTCTCATGAATGAACAATCACCTACAATGCGTTTAAAAAGCAAATCTTCGGGTCTCCAAATTTTTTACATTCTATTAATTGGTATTACCATAGCAATTAATACTACTTTACTTTATAACAAATATAATAATTTAACAAAAATAATTTTGCAAAGAGACTTGAAAAAGTAAAGAGATCCCACGCATACAAAAAACTTTAAAAAAAAACTAATCCGCCGCGCCAACGCGACTAGAAAAAGTGTTCGCGAAGTGGCCTAGTTTACTAATTAATGAAATCACGAATTCCTCTCCAAAATATCAATGTCAAAAATAGCTCCTACATTGACAATTAATCCATGTAGATGCCTGGCCTTAAATAGTGATGCCCTCTGATGATAAATATGCAGGTTAAGTAATGTTAAAACCCTGATGTGCTTTGTCCTCACTCAGACATGTTGGAAAAATGGTTGTCACTGAAATTCAGCTAAGCTTCCCCTACAGAACTTGCTACACATAACCAGACCAGAACTTATGATAGGTGGTAGGTCCTCTACATGCATGTTGTCAGCATTAGCCACGTCACCACACTTGCCATTCATTGTGACGTGAATTAGGGTTGCCTAACGATATAGATAGGCCCTACAACAACAAAAAAAAACAATAGCAACTAGCAATAATGAAATCTTAGTCGTGATACCCTACGTATATTTAATTTTCTTTTGGGTAAGAAAAATAAATCAACGTGGCAATATTTTGGCCTACAAATTTTTAAATTACAAAATCTTGGGTTGAAAAACATACTTGTGGTATACGTTCAAAGAATGCGGGTTTCAAAGCGTCCATTCCATGGTGGCTCATACAATACAAATCGTGCATAATGCATGCATGTATTTTTATAATTGTTATTCACCCTTACTTATCACCACTCATTGCCTTGAATAGCAATGTTGCAAAAATATGGACGTGATGCATCTAAAATCAATCGACTTTACACCCCATAACCATGAGTCACCGTTAATATTATCTAATGTATTTTGTTCGGCAACTCTTTTTCGCAGTAAACAAATATACAATCATATATATTTTGTCTGAAACTGAAAGTGTAGTGTGTACAAATGTTCCACAGGCAGTGTTGGGTCAGTTCTTTTTTTAAAAGAACTTTTTAAAAGTTCAGTTCACAGGTCAAATAATAAACTTTTAAAAAATTCAAGTTCTTTTAAAACTTAAAATTTTGAAAAGTTCAAGTTCGTCTAAAATATGAACTAAGTTCTTTTAAAAGTTCTTTTGTAAAAAAAAATCACAATTTCATTAAAATCTGGCGTAAAATAAAGAAAAACACGAGGAAAAACAAGGGGTGTTCGAGTACCAAACTAAACTACTAATTGCGAGTTTGAGTCAGTGTTGATGATTAATTGTACTACATTCTCGTCGACCAGCTTGTAAAATTATGGCAGATACTTAGCATTTTAGGCTTCCAAGATTTTTTTTTCGAATTAGTTGGCGTGCATGGTTTTGACTTCGTGAATCTGCGTGACCTTGTCAAAATCATCTGAACGTGCGTCAACTTAGGCCTACGATAAACAACGATTTGTTATTGTTTTTAAGCGTCGATGGCGGCGAGTCGACGGCTGTTTGACGCACGGAAAGAACTTACAAATGAACTTTCTAAAACTGAAAAGTTCGTTCTCGGAAAGAACTTTTAAAAGATCAAGTTCATTCATTTAAAAAAGAGTAAGTTCACTGAAAAGTTCACAAAAAAAGAACGCGTTCACGAGAACGCGTTCTTTTTAAAAGTTCCTTCCCCAACACTGTCCACAGGGGCCCGGAATGTCAAAAGCCCGGGGTGCGATCGCACCCCAGCACCTTCTGCCAGTCCGCGCCTGATGTCAAACTTTATACTTACTTCAACAGCCCAAAATATATGATTTCTGTAATAAGTACTATATTGACAAATGGCTGTGCATAATGATCCCACCCCACTGTTTGATATTAAAAAATAATGTCCAGATTTCCAGACTATACTTGCACAAACAATAAATATGTATGTAGGCCCTACCGGTAGGCCTACGTATTATTCAAATCATCAAATTGTTGGCAGTATATAACCAATACTCATTCAGATGAAATAGAATACAAAATAAGAATAATCTGTTTCAGAATAGAATTTTTCATCTATGCATGGACCCAACATTATTTGGGGGGGCATCTTTCATATTATTGGTAGGTACTGTACATTATTGTAGGCCTATTCATACCTAAAATAATTGTAATGCCCAGAAACATGATCACCCTCCAAAGGGCAAGACATCTTATAATCAAATTTCGGAAGAACAGCACCGTCAGTGTGTCAAAACAACTCAACTGTTGTATCAACCCTCCCCAACCTGTAACAGATCCAATGTCAAGACATTAGGCCTACCGTACACGCTTAACAAATTTATTTTGTAAATTGTAAATGAAAAAAATGTACATTTAAAAATAAAAAAAACTGTAAACATATCAAGAAAACTCAATATGGCATGGGTAGGGATAATATGGAGTGGTTACCTACACTTTAAGTTTCAATACCGTAGGGCCCTACCAATTTATTTATTTTCCTGACAACCTCCTGAAAACATCTGCTGACACCCCTAAAACATAGGTAGGGCTACCCTACTCTATAATATGACCCACGGGTCACTAATTGAAATATTCCCCCATAATAGTAGTTGTTTTAAAGAGTCTATTAGTATTTTGATGCTCACTTTGAGAAAAAAAGGTAGGCCTACCTACTACATGTCTTTTACCATACTGATGCTGTGTACAATATAGGCCTCGACCTAGAGCTAAGCAAAACCTGTTTAGACCTCTCTAGGGATGCTTCAAATGAACAAGTACCAATTAAAAGCTAAATATTTAGGTGGGCGACACTCGAGTGTGGTTCAGCCGAGCAGGGCCACCACTGCGGGCCGAAGGCAATGCGTTGAGGTTGCTTGCGGGTGAAACCAAGTTGGGGCAAGGTAATTAAAAAGATGCTTATGTTCAATGACCCTTTATGCTTATGCTTATGACCCTATATACTATTTTGTAAAATATATTATGTTAAATACTTAAGTAAGAACTAGTGTGTAAACCAAAAAAGGACTACACGGTGAAAACTGTTAAACTGTAACTATGTATTGTTATTTGTTGTCCTTAATAAATAAATAAATGCGGGCAACCTGCACGGTCAACTGCTAGTGTGTCACCCCACCCCACCCCCAATACAGTGTGCTTAGTGCTTACCAACTGTACCCTGAAGACTTTCAACATTGGGTACTACCGGTGGCGGAATTACTTGGTCAAGTTCATTAAACTGGTGCTGATTTTCAATACTGAAACTCTCGTCAATATTATGCATTGGTGTATGAAGCAGTAAATGCTCTTTCTCTTGTCTTGGTTGATATTTGCGGTTGGTGCGGCAAATTAAATCTGTTGAGCGTTCTTCAGCAGTTGCGTTCAAGTTAAGAGATTGCCGTCGTGGTGTTGCTGTAATGTTCATTCTTACTAGCAGTGGTGTTCTACCTTTTAAAAACACAAAGTATTAGTTTGGTACAGGAATCAATAACTGCCATTATGAGGTAGGCCCTACTGCCCGACAGAACAGAGCACTTTGGTGTTTGAGTGCGAACTGGCTAAACGATCTCGCCTAAACTGCTGGCTTTCCTAGCTAGGGCTATAGGCTGTAATATGGGAAAATTATAATCTCACTTTGCAAGGAAATTCCCTTTCAACTTGGCATTCAGGAGAATTCAGTTGTTATCAGGTAGGCAGTAGGCTAATAGGTCCTACATGTTGTGTCTAGTACATAGGTATAGGCTAGACCTGCTGGTGAGATTTATCAAGTCATCCTCATAGCCTAGGTCTAGGGACTCTAGGCTAGGCGGCAATAACGACGAGAAATCACAAAGGGGTGTCATGAAACATACTTAACACATCCGATAAACAATTAGGCGTAGGCTAATGTCGAAAAAAAATATTAAAGTGGAGTGAACTCTTAAAATATATTATATCCTATGCCTAGGAGGGCCTAGCTCTACTAGGCACGCCTACTTTTTTTGTAGTCGATGAAATAATTTGCAACGGGTATAGCCTAGGCCTAGGCATATAGGCCCTAGTCTAGTAGCCCTAGGGCCCTAGGTTTGGGCCTATTTGTGGACAAATGCCTATAGCTCTAGGTCTAGGCAAAACATTGGAACATATTTAGGCCCTCTAGGATTTTTACATTCTCAAGCTTTCCGAATATTAATCGATAAACATAATCAAACTCTCTAATACTACATTTCAGTATATTTACTGAAATGTATTAAAATTCACTTTGGCTTGGGTCTAGGCCTAGTAGGCCCCTTCCCCTAATCATTTGTTTACGTTGAGGCCTACGTAATACAGATGGAATATTGACTTACAACAGAGTCCTAGACTTTATGTCACGCACTGTAGTTATGAGGAATCCAATATGTCTTACTGTTTCTTCAACATCATGTAAAATTAATAATCTAAAAAAATTCGAAGCACGAGTGAGATTGCCGTAGACAAATAGTACAAAATCAAACGTGACGGGAAATGTCAGAATACCACTCACCGCCTTGATGATGCATACCACTGCAGATTGATATTAGGAGTGCTCACTTTTCTGGGCCTCGACGTTACGGGTCTTCACCATGGTGGTCTTCACTATCAGTTTTATCAGAGTCGATAAAGAATTATCGACTCTAGTTTTATTATGGTTTTATTATTATAAGGTTATCTTTGATCAGTTTTCTGTTCCGACTGAAGACGCGCAGCTGCGGCATTATATTATCAGTGTATTTTACCACTAGGCAAACGCCAAAGTCGTTGTTAGACGAGTGAGTGAGTCATGTGTTGAGTAGGCCTACCCGAAATAATTCCCTTTTCCCCCTATACCTAAGACTAATAAGATCCAGGTTCTCTACCTAAGACTGGATCTAGACATCGTTGGTCTTTCCTACCTAGCCTATCATAAATTAGGCCAGCGTCTGGAATGCTGCTAATCCCTGTTTACAAAAATAATGATGCGTAAAAATGCTTCAAAAGCGTAAAAACATTAGCTAAATATTGTGCATGGATATTCATAACCTAACTTACGGAATAACTTGTCAGACCTCGCGTCGCCAAGCAACGTTGCGTTGCAGTAGTGTAAACCAATTTATAATAGGATCTTTGGTGTAAACGGTCGACAAGCTAAGTTCGCCCCTTCGCTTCGCGGGATCGCCGAAGCCGAAGTATGGCCTTACAGTTGACGCGCCCTTATAACAGATAATGTAATCCCACCCTTTCCTCCCCCTGCCAGTGGCTGGTTCTGACCAGTTTATCAATATAAACAAAATGAGCTTCGATGGAGGAACATAACTAATTCAAATGCATTTATATTTACTGGGAAGACAATGCAAAGTACATAATTATTAAAAATTTAATATTTTTGCAAAAGAAAAGTAAGTAAGACAATACGATCTGCGGATCTGATATGATATAGGGCTCTCTACTTCACGTCAAGTCAATCATGAAAATACTTTAAACATATATAAAGTATTTTATGATATATTATTATGTAAGTAGTCCTAATATTTTAATGAATTATAAGACTTCAACTCATTGTTAGAATAAAACATGGGCTACCTATTTATATCACAAGCATTTAAAAGGTGTACTTGAAAAATGTCCTGTTTTAAGAACATATCGACATTTAAATGAGCAAAGTTCGTAACTTAATTTTTTTACTCAAATTATAAAGATCCTAAAATCCTACTTTGAAAGCAACCTAAAAATACTAGTCACTAAGAGCAGACTTTAATGAAATGAGTTTTATGTTTCTTTACTCTGTGTCGATTATAACTTACTGCTACACAGCTATTTTCGGAAAACCTTTGATCTCACTAAACTGATAACAATTTTTAGTGAATCAAAAGAATATCCAATTCCCACGATAGTATTTTTACAAAATGTTTTATATGAAGATAAACTATGTTTTCACCAAAGAATAGGCAACTAGTAACTAAATTGAAAAGTTCAAGCTAGATTGTCTAGAAGACCAGAACACAAGTTCACAGCTAAAACATTACAATTAATGTAGGCCTATAGGATATAAGATTTAAAAAGTTGAGTCGTGGCCATAAATAAATAAATAAATAAATTTTATTTAGAGTCTACCCACTCAGTTATATAACTGATTTTCAGTGGGGGACTTTAAATCAAAGCGACCAAGCCAACCCTGCAGGCCCCGACGCAATCGACGAGTGAGCGATAACCAACCAAAGATCGATATTTTTTGGATGAGCGTAGCGAGCGAAGCGAAGATTCCATTTCACTACACTGGAGAAAAAAATCCGGAATGTTTTTTTTTTTTTTTTTTTTTTGTATTTTTGTCTGTTTGTCCACACGATTCCGGCTAAACCGATACTCCGATTGCGATGAAATTTTATGGAGGCCTTCGAAATCTCTGAACTTAGAACTGCCACGTTTTTGAGCGCAATCGGAAAAATTTTTCTCATGAAAATCGCAATTTTACAATTTTTTTCAATTTTTAAAAAAATTCATCGACTTTTAACACCTAAATGCTTTATCCGATTTTAATGATTTTTGCACAGAACCTTTATTTTATGTATTAAGATATTTTTGTGAAATTTGAGCGCAATTGAAAAAATATTTATCATAAAAATCGAAATTTTACAGGTTTTTTCTTTTTTAAAACAATTCTTTGACTTATAACACCTACATGCTTTATCAGATTGTAATGATTTTTTCGCAGAACCTTTATTTTCTGAATTAATATATTAGTGTAAAATTTGAGCGCAATCGAGAAATTATTTCTTATAAAAATCGCAGTTTTACGATTTTTTTAACAATAACGATTAATTAAAAAAAATTATAAAAACTAAGTTAATTTTTATTTAATTTAATTTAATTTAAAAAAATTTCAACTAAGTAATGATTTTGTCACAGAACAACTGAAAATTCACATAACACATGGCAGCTCAATGCACCAATTACGCTCATCCAACAACGCGGCGGGACTTAAGCGTTTTCCTAGTAATAGGAAATATAGCAATCAGTGGTATGGACAGTGCGAACACCCGCGAATCAACGCCAGAATCAACAAGGCCGATTCAGAACAACTCTGAAATTGATTATGTGCTTCGTTGCTAGGACGGCTCCAAAGTCACCGTTTACAAACTCCTAAGACAAGAACTGATGAACTTAAGTCCAAATCAGAAGTTAAAAAACTTCTGACTTTCGCGGGAATCGAACCCTGGACCTTCTGCATTGGAAGCAGATACGCTAACCACAAAACCAACGAGTCACACATACCTGCCATAATTGACGACTACGAGTCAATAAATTTAAACTGTTGGGTCGATTCCAGTGGCAAAGACTTTTTAATTCCTATTATTTGCAAGGGTTTTTAGCTGTTGATGTATACCTTTGTCCTTCACTTCAATTAATTGTTGAAATTGTTGTAGTACAGTTACAGGCCTAGTTGTAGTGTTGCTATAGTTGCTGGAAAATCCCAATTTCCACAGTGAATACAAAAACAAAATGACTGGAACCTATACAGTGTTGGTTTTGGGTGTTGTCTCAAGCATAAAGCGCGAGACGCTACCTCGGGAGATCCCTGGTTCGAATCCCACCACTGGCAATCCTGCCTGAAAGTTTTCCCGAAATTTTCTTCAGTCATTAAAGCGAATGCAAGGGTCTGAGTCCTCATAAAATAGCTCTAGGATATTCCCTTCACAATCGTCCAAATTAAAAAATATCTAAACGCTGAAGAAGGACATTCATTGCACCCTGGGCAGGTCCCACGACGAGAAATATCATTTAAATCACCAAAATCGCTCATCAATCAACGTGAGTGTAAATTACGTTTGTTGAGTCGTAGTTCATGAGCGTCACGACCTCGTTTCGCGTCCACGAGCCTTCAGCCTCTACCCCGCTTCAAGTACCCTTATCCGTCTTTTGCCTTTCTCCTCAACTAACTCTATGAATGTCATGTTCTCTTGTTGTCTTTTGTTGTAATGTAAATCTGAACTTGTAAATCTGTAATCACTGTGTCAGGCTACAGAGGGCCACACTTGAACTGCATTAGCCTTCCTGCCCTTTGGGCAGGTAAAATTCATTAAAATAAATGACACAAATAAGACCATACAGGTACCGTTGATCTCACTGCCCCTATGACCCCATACACCGCCATGTAGATTATAGGTGTGGCGCCGGCCCTCATTCCCAGCGTCCCAATGAAGACGGTATCATTAACATGTGAATGTACCTAGGAAACTACAGAACAAAACACTTTCCGCAGTAATTAGTTCCGCATCTATAACAAGCATATAACAAATAGGAATTATGTCTCATTGGAAAAATTACCCGTGAAATGTAACTTAATTTAAATTACTCTATGTATGTAGGTGTGTTCTCTATGCTGTACTACGTGTCTAGCGTTTTAATACGTGGACAAAATATTTATATACATTTAACTTCAGCACTTACATTTGAAACATGTTAATTTACGATACTGCATCCATTAAAAGATTCTTGACAATTAAACTTTCTCTGCCGTTAGGTCTATACTTTGGTTGGCAATGCTAATGAATCGATCCTCGTTGAATATAATTTTAACTGGTGATGATTATCATTAATGGAGGAGCTAAAGCTTGTGCGCGGGAGGGAACAGTGTTTGTAAAGTCCTAACACCGTGTGGAAATAGAAAAATGGCCAAAGTAAGTTGTCGGGCTAACATCGACTGTTGTGATAAGTATTGCAACGTTGTACACTAAACTAACAACAAAATGTTAATTAGTCACTACATTCTAGTTTTTATCGTAGGTATTGATTGGCTCTGTGGATACCTCGTCGAAATAAGGAGTGAAATTATTAATTTTTGTGGGAAGCCTGTCCAGGGTGAATTCATGCCCCTCTATGGTATGTTGCTATTAGGACTGTGAAGGGAAGTTCGAGGGATAATTAAAAGGACTCAATCCCTTGCATTCGCATTAACGACTGAGGAAAACCTCGTAAAAAACCTTTGGTCAGGATAATCGGTCTCTACGGGATTTGAACCCGGGACCTCCCGAATCAGAGTCGCGCGAGCCAACACTGTCGGTAAAAAAGAAGTGAACATTAATACGAACACAATTGTTATTACACTTATGGTGTCTACATCTGTGAGTTTTTGCAAGAGTGCTACCAAAATTAACTTATAACAATGAACCTGTGGCTTTCCATAACCGACAGTGTTGGCTCTGATTCGGGATATCCCGGGTTCAAATCCCGTCGAGACCGGCAATCCTGATTGAAGGTTTTTCCCGAGGTTTTCCTCAGTCGTTAATGCGAATGCATTGTATTAAGTCCTCTTAAACAGCCCTCGGGCATCCCTTCACAATTGTCCTATCCGCAACATACCTAGTTAGACACCTGAAAAGGGGCATGAATTGCACCCTGGGCAGGCTTCCCACAAAAATCATAATTAGATCCATAATCCTACAGTGGCCGACCTGTCCCATCATGGTTAAATTTTAAAGTTAAATTTTCAATTATTTTGGGTAAGTTAAGCTTGGATCTTGTCTGGTCACGCAGACCTAGACTCGGATGCGAACCAGACACTGACAGCAACAGCTGACGATCATGTTCACTCACCACAACCAGACTTTTGTCCCCTGGTAAATCACAGCCACTTGGGTGACCTCAACGCGCGACAAGCGAGGAATCAAGCCCGCACGGAGAAATTAAAATCATTTCGATTTCACTAGAAAGACTCGCTGGGAAAATAGTCAAGGTTTTATTTAAAGGGTCAAGATGAGAAGAACGCAATCTTTTACTGAAAATCAGTTTTGTGACTGAGTGGGTAGACTCTATATACAATTTTATTTATTAGAACTGGGCGGGTTTTAGCGTTTAAAGCTACGACTCTAGGTAATATAGGATGCAGTGGACGACTGTTGCCTTTGCTTGGTTTAACAGATTATCGTTTTATTTTATAATTATTTCAGTTTCACGTTTTGTATGTATGTGACATGTCATACAATCTCCAGACCCCCCCCCCCCCTCCACAGACTGCCGTTTATCCATCTATATTGTGTGCTTTACCGATAGTGATGGCTCATACGCAACGTATGGAACTCTTGATTCGGGAGATCAAGGGTTCTATACCCGCCACCAGCAATTCTGACTGAAAGTGATTTCCGCTATTTTATTTAGTCTCGAATGCTTACATGTAGCCGCTGAGGCTGTAGACGAGTTGAAGCGCTCAGCTTTCAGTTTTTTTTGGGGGGGGGGTAAACGGTTTATAATACCGTTATCAAATTTCACACGAACGTTTATAAAGAACAAATCTATGTTATCCAGTACTCGTATTCCCAAATTAATTAATAGATTTTGAATTAAAAATTGAGATCATCGTAATTTACTCCATTTTGGTCAACTTCAGGAATTTATACCAAGTGTACAGATTTTTTAAACTCAGATTTGAATCCTAATTCTCTTGTCAGAATTGTCATAGTTTTGAAGTTTTCTCCGTATGATAAGTTTGCGATCCTGATCGATATTGTAAAAGCAGATGTTCCGTCTCTCCACCTCTGTCCCGCGCTGTTTCGCGTAAGTGGCTTCTCTTCCCTCCCACTCACTTTCCGCCGACGAAAGCAAGCCTCATATAAAAGAGGCATTAGGCCCTCAGTCACATATTAGTCCACACCTCCGAAGTGACAAGCGTTCGTGAGTCGCGATAACCACGCCAGTGACATTATATTTAATTTAATTGATATACATTCGTTTCCCACGAATTCTTTTTCAGCAAGCAGCGTTCAAAAAATAATATTGTAATATCATTGTTATAAGTATAACACATTTAACATTTTGGACTCAAAAGTGATTGAAACCAAAACCAATGTTTCTCGAAATTTTAATAAATATTTTAGTGTTATTTTTTCGTCTGCTTTGGTTCCGCTGACTTTATACGTATGCACCGAAAGTTCACAATTTGAGACATTGTCATATATTTTACGAGAATGTGAAACATAAAATTATTAAAAAAAGAGATTTTCGAATTGAAATTCCGAAGTTTTTTTGAATAAAATACGTTTTGTTTTCTTGCGTTTAATATGTTGTGTAAACTAAAAATCCAATTAGCTGTTGTAGTAATAATAATTGTTCTGGAGGTGGGAACAGTGTCTTGTGTAACGACTTCACTGAACTCCTCTACGCCGTTCTTCCCTCGCGACCATGGGGTTGGTGGGCGCGAGGGTGGGCGCAAGGGTGGTGGGCGCGAGGGTGGGCGCAAGGGTGGTGGGCGTGAGTTTCCCACGGACCACGTCAACTTCAACCATGTCTACAACACTTTGGACACAAACACACCGAACAACCACGAGTTCGCCAATGTTAATAACGATGCCTACAACACTATAGACTACAGTGCAGCCAACAATGTGGACAACAATGGTTATTACACCGGCTACGAGCAGGACAGCCAACGTAACACGGCCGATTACCACACGAGGAAGGCTTACGGGCATCACTACCCGTTCTTTCCTGGACATAGGGGTCACCATCACTACCAGCCTTTCTATTTCCAGGGGCAAGGTAAAACAAACGAATATTACACTTTTTGTTACATCCATATTTTAATATACCTACTTCAGTATAATTAAAATAAATACATTATTTTGTTAAAATTAATAATACTTCGTATACATGATGGTTAGAGGTGCGTGTATATAGTATTTGCAAGTGTCATTTTATAGCGATTTGTATAGCATCTATGTTTTGGCTTATTTCAAAACCCTGTGTATGAACTTTTTCAGATTTTTAATTCGAAATTTGGTCATAATTAATATCAACTGAATAAAGATGTGTATTCACAAATTATAGATACTATGGAAAATAAAACAAAATAGGACATGAAAACCTTACTGTTAAGTGAAAAAATAGCGCTTTGTAGCAACTATTCACAAAACGCTATTTTAACGTACCTCTAATGATGGTTTGAAATCGATTTCAAAACTTTTTGAGTTTTCAAAACAGCGACGAAACGCTTTGAAACTAGGTTTGGATCAGTTGAAGTCAAAACCATTTTTCTTGGGTTTGATTCAAATACTATAGTTTTCAAAACTGCCATGTATACACTTCACTGCCTACCTCATGTCAATGTCAATTTGATATAAATAAAGGCTTGTGACAGTCACTTGAATTTGAAATCCACTAGTTTCTCCGAATAACAAGTGCTTAAATGTGCTTAGCTAGTAGCGCAGTCGCAGTCTACAGTAAACAACTATAAAAACTGATTTGAAAACGTTTTGAGATCCATTTCCTGTAAACGGATGTCAAATTAGTTTTGACACAAGTCAAAACTATTTTAAAAATTAATGCTTTAGTTTAATGCTTCTAATGAACATTTATTTTAATAGTGCTTTAATTTTGTAACACAATACACATACAATTATTGTATTATTGATAGAAATTGAACTACATGTGATTAAAATCGCCCAGTTTAGTCACCAATAAATAGTTAAAAATAAATCCGTAAAAATATGTAATT
Organism: Sweltsa coloradensis; assembly: GCA_024449915.1. Taxonomy (NCBI): domain Eukaryota; kingdom Metazoa; phylum Arthropoda; class Insecta; order Plecoptera; family Chloroperlidae; genus Sweltsa; species Sweltsa coloradensis. The sequence goes on along the minus strand of JAMZAV010000408.1, from coordinate 205,945 downwards.
AATTACGCCTTGAATCGCAAAAGTCGGTAATTGATAAACAATAATAATCATAAATAATGATAAATAAATAAAAAATAAAGTACTTATCATGTACTATTCACCTTTATAACCTTTCTCTCTATAACCTTCGTTAAACTTAATTTTAGAACCACCTTATTCATTTCACTCCACGTATGTCTCTATTTAGAGAAAATGCGGAAGTGATATACTTTTACTCTGTATCACTCAAAATGAATAAAAATTACATACAACAAAACATGATATGAGAGAGTTAAATGAAATTCAAGCATATGAGTGCACCTAAAATATGGCTCTATCTCGGTATCTGTTGAAGATTCATCATTGAGCCTTGGCAGAAATAGAAATACACATTCTTGCTTTCTGCTCGTGAAGACTTTTGCCTTAATGTCTTATACTTTCGGCTGGATAAACGAATTTATGATTAATTAGTTTCGTAGCTGTGTGCTGTACAGCGGGCTGCCTGCACGTCACATTGCAGGCGTACCATACGGTGCTGCATCCTAGCGTCGATAACTAGTACTGCGTTGACAGTGCAATGTCTTACGAGCCCTTGAGACAAACTTGAGACGGGACACTGGAAAAGTAGCTAAAGCAGGGATTGGCAGATGGGGTAACCCTTTCTATAATAAAATGAGGAATGCCAAGATTAAGTTCTATAAACAATAAGGTACCTACTTCTAAGATATTCTTTCCCCTGTGAACACAATTTAACAAACGTGTAGTAAAGTGTGTCTGATGTTTACATAAAATAGTTTATTAATTATTATCATCGTTTTCACGGGGGGGGGGGGGGGGGGATATTCCATCCACCCACCACAGTTATTTGAATTATTCACCAACTTCCACTCTGGATTGCTGTTACATGGTAACTTTTGTACAATTATTTACAAATTTCAATTGTTGTAAATTAATTAATTTGTATCAAAGTTTGCAAAGGTGTTACCATTATTTAACCAACGGCTGCAGAAGTGATCGCACTGCAGGGTCCGGGTGTGTGAGTAGTGTGAGTAAAAAAATTAAATTGAATAATTGTTTTGCTGTTTTGCAATGGGAGGAATGTGAATATATAAAAAATAACATAAACCCACACTTACAATTTTTAGAACGAAATTTAAGAAAACTAAAACCATCCCCTTACTTATAGGATTCCGTGTTGTGATTTCTATTCCAGGTCATCCCCCCAACTGTTTCAACGAGAACTCGATGATGGACGGTCTTCTCCACTTCGGTGCCTCAAAGTTGGGAGCCCTCGGCTTCTTCAAAGCCGGCATCGCGAGTCTCTTCACTCAAATCCCGTACGTCATCATCAAATTCATCTTCAAGTTCGTCCTCATCAAACTCGGCCTCCTCCTCTTCGGTGCCCCCCTCCTCCTACCCCTCGCCATCCCGATACTCACCCTGTACCTCCCCTTCCTCGCCAACAAGTTCAAACCTTGCTGTGGAGGCGGCGGTGGTGGTGACGGCGATGACGACGACGACGACGACTTCAACAACGGAACGATGAGGTATCGAGATGGCGGTGGGGACGACTACGAGCAGGTGGTCGGGAGGGCGGTGAGGACTCTGATGGGTGCGGATAGGTGCTACGAGAGGATCGCCTGCCACCTCGGGAGGTCAAATGCAAAGTCCGAGTATAACAAACCGATCATGTGGTGAGTGAAGAACTCGGATTGCCATGCATGCGCCAACATATTTTGTCACACGATCCATGGCCATATTATGTTAAAGGCACGTTACTGTAACTAGGAAGCTTCGCAAACGCTTTTTTAGTCGCGTTGATGGCTGAGGTTTTTGTAAGTTTTTAGTTGCGTGGGGTCTCTACTTTTGCAAGAGCTTTTGAACGCATTGTAGGTGATTGTTGTCAAGTTTCTATTGTTACTTGTTAATTGTTAGAATGTACTAAAAAAAATCATATTAAAACCTTTATTCTTTGAATTCTAGCTAACTTTTCAACTTTTCTTTCATAAGCAATACATAATTATTACCTTAATGTATATGTAAAATATGAACGTTGTAGCCCTACCCGTTTGGTCAGAATCGAAATGAAAATTAAATGAATGAAAATGTCATGAAAATATCGCTCTAAAAATAAAAAAAATCGTAAAAGTACGATATTCATGAGAATTTTTTTTTCGATTGTACCCAAAAACGATACAGTTGCAGTTCAGAGATTTCGAAGGTCCCCTTCAATTTTCATCAAGATCGGATGCCGTGTGCCTGGTAGAGAGCAAACAGACAAAAAAACATTGGGGCTAAATTTTTTGAGAATGAGGGGTCAGTGAAATTGAAGTCTTCGCTTCGCTCATCCAACTATGGATTTGCTGACGTAGAAGTGAGGAATGCGCTGTCGGTTTATGCGTGCTTTAATTGTCAACGAAACTTCATCCGTTGACAGTCCATTTCCCAATACCTGATTCTTGGTGTACAAGCTTTGAATTTGGTTGGTATTTCACATTTTTAAGTATCCATCTTTAAACGACTAGGTTTGGAATTACAAGTAGGCATTGGGAAATGGTTTGGCACCTACTTGAGTTCCATTGACAAAAGCGCGCATAAACGCAACCGCACATTCCTGAACTCGTCATCAGATCCATAGTTACTGTAACGTGACTTTATCACTCTTTTAACTAAGCTTTTACCCTCACTGCAACAGCACTACAATACTGGTACTGAACGAATAGCACTGATAATAATAAATTAAGTAGCTATAATATCTGCAGGATCAGGAGATTCGGCATATTTTGAAGGGGATAATTAGACCCACCCACCCTATGGGGATTTTAATGCATTTTTGTGGGTTATTAAGTTTTTATTTCTGAAGACAATGATACAAATTCCCCTCTGTTGCAATTTGTCCTAGGTTAACTTGGATAGAGTCCCCATGTTTATCCCTAAAGTTATCCGACCTTGTTGATGATGATGAAGCATGGTATCCCTTCTCTGTCTTAGGATCCTGGGGACCATGGTGAAGACTGGAACGCAGGAGCAGAGGGACCGTCTCAAATCCTTCAAGGAGGCGTACACCAATGGAGCTCAGGAGGAAAGCTGTGGACACGACGTCTACCAGTGCCATCTAGGGAAACTTGTACAAGGATTTAAATGACGTTTAAGATCAGAAAACATTACATTAGCAGAAATGTTTGGTATCTTTAGATAGTATACACACCTAACCTTGACGATGATAGTAAACAAAAATGGCTAATTTATTATTGTCACACTTTGCTTGGGATAACATTCATTACATTTCTGAGCTCTATCTGCTCGAAAGACAAGAAAAACTAAGCTTGTATAATGCACTCGCAAAATACTAAACAAACTCTACAAAACAAAAACAGGGTAAACTACAATAACAATTTCCAATTAGCGACCATGGCAACATACTTTTAGGGGTATAAAAAAACACATAACAAAAACTTGTAGAAATACAGCCAAACCTTACACACTCAAAAGAAATGAGATCTAAAAAAAGGGCCAAGCTCATCTACCCTTCCACATAAACGTACAGTGTCCCATAACAGCATCCTCGAAAAGCTTGGCAAAATAGAATTTGCGATTATTAATTTAACGTAATAGTTTATCCAAGTTCTTTTTTTCTAATTAATTTAAACGTAATAACATGCAAATTCTATTTTGCCAAGCTTTTCGAGGATGCTGTTATGGGACACTGTACGTTTATGTGGAAGGGTAGATGAGCTTGGCCCTTTTTTTAGATCTCATTTCTTTTGAGTGTGTAAGGTTTGGCTGTATTTCTACAAGTTTTTGTTATGTGTGTGATCTCATTACTTTTTCAAGTTCCATTACAAAATTATTTGCTAAAATATAATATTTTTATCAAAGTTGATTTAAATTCTATGGTATTAGCAGTAACAATATAGGATGTAAAATATCTAGACCCGGATTCATGTACATCCTGGGTATAGGTGGTATAACCATGGTATAACGACGGTATAAGGACTGGACCCCAATTCTTGAGTTCGTGGGAGATGAGTTGAAAACGCAATTTGAAAACGAAGTCGTTTTCGTTTTCGAAGGAATTGGTATTCTTGAACGGTATCGTGGAAAACGTCATGGGTTGTGAGTTGAAAGCATTGATATTAAACCCCTATATGGTTGAAAGAGTATCACGAAATCCAAACACTTTAAAAAGATTTGCGTATAGCAAAGAGCTCGAAAAAGTTCTATATTTATTCTAGATGGCAGTGCCTTCATAAACGCCGGCCAATCGAAAGACAAGTTGTATGAAATGATTTGATTGTTGCAATTATGTAAACAAACAGTTGAGCAAGTTCATAATGTTGTGCTGGCATAGGTTGGCTAGGCTTGTCAAACATGTAATGTAAGTATGAATTTTACTAGTCCTATAGCCAAATGGAACTTTAGACCTACACTTTTGCATTATAAATAATTTTCCACATCTGGGCCTAGGCCAGGGACGGTTTCTGATTTGTTTTATGAGAGTATAATGACACCTTTTCTCGTTCCACACAAAGAAGAAAATTTTAAATGTCCGCTATTTGTTTTACGTATCGCACTTTCCCGCCTAACTCTGCTTATACCGTCAACAAGTGTCAAGTAACTATGGTTACTTGTTGATTGTATGCCAAGTGTTTAAGGCTTATTTTAAAACCTTTATTTGGAAGCCTTCCAACAAACTTTTTCAACTTTTTTTTTCAAAAGAGACTATCATTCTAAACCTTAATGTCCATGTAAAATATGAACATTGTAGTCCCACCCGTCTGGTCCAGAATCGCGGGCCGACGTATTATGTTAGCAGTAGTAGGCAGTAGTAGGCAGTAGCAGTAGCTAACATCCTTTAAAGTGATTTTGAGCATGTTTCAAGCCATTTTTTCACCAAGAAGGAATAATCGTACCCCAATAAAATTTGGCATGTGTTGTCAGGTACCTAAATCCCCTCGATTGTGATAGTTTTCAAGTTCACATCACGTTACATGACGGCTGGGTAACACCTCGAAATCACCCCAACTCTGCTTGGTGTATAAGGTGCTTGAGTGCTTAGCGCACCGCGGCTTGGCTGCGGCGCCCTAACGGGCACCTAGATATGTTAAAAGTTTGCTGCATTAAGTGTACGTTCTAGTAGTTCTAGTAAGTGGGTTAAAATACTAATAAGTTATTTATTTAATTTGTAAATTGCATGGTTCTACAACTATTATTATAGTTAACTATGTTTTATATTCTTACAATCAAGTATTGCGTTTTCGCTAATTATTTTTATTATTTTAGTGTTGAAAATTTATAATAGTTCATACTCAATGATAATAGTGTTAAGTTTTGTAAGTATTTTGGATGTCCACAAATTATTGATTCGATTCGTTGGTCTTTATTGTGAAATAGATCACATGATGAAATAACAGAAATTATACTGGTCGCCATTATAACCAATGATAACTATGTAACGAAATAATTTATAACCGTAATTTTGTTAAATGTTCCTTTTAGTTTATTACACCATGGATTCGTAATAGAACGGTAATAGTACTCCCGTTCTCTCAAACGCCACGATTAAACACTAAGTAAACTGTAAACGGGTCATTATTAATTAGTGTTGTTGAATTATTTTCTTCAATGCTAGCACCTTTACTTAAAAGCCCTTTAAAACAACACACTTTTACATAAAGTTATTTTGAGTGAAAAGAAAAAAAACGTTACATTTTCAGTCTTGATGTCGATCGTTCCATACCGTATGGGCGCCCAATGTTTGTAGAAAATACTTTGGCATTTTCACTCAGAAACACCCCTTGGGCTAGAGCAGGGGCTGAAATTACGTTCAGTAAGTCCTGTTACAAGTTGTTGGTGCCTCTGTTGCACTAAAGCTATGAGTAATTGCAGCTTTATAAACGGAATCATGGGAATGGTGTTTAGGCCTATTGTTTAAAAGTTGTACGTCTATCAACAGTACAAATATCGATTGATTGATATCAATTGTAGTAAAGTTTTACTGGGGCTCGAATTCAGGATCTCCGTCTCTGAAGAAATATTTCACATGAAAATCGCATTTCTATATTATTTTTGTAAAACTTTTTGACTGTTGGTTTGCTCTGTGCCGGCTGAAACGGCTACTCGGATATTAATTACATTTTCAGATTACACTCAAAATCTTTGAAATAATCAAAATACATTTTCCTCATAAAAGACACACCTTTACGATGCTTTCGAAAATCTACCTTGTTTGATATATTTGTGTCTGTTTGTTTGCTCTCTACTGGACAAACAGTTAATCTGATCTAAATTTAACTATCAGAGCACTTTCGAAATCTTCCAATTTATACCTGCCACGATTTTGGTTACAATCAAAGAAATATTTCTCGAGAAAATATTCCTTTTACGATTTTTCAATTTTTCGTTTTATGTTTTGTTTGTTCGAACAAACAATAACGGCTATTCCAATCTTGACGAAAATTTCCGAAGCCTACGATCACTTTTCGAATGTGGGAATGCAGGGATATAGGCCATCACACTTATATAGTGTTCGCGAAGCGGCCTATTGAGTATAGAACGTTCTACACCCAATGGTATTACATTAAATCACTCAATGATTATTGTATTGCAAGGAACTGGATTATCAGGTGAATACCTGTTTAGTTACAGCTTGTTTCGTAGGTATTTCTCTTTTGTCACCATTGTTCTGCCATCATCAAAGTGCATTACCTATGCGAGAGTGACACCAAAGATCTTCCGGAACTACAAGCAGACTACAGACCAATGACAGTGGAGCCTCAAGCGTAAAGCGCTAGACTCTGATTCGGGAAGCCTCGGTTTCGAATCCGAGGTTTCCTCAGCCGTTAATGCGAATGCAAGGGATTAAATCCTCTTAAACAACCCTCGGACAACCCTTCACAATTGTCCAAATTTCATAATACACCTGTCCCCCCTGTTTCCCACGAGAAATACAATCATTTATCAGCTAATGAGAGATTTGATTGGTAATCATTTTTTTTTGGGGGGGGGGGATGTTGGTATAGGGTATCCATCAGTTTTATCCTATGCAACCCTTTTCAAGTGACTAACGTGGCTTATTACGGTGTTTGAGTTTCCACGTGCTGGACTCAATCCCAAGATCTTTGATGAATGGATTCGAACCCGCGACCTCATGCTATTTCTGGCGGTATGATGTAGTCTGTTATACACATTCAATGAGTATGGAACATTTAAGAAATTCAAGGCGGCACCTGCAGTCTGCATGGGAAGCATGTGTATATATAAAAATGAAATGTATATGTACGTAATAAAAAAACAATCAACAATAAACAAAAACATTGTTTACATATGTCCCCCACTAATAATCGGCGCTAGTGGCCCAGTTCCCACAACCGTGTTTTTTAAGAAATTGTTTTAGTTATAAGAAATACTATATCCTGATTGGTTGGTAATGTTTTAGTGGCCACTGGCCTGTCATAATGAAGACTCCTTTTCATTGGTCGTCGTAAGAATTATTGACGTCTGATTGATTCGTCGTAAAAATTCTGTTTTTCTTATAACAAATTTCTTAAGACTAAAATCTAAAACAATAACAATTTAACATGTATGTCCAATCCCCTTGTAAAAAAAAAACATTAGTGGGAACTGGGCCTAACTGAGTGGTTAGACTTGTTCGACCATACTACCATACTACCAATTATTACAATTTGATTTACTTAAACATATTTTATTTACGAACCTCTCCATACAAATAAAGTAAGAATATAGGCTGTATAGATTTTCAACGATCGTTGATTTGCTACATAAAAATAAAACAATTGAACGTGTTTAGCTCCGAAAATGCTTTAATGAGATGATTATTTTTGTTCCTCAAAAAGACTTTCCCTTTAGGAAATCTGCCAACGACAAAATATGTACCTTCTCCAGAACTTGCTATATGTGTTAAGATAGTTGAGAGCGATCAGCCATCACCTTTTGACTGGGATGAAATAAAACCATCAGTCATGATTACTGGTAAGCTGCTATCAAACCGGCGACATCCCGAATCTGAGTGACGTGTGTGTCAAAGGACTGATAGTGCTATATGGTGTTTGCTGGTGGAGATATCAGTTTGATGCCTAAATCTCTGCATTAGATTGCAGTGTTCGCTCGGGCGCTAAGGGCTCGACTGTGATTCGGGAAGTCCCGGATTCGAATCTCGTCGAGACCGGAAATCCTGACTGAAGGTTTTTTCCATGGTTTTCCTCAGTCGTTAATGCGAATGCAAGCTGGATTGAGTCATCTTAAACAGCCCTCGGACATCCCTTCACATTTTTCCTATCCGCAACATACCTAGTTCACCTGAAGAGGGGCATATTGCACCCTATAACCGTTGAGTGACTAATATATAGATTAGTCACTCAACGCTGTAACAGGTTTAATTCCCACGATAAAAAATGTTTGCTGCTATAACTTGTGCTATCGTGTGTTTACACTCTACAGCTTTTCAAGACAATTCAAGCTAGGTCTGATTTTAGCTCATTTTATGCCCTATGCCTTCTACAGGACTGGAAGTTTTCACTGTATAAAATTATGTTATATGACGGTCGTCTTGAAACAAATATTTGTACATTGTAATGCCAAAAATAACGCCAAATATTCACCCAGAGCTCAACTGTATAGCAAACACCCATCGGTAGGAAATTATCAAATTAAACAGCTTCCCGTTTTGTAGTTTTTTAATTTGTATTTTATTTGCATGTATGTAGACTCCATTCTTGAAAGAAGGATACATTTTACAAATTTCCTTGCGTTTAAAAAATAAATAGAAGTATGAAATTTCAGAAAAAAGTACAATATTGGTAACAATTCAACGTACGTTTTTTGTTGATTAATAACAATACACTTTTCTACACGCAATATAATATATTATTTATTTTTATATTTTATTTACCGTTTTCCATATTCAACTGATTTATGAACAAGGACAAGTAAATAAAAGTAATTTACATAAATGCTAACAAAATAATGACCTGATATTATAGTGAGCTGTATGATTACTATTCAATAATTTTCGGTCGCATATTCAAATAATAATTGTATATTACCAATTATATGAAATAAAACGAATAAAAAAAACATGGATATGAAATTAATCTTTCCACAAAATAATAATATTAAGTAAAAATAATATTTGTGACATTCTCCTCGTTTCCTCGGTATTGTTTAATTTTCAAGAAGAGCAATCGTTAGTGTTTTCTGAACCAGGTCACTGTCATTCACCTGCCCTTCAGTCAACTCACCACGCCCCCTATACACAGCGTTGCAGCGTAACCTGTAATCATCATGTCACCTCGCACAACCACTAATCGACACAGCCAGAAGCGGATGACGATTTTTTCGCCACAACTCAAAGAAAACGCCTGTTAATGTTAATAAATGCGTTCATCTTTCATGTGACATATTATTGTGGTTAGCTTTTCAAACTTTACGATTATCTCGGTGTATAGTTCGTTCGTTTAAAGCTACTACTTTATGAGTCCATTCTGTGCGATAAATGTGCTGCTAACGCCAGCAAATAAAACAAAATACGACGTGTTCACCAAAAATTGAAATCCAAAATCTGCATAAAACAATAGTTAAAGAGTATGATCATTAATCAGAGTCTTTTGAAAAGACTAAATTTTTTTTGATTTTTTTTTGTTGTTGCATTTTTCCGCTATTGCTACTCTTTTTAACGATTTTTGGTGCAAAGTTTTTTACATTTTACAGTGTTTTACATTTTTCGGTACTTTTGTGGTATTTGTAATGAAAAAGAAAAAAAATGAAGATCATAAGATACGAAAGCTATACATTTCAAAATACCTCATTCTATAGTCAAAGATGAGTGTAGTGTAAGCTACAATAAAAATATCAGCCATCCAAATGTTATACTTTTGGCAAAACTTACCACCAAAAATCGTTCAAAAAAGTAGCAATAGCGGAAAAATGCATCAACCAAAAAAATCCTATAAAATGTTTTGATCTTCTGATGATTTTGATCAAAAGACTGTGATTAATGATCATACTCAACTACTGTTTTATATGCATATTTTGGATTTTGGTTTTTGGTGAACACACAGCCTTATTATGCCCTATAAATGTACTGTTCACATCAGCTTTAGGCCTACTCTGTGAGATCTTCAGATAAATAATTAGATATATTGGAGCTAGAACTCTTAAAGATGGAATGTCCTATGGCTGTCTAAGAGTACTCAATCCCAGCATTCGCAGGTGGCGGGATTTGAACCAGTAACCTCCCGAATCAGAGTATCATTCGATATGCATGAGCTATATCTATGTCGGTGTGGTTTGACTTGGGTTCTCTGCGTCTTGAGCACACATTCGGATTACACGCAGGAAAATCAAACATATTTTGTATCTGTTTTCACATTCTGATTGAAAACTAAATCTGAATTTCTCGCACATAACCGGCATTTCTCCATGTTTAGTCATAGATTTTCCTGCCAGTCTTCAAATTCCATAAACACCGTTAATTTTTGGTCTAAGCATCGACAAGGCTATTTCTCTCAGGCCGTTAAACAGAAACAGACACAAAATATACTGACAAAAAAAAAACTTCCGAGCTATTTTTCTAAGCGTAATTGTAGTAAGAAGCTTTATTTTGTTACAAAGTTGTATATTAATACAACCATACAAAAATGGTGATGATCAATCTTTTAAGACAAGATCGTTCTTCCACCTATAACCAGAGATTCTATACAAGATTATAGTACAGTACACAGTAAATAATGAAGTAAGAATTATATATAAAATAAAATAAACAATATAATGAAGTTGAAATAACAATCAAACACTATAAAAGATAAAACACTATAACTGGCAAATTAGTCCTCGCTGCGTTTCGCTACGCTAATCCAACAGTTGAGAGGCAGATCGCGGCTCTCCTAAATTGCGATTTTAAGAAATTTTCCGACGCTCAATATTCACACGAATATATCATTATAATAAAGGTTAAATTTTTATCGCGTTCAGGTTTAATCGAGAATTTTGTAAATCATGTAAAATTGGATTGGTCGATCGATCCCCGTGCACTTGTTCAAGAGATTTCAAGTCTCGCTTGGAGTATTGGTTGATGGTCAAATACGAACAGTAGAAATGGAATTGCTGTCCTCGCACCCTTTGCATCTCAATGGTTGTCACTATAAGTACTACTGTTATCTCCTGTTCCTTAATATAACATTCCCTATGGATAATAAATTTCATTACTACAAGTTATTGGCCCCGATGCTCAAGCCTTTTCCTTACATTGGTATTTTTAGTCCATTTCATGCTAAGGAGCTTATTTACGTTAAATCTATATAAGATGCGTCCGAGGTGACAAACGACCAGTTCGTCACCTTATTTGTCTCGAGTACGTTCGAGCTGAGTATTCGCTGGTTTGGAGCGTATCTTGGTGGTGATTGCGAGGGGAGAGAACAAGTCAGACAATAATGTAAGTATCCTCGATCACTAGCTTTGTTTTGTACTTGTATGTAACGTTACTACCTGTTATAGTTTCAATTTTTATAACACTAGTTTTGTATCAAAATTGAAAATTTCATTATTATTAATTATTATTTTGGGGAATGGTCGTGGGGCTCGAAGCCTCCACCCTGGTATTTTTTAGTCCCCAGTGCGAAGAAACTGTAACTAAAAATCTTATGTGTGCCAGAGTGGGCGATGGACAGCGTCCTTGCGCTGCATGGTAATTGGTGACAGGCACCGTTGATTTCGGTAAAATACCGTCGGAGCTCGGGAATGGCAACAAACTTCCAAGTTTTTACATTGGATGTAATAAGTAGCCGTACCCATGGCAGAAAAAGTCCCACAAGAGACATCCAGTATAACCATCCCCAATATCTTTCAAAATGAAGCACAAAGAATTCTTATTTATCAAAATCATAATACTCTTAATATATTAATGAATACAATTATTTTTTACTTCAGATTTAGTATGTAGGGTTGCCAACTTTTCAGAAATGGAATTCAGGACATTGTTATTATTTATTATTTATTTAACGTCTATCCTATTCAGTTATAAAAACTGATTTACAAAGGAGGACAACTAAATAAATCTAATTACATAGATGCAGAAACAACAATAAACTACAATTTCGTAAATATTTGAAATAGTAGCATTACAACAACAATGCATTAAACACAACAATTTTGGTAACAAATAAATTGTGAGTTTTGACTCGTTGTCTTGGGAACCTGGAGGGTGGTGGAGGTGGGGGTGGGGGTGGGGGTTCGAGTATAATAAATCCGATTCTAGGTATCAGAAATGTCCGAAAATTTAAAAAAAATATGTTCGAAAAACTGGGGGAAAAAATAATAGAGAATTACAAAGCATTAGGCGTAGGAAGACATTTATACGTCGACGAGTGAATGGGGATTTGGGGGAATGACAATCGCTTCACTTCTTATGGCACAAAACACATCACTCAAGTAATATTGTTGAAAATTGTTTATAATCAGTGAATATTACGATACATATAGTGGAAAAGAAATATTTTTTGCCAATTCCGCCATCAGGACCAAGGTCTTAAAATCAGCCGGTTGGAACATTAACAAGCATGTTCTTCTATTATAAGCCCTGGATATGTTTTGTTTCTAATACCATCTTTTATATTATAAATTTATGTATCGTTGCCTATATTTGTACCATGAAGGGACTACAAATAAAAAAGGTGTATTAAAATAAAAATAACACAAGCCGAAAACAAGCGACAGCATGTACGCCGATAATAACTTATTTGGGCAAGTTATTGTAATATTTTGATTAGTTATTTCATTTTTTAAAGTAACGAATGAAGCATTTACTTCCACGGAGTTATAATTTTCACTAAACGATGGTTAATTTTTGTTTCCACGTTGGTACAATTTTAATTTTAAATCACCTCTTTTCCTTCGTCAAACTCACCTAGATTTTAAAATTTTTATCGTGGGAATTAAACCTGTTATATAGGGTGCAATGCGTGCGCCTCTTCAGCTGGGGTCTAACTATATGTATTTTGGAATGTGGACAATTTGTGAAGGGATGTCCGAGGGCTGTTTAAGTTAACTCAATCCCTTACATTCGCACGACTGAGCGACTGAGAAAAACCTCGGAAAAACCTTCAGTCAGGTTTGCCGGTCTCGGCGGGATTCGAACCCGGGACCTCCCGAATCAGAGTCGCGCGCTTAGCGCCCGAGCCAACACTGTCAGTACTCGCCTAGAGTTTTATGGTTTATTTAGGATCAACGAGTTACATTAAGTTCTTATAGCACTCATCTTAAACATTCAATTCGTAAGAGACAACAAACGAGCCTTGACTTTGTAATAGTCCTTTTCTTTGGCGTTATTTTTTTTTGCTGATTCAGTGACCATAGTACGTGTGAGCGACAATGTAGCTGCTGCTGTCCCTAACGGACATATGTTTTAGACAAAGTCGATGTAAAAATCGCTGGATCGCCAAATCCAGCGAATTTCCACATACATCCTGGACTTTTTCAGGATTGCCTGTGGCGGTAATCGACTCGCGGACCTCCCGAATAAGAATCTCTCACGTTTTCCGAGCTACATCCGTCGGTAATTTACCTAATACTGTTACTAATTTTGTGTGCAATTTGTGTATTCCTAATTTTTTGTTCTACTTTGAAAACGAGGTTTGACAACTCAACAGGAAATATTAAAAATAAACAAAAGTTATGCAAATGAAAGCGACAAAATCGCACGTCTATACGTGGAGCGGCAGAGTTTATTCTTTTGTCGCTAAACCCATAACTCATGCAGCAGAAAGAGAAATAGTTCGCGAACTACAATAAAGTACAATTTATTACAATAGTTTCAGTGAGACGAGATGTAAAACATGTCTCCAATCAATCCAGGTATTGTAGTCGGAGTACCATACCTAATGCGCTAATGCATGTCTAATGCTCGCACCTTACGGCGTGAATGGAACCTTGACAACCTTGAAAATAACACAACATGTTAACTCTATTATATTATTATTGTTATGACCTCAAGTAACACTGTTAACGGTTGTGGCAGTGTCATATTGACGGGGGAGAGATTTTTTAAATGCGAAAACATATTTACAATGGACGCTATTTAGAGCAAAGCCCCAGTAACGGAGGCGAAAACTTAGGTATTTTATTTTCATCTTATGATAATATTTTAGACACAAATTAAAAAGTGGCTCCGCCTGGGAGTGAACCCGGTACCTCTGCTGTTTGGGCAGATCCTCTATAATCACATCTAAATAATTGAAAGATTCTTGTTTGGTTATTTTTTTGTTCTATCAGACCATCAACCAAAAAAACAATCAAAAATATAAGCAGGCACAAATCGCACATGAAACCTGAATAAAAAGCTCGAAATCACAATTCCATATTTTCTACATATAAAACTGAATAATAATAATATTATTATGATGATACACAAATTATCTTATTTCGTTATAATAATATGTGCAATCAAATTTAAATCTTTGTCAAATTTAATGTATTTATAAAAATATTAGGAGGAAATTATTGCAGCATGTCAAAATTTTATGTTTCAATCCCCTTTGAAGAGCTAAATGGCAATTAATGTCCTTATGTCGGGAGATCATTGGTACAATGATTTTCGTTTTATTGGTCAGGGAAACAAGTTCGTAGGTGTAGCTGATTTTTATGGAAATCAATCTAGAAATGAAAATGTCCATCTCAGCCGGGTATCGAACCCGGAAGTTAATAAGTTAACCGTCTCTTGGTTCGATATCCGGCTGAGATGGATTTTTTAAGTAACTGGATTTATTTACATAATTATAATAAATGTATGCTTCACGGGGCCATAGTGATGTGGTTTCTCAAGTGACCTTTCAATTTCAACCAACCGACAGTGTTGGCTCGAGTGTTCGAGAGGTCTAGAGTTCAAATCCCATCGAGACAGGCAATATACTGACTGAAGGTTTTTCATAGGTTTTCCTCAGTCGTTAATGCGAATGGAAGGGATTGAGTCCTCCTAAACAGTTCTTGGACATCCCTTCACAATGGTTCCAACTTCCAATATACCCCTGAAGAGGTAGGGGCATGCATTGCACTGGGCAGGGTTTCCCATTAAGAAATTGAAATTACTAGGCCGCTTCGCGAACGCCGTTTCCAGTCGCGTTGATAGATGCGCTTTTTTTTAAAAAAAAAATCTGTCGAATGATTACGTTTTTAAGTGTGGTCTCATTACTTTTTCAAGTTTCATTACAAAATTAAAAATCGGGAAAAAATCGTAAAAGTACGATTTCAATGAGAAATATTTCTTCAAATGTCTCTAAAATCATAACATATATCATTACAGTGATTATAAACGTTCCCATAAAGTTTCATCAAGATCGGAGTAGCCGCTTGCCCGGTCCCGAGCTAAATACCACGAAACTACCGCATTAAAAAAATCAAAAAATCTTAAAAGTATGATATTCATGAGAAATATTTCTTCGATTCTACCCAAAAACGTGGTAGGTCTAAGTTCAGAGATTTCGAAGGTCCTCTCCAATTTTCATCAAGATCGCATATGCCGTTTGCCCGGTAGACAGAGAACAGACAGACAGAAAAAAAGGAAAAAAAAACACCCTAGCTAATTTTTTTGGGGGGTCAGTGGAATTGAAGTCTTCGCTTCGCTCATCCAATAACTTTGTTTTCCGTTTCAGATCGTTCAAGAGAGAGACGCTGGACGAGTGATGTTTCTCTTCTTGGCGTCGTGTGTCCTCCTGTCCCTCCCCTCTTTTTCGCTCTCTTTCTCCTCGTCCGACACCGACCTCCCCTCACCCCCACTCCTACCTCAGAACAGAACCAGACGCTTCCAGACGAACCCCGTCGACGACGTCCTCGCCTCTCTGAAACGCAACGACCAGAGGGCGGGCACATGGGCCAACTACAACCCGCACATTCGGGGGCCTGCTATCGCAACGGGGATGCGCCCAGAAACGAATCTTAATTCGAAATTTGGAGTTACTCCAAAAAGTCACGTCAACTATTTCTCAAACCAAGAAACGTTACGTTACAAATTAGAACAAAAAAGACCGGAAATCGATCGTTTTTACGATCACGACGTCGAGAACATGCAACATGTCGATAGTTACAATTTAGATTCCGATCATCTTGATGGTTCCAACGGTCAATATTATCAAAACAACGCTCATTTCGAGAACGAACATTACCCCTCGCAACCCCATGCCCATCATCAGTTCAGCCAACACCCCCATCAGCGGCCGGTCTATGTAGCAGTGAAGACGAACGATGATCACGATTCCCTTTCTAAAATCGGATTTCTTGCGATTTTGAAACTAGTTTTTGCGAAATTCAAAACATTCTGGATAATCAAAATCGGTTTATTTTTGTTGTTTTTAATAAAAATCCCTATATTTTTCTTTAAATTATTGCTTAAATTGCTGCTCATTTTGAAAGTCACAAAATTATTTAAATTGATTGTAATTCCGTCTTTAATACCCTTGGTTCTTATTCCCCTTCTTCCCTTATTGTTACTCTTTATACCTTTATTGTTGCTTCCTCTAGCTCCTCTCCTACTCATTCCTGTTCTCCTGCCTCTCCTCATTCCTCTTCTCCTCCTCCTCCCCGTCCCAATCTTTGCACACCGCCCCAACTTCGAGCCCCACCGTCCACCCCGCCCCCGGCCACCCCCCGACCCCGAGGGCCCCGACACGGACGAAGAGGGGCACCAAAGAACTTGGAAGGGAGACACTTTCATGGAGGACTTGATGCTGTTGACCAGGAGGGTGATGGAGTCGCAACAATGCATGGAGAAGCTCGGCTGTGACATTGCGGGGAGCCAGACGCCAGGGTTGTTGGCAGGCACCGTCACGAGGTATGAACACGTGGCGTGGGTCACAGAAACTTTAGCCATGGCCACTTTTGCCTCTTCAGGGCCGTATTCCTATATTATAACCCTGCCCTAACCCTTGCTGATAAAACTGTATTCCAGTACTAAGTGTAGTACAAGTACAAGTACAAGTACAAGTACAAGTACAGGTACAAGTACAGGTACAGGTACAGGTACAGGTACAGGTACAGGTACAGGTACAGGTACAGGTACAGCTACAGGTACAGGTACAGGTACAAGTACAGGTACAAGTACAGGTACAAGTACAAGGTGATATGTGAACATGTTACGTATATAACTTTTACTCTGGCCCCTGGTGACTCCCCACTAGAAATCAGTTCTTGTTCAACTAAGGAGGTAGACTTCAATGCCTAAAATATGTATTTCTTCTGAAGTGTATTCGTTTCCTTCCAGGCTCCTGGAGGTGTTCCAGTGGTTTGCCCCGCGAGCGATCGTGGGACGGGTGCGTTCCTACACGAACGCGTTCAAGCTCGGAGCCGAAGAGGGGAGAAGGTGCGCTTCAGAGTTCCTGTGCTCGGCTTCATCGGATCTCATCAGCGGGTTCAACTCAAAGATGTGATTGATTGATCGATTCCAATCATTAATTTATTATATTGTTCCTAAATCTAGCTACTTCGAAGTTCATTTGCATAGCACACTTGTATGTTTATTTATTATTATAATTGAAATTAATTGATTGGAATATTTCACCATGTCGAATAACTTTGGGGCCTTGGGCTATCTTCAGAATAAATAAAGTTATTGTTTTCTGAGAATAGCCCACTCAGTTTGGTCTGAAACAATGAAATTTAACATCTTTAGTAGGCTAGATCCCCATCTCCAATACGTCCGCACAGGCGCGAGCATATCAAATTGAAGCGTCAATCTGACCTTTTCAAGATGGCGATTTCGCGTTTTAATTTATGGTTTTTTAAATGCGATTAAGTATTTTTCTGGGTTGTTTTGATATGGCTTTAGCTTGTGCAGCATGGGAATGCACAAACAGAAACACGAAGAAGTTATTGCATAAGGGACTTAAGTAATCATTTGGTGTTAATGGCTAATATGCTCAGCTGTCAACCTGGCAGCATCTTGAAAAATATTTGGGCTACAAATCGCTCCCATCTACTTTAACATGCGAACTACCCTTTTCAAGATGACTTCAAACTGTCACGAAAGTCGCCAATTACATGGGGTTCTAGCCTACTATAGATGGTAAATATCATTGGTCTGAAACGTCAAAACGCAATAAAATATATTATAAAAAATGTCCTGATCAATTAATTTCTATGATAATATTATTCCAGGCCACCAAAGCCTAAAAATTTGTATTTATTTATTGTATTTATTGTATTTATCGTGCTGATTGCAACGCAAACGCAAACGCAAACGCAATTGTGAGCATATTTTACTGTCTGTATTCAAATTAAATGGGCTCAAAACAGAATTTTTACAAATAGACTCCCACGTGTGTGTCTTATCAAAAGCCGTTTCGTCCTGCCTCCCCTCCTCCTTTCGCAAATGCCGGCCCTTAGTTACGTCGATATTAAATTCATGATTAAATACACAAAGGTTACATAACATAACAATTCCTTACGTCTACAACTAATGGGCCCTTCCGCCCGGTGGCAACCACTCACTCCCCTCAGACCTAATTACTGCCTTCCGGGCTCCCCCAAACACGATCTAAATTCCCTCAAAGACCCACTAGCTACAACATCCCCAGACAAGTCATTCCACTCCCTAATCGTCCTTTCCAAGAAACCATACGGACCCAAAAAGACTCTCCTACAGCCTGCAGCCTATTGCGGGTGCGGATGTCCCCCCACCTCCGATTTCCCCAACTTAATCTCCCTTCTCCGTCCCTCTAATGACTCCCAACCCAACTCCCCCAACATTGCAGTGACACTGTCTTACCCTCTCTGAGGACGTGTCTGATGCTTGAAAACGTGCTTATTCTATCTCATTCTCAGTTGACGTCATCATCATCGTGACGTCAAGCATGTACGAGGGTCCCAATCGAGCTGAGAACGGAATGAACCTAGTATGAAATACCACACTCGTTTCATTCTTATTCCGACCAAGACTGAAAGAGAATAAGAATGAGAACATAGTTCAGACACGTCCTAAATTCCCCTTATCATCGCCACTGGATAACCGGTACTCTTCAGTCGTATCCGATCCCAATCAATGCGTTTTGTGTTTCCTTACCAATGTTCAATTTTTATATGCCATTTTACCATGATTTTACCATGAACATAGATTTCATTATTAAAATTTCAGATAGGAAAAATAAAATATCAGAAAACCATTAAATGTAGCGTTATTAGAAATATAACTTACTTCTGACCTTGGTCCTTAGAGCAGCTGATAAAGTTGGGCCTTTTAGAATTGTTTCAAGCAAGTATGTGTAAATTTCATTTAAATACGCCTCTCTGTGTCCAGCCTTGGTCACAACAGTGTTAGGTTGAGAACATGCAGCCAACAAACTATTTTATAAGAAGAAAATATAAGGATTAAAGTTCGTCTTTGTAATGGTTAATGAAATAGCACATACCCTCACAATACATATACCCTTCCCTTCCATAATATTAGCTAGTGATAATATTTTCACTTAGATAACTCAGCACCCTTTCTCAAAGTTTCTCTGGATGTTGCGGCACAGATTTTCATTTGTACAGTTAGTCATCATGATTAAAGATTTTAATTTGTAAACACAAACATGGCGCTGGTCCTTGCTTGTAGGCCTTCTATGTTTACTTTCTGAAATAATAGCCCAGCGATTATACGAACAATGTAAGTTATTAGATTTATTTACCTTGTTAATTATTAATGCTGCTCCGTCTTTCTAGGACTGGTGCTAACCGTAGCTCTAGACCACTGATCTAGAAATCTAGGTCTAGAGGTCAGTAGTCAAGGCTGGCCTAGGGGCGTAGAAGGCCTAGCCCTAGGCCTAGCCCTAGGGGCTAGGATAAGGATAAGCCTATTTAATATCGATTATCGTTGGGTCGTGGTCTAGGCCTAGGGCTTAGTCATTCAAAGAATAATCACTAAGTTAAATGGCCTGGGCCTACACAAAGATCTGGTCCAATTAAATTTACACTAGGGAAACGCCAAAGTCGTTGTTAGACGAGTGAAGGCCGATGCACAATTGCCCGGTAACGATAACGTTACCGTTACCGTTAACGATAACGGGAAAAAAGTTGAATCACAACTTAACTTACGACACGATGCACAATAAAGCTTCCCGTTGCCGGTCGTTCCCGTATTTCGGCAACGACAACGGGAACATCACCAAGTTTTAACTTTCTGTAACGTTCCCGTTCCGTACGTTACCGGAAGCAATCGGAATCAAGATGTGCACGGCCTAAAACTATTTTATCAGCTGATTGATGGTTTATACGCGAGTAATATGCGAAATAAATTAAATAAACATGCGCGGAATAACAAAATAACAAAATATAATTAACACACTTATTATTTGATTTGTTCCCATCGGCTTGCTTCACGGGCTGTTGTGCATTTTGAAGCCCTTATCGTTAGCGTCTTCTCGTTCTCGTTACCGTTCTCGATACCGGGCAATTGTGCATCGGCCTTGAGTGAGCCATGTGTTGAGTACCCGGTAACATTACTTTTCTTCCCGCTACCTTAGGCCTCCCTAGCCTATGTTAGGCTAGAGTGGCGCATTATGGCCTTACAGTTGACGCGCCCTTATACCAACTAAACTTTAAAACCCTTTTATTGATACCAATATAATTATCAAACTTAAATGCAAATGTTCCCGGGTACTCAACACATGACTCGCTCACTCGTCAAACAACGACTTTGGCGTTTCCCTAGTCTAGTTGGCTAAAGCGCCCTTATAGCCGAAATGTAGGAGACGAGGGTTCAATCCCCTGGTCGGGAAAGATTTTGTAATTTCTGGATTGTATTTTAAAAAATTATTAAACATGTTTTGAAATGCATAAGTGTTGTCTATCATCTGTGACAATAGGCCTACTATGGAAAACATAGCCAGTACGAAATAGGCCTATGTGAAAATATTGCAAGGTTTACTCAATCTACGAGCGGAATTCGGGGGTACCTTGACGTGTAACTTTCGATAAACCTTGCATGGGCATGGCATTTCACAGCCAGGTAAATACCTAACAAACAAAAATGACTTCTTCAAAAACAAAACCATTGTCGTTAAAAGAATTCCTATACATGTTAGGCCTATTTTTCAGTTTATTAAATTTCTTGTAGCTTTAAATCGAAATGGACTGTGCTCATTTTGTTAGCAGTTCTCAGTTACCTGGTTAAGGATGTCTGTTTAAAATTTCAAGTTAATCTATTTGGCCGTTCGGCCGTATGAGCTCGGACAGACATAGGCCTACATACAGACATTGGACACAGTCAAGAGAAGGTCCGATCGAGTAGCGTTATAAAGACTTTGTTTCGCTGCGCTCACTCGTCTAAACATTGTTATTGCCTAAGCCTAGGCCTAGCCTTGCCCCTAGGCCTTTTTTGCTCTGGCTGGGTCTGGGATACAAACATGCCTAGGGTCCTAGGCAGGCATCAATCATAGAATTCTAGGCTAGCAGTAGACTTTATCTTTCTGGTTTACGCTTAAGTGTACGTCGCATTCGGGGCCAAGTTCCTTTAGGCACTTTTACCTGTATTTGGCCATTGTAGTTCTTTGCACATGACATCCCTAGCTTACGGTATGGTTAAATACAATATCCAGTTCAGGTCGATGCACAATTACCCGATAACAAAAACAAGAAGGCCCGTTAAGCAAGCAGACGGGAACAACTAAAATATAAAGTGTGTCAAGCGGTTAAGCGGTTTAAGCCTAGGCCTAATTAAATTTTGTTATTCCGCATATTTTTTATTTTATTTGTGTATGTTGCATATTCGTGTAGGCCTATAGGCCTAAACAATCTTCTTACCCTATGCCCATATTGACATATTCATGTCATCATGTGGTAAATCTTAATTTGACGGAAGTGTTAATTTGCATAAATTTATGATTTTCCTTTTTCTAACTGAATATTATTATGTTTTTCTTGGTTTTGGCCGCGAAGTATTCCTGGACTTATTTAATCACTTTAGTTTCTTGAATCGGTCGTTTTGGTACTATAGGTAGGCCTAGTTCAGTAGGTGCGGTCCAACTTTCAAACACAGTTTTTTCCAAGAAAAGATAAAAACACTTCAAATAAAACAAATGAAGAAGACCTCATTATTACGATTTATTTATACTAACACTCTGAAATATACCATTAAATAGAATAACACATATTTAACACAAACACTCGCTCATTTCACTGTCATTGATCCGCCATGTTTGTATTTACGTCTTGTTTTACTTACTAGGCGTACCACCATTTGGCTAAATACTCCACCTACAACCTTTAACGCGCTATTTTAAATATAAAGGACTTCACCACAAGGATTCTTTAAAATAGCGACGTTAAAGTTTTGAGTTTTTTTTATTATAACAGTAAAACGTGATGATTCTATTTGGATTTTTTTGTGTTCTTGTAATGTAACTTGCAGTGAGTACATCTCGCACGTAGGCTAGCCGCGTCGCTCCGCGCTACTTATAACTTACTTTTGTTTATAAAACAGAAGCTGAAAATATTTTTAATTGGTTTCCGCGCATTTATTTTTAATATACTTTGAAATATCAGTGATTTGGCAAAGAAAATAAAGTAAAAAAACTAAAATTGCAATTCCGTCAAACTAGTAGAGTTCCCATCATGTGTTTAGACAACCAATAAAGGTAGGACTCCTGTTCCTTCCTGTCCATGCAACCATGCTCCTCTCCTAGGCATACTTTCATAGTCCCTACCCTTTCAATGTTGCACAGTTGAATAGATGCTGCCTATCCTGTACCATTCCATTCCCACAAAGTTTACATAAGCTAGGCGTCCCTATATAGTAGGGCCTCCTGCTTTTAGTTTTAATCAACCCCATTGTATATATAGGTGCCTTGCTCTATCTAGTCTGAACTGTGCTGTCGTTGTAGGCCCTACTTCTTCTATAGGGTAGCTCTAGGCCTAGGCCTACCGACTGGGTTGTTCCATTGTTTCTTCTTTTCCTTGTGTTAACAAGCTCACTCTCACACTTTATCCTTGCCTTTCTCCTTCCATACCGGTACTCTCTTTACTTCCGAGTTGCAGACTGATTTTAGATGTGTCTTAAATGCTGATCTGTATGTTCTTTAAAAAGAATTGCTTGGTGTTACTTTCCCTTTTGGCTTTCTCATTTCCATTTATGCCAGAGTTGTGGGATCCACTGTAGTGTAACAAACAATATTACCAGCATTCATCAACCTTAAGATTTTGATCTTTTTTCCACCTCTACGGTAGGTAGGCTACTTCTTCTTTACTCACTATAGCAGGGATAGGCTTTCGAGTCCGTTAGCATTACCACCTTCCTTTCTCGATAGTGTTTGGTCTTCTCCAAGGTTTGCTTATTTATTATTCTCATCTCACAATGATGATTGCTTCCATTTGATACTGTTGTGTTGGGTAGCCTGTGACTCCTCAAACTCTACTGCCCCTTCTTTCCCCTCTCCTGGTTTGCCAAACCATCTGTGTATATATGTACCAGTAGTCACTCTTTTCCTGGATATTCTTATATGTATGTAGGCCTAGGTATAAATCTGCGTGCCAGACTTCTCAGTTCTCATATTATGCTCCTCTTGATAGTTCTTCTTTTTCTTCCTCATTCCTTCCATACCAACATATTTGAGGTTCCTGTGACTGTGACTGTGAGTCCTGTGTGCTATGTAAAATGTTTGTAAAATATATGAATTCTAAAATGTAAGTTGAATAAAGCCTAGATTATTAATTTGTTGATTACAGTTGATGGGGAGGAACAGCGGTGACCTACCAGTCCTGGCTTATCAATCAAAATATTAACAGATTGAGTGCAGGAACCTACTTCAGTTACATCGCCCATCTGAAATAGACCTACTTCCCATGCAGTACTGAGTACTGACGCAATACAAATCTTTTGTGGGACTTTCATGATCTAATTGTCAGTGAAACAAACAGAATCACATCAAAATCATATACAACATGAGAGCAAGTAATTGTAGCCTGCATATTTAGTTTCAAATCATCATTAGGCTATCCATAGCTGTAATATTTAAACACTTAACTGTGTGTAAGCCTATTTCAATATAGTAGGCCTATTGTTTATAGGCAAAGACAGTGCACAAATTGTTATGAGTATCATTCCACATATTGGTGGGGAAATGAAATGTTTCAACCATGGATGAGGCAAATATTAAAAAACTTGTTTGTTACCGATGTAGAAAACGTTTCAGAACAAAATCCCAATATGAGATGCATTTAAAGATAGGTCTACACATTGACTGGAAACTGTGCACAAGAAAAGCGCTTGAATGTAGTTTGTGTGGAAAAACATATTTCCGGAAAGATAGTTTAATCCAACATATAAACAAGCACGAAGCAAAGTCAGTTTGCAAGTTCTGTAATAAAAAATATGCAAGTAAAGCTTACTTAATGAAACACGAGTTAGCACATACAGAAAGCACATTTGGTTGTAATTATTGCACAAAAAGTTTTTGTTCACAAGACGAACGCAAAGAACACGTGAAGATGGAACATCAAAAGAACTTTGTTTGCTCTGGATGTAAGTTTAGGTTCTATACAGAGGAGTCATTGGCAAAACATAAGAAATTGTTTTGTAGTAATGAAGTTAACCAGTTTATATGTGAAAATTGTGGCAAGCAGTTTAAGTTGAAGGGTAATCTGAAGGTACACAACGAAAGCAAATGCGGCACCGAGCGAACGTACAAGTGTGAGGTGTGCAACAAGTGTTTCATGACTCGTCCGTCCCTGGCGACACACAATCTTCTTCATACCGGGGAAAAGAAATTTGTCTGTAAATTCTGCGGCAAGGCTCATACGACTAAAGGGGAAGTGCAACGGCACGAACTAATTCACACTCGTGACAAACCGTTTGTCTGCAAGGTGTGCCTGAAGGCGTTTGCTCATCGTGAAAGCTTGATAACGCACAGTACGTTACACACCGGTATTAAACCGTACATATGTGACAACTGTGGTAAAGGTTTCTCATGTGTGGGCAATCTGATAAAACACAGAAAGAACCACGCAAAGTGCATGACAACCGATACACAACGAAACAAACCACGCATCAAGAAGCCTACGTTTCATTCACTGTTAATTAATTCTGTTGACCTTGAAGTTTCTCAGAATGAAAACATTCCTTTCACAACAGTAGGTCCTTATGTACAATCTCTAGAAGATCATGGAATATCCACAATTCAAAACATTATCGACAATGACTTAGCCTTGCCCTCTTCCGTGCCAAAACCTGTTACAAACCCAGGCCTAGTTGAAAGCTCTCCTGATCAGCTACAATTTGTGTTGAAGGAGCTCCAATCAGTTGAAAAAAAGGAAGTAGACCTAGACGTGCTTCATCCCTCCGTATGTCTGGCAGAAGGTTCGTGGACCGATAGTTTGAATGACCCTGATGCTGATTACAAGAAGTAAGTACGCCTACATTGTAAAGGATTTTTATGTTTAGACTTCCAAGGTTTACCCCGGGCCATAAGTTGTAGCCTAGGTGGTAATATGTACATAGCCCTAAATAAAATTTGTAAGATATGGCTATCGATATCCATAGGCTGTAGGCCCTACAGTAATTTATTTTTGATGTGGATATTTGTATTCTGTTTCGCAATATTGCAGAAAGAGTGCAAAGCTAAAGAAACACATATCTACTAAAACTTGTAATTTCTAAACTAATTGAGATTTTTGGTAACTTTTTGCACTGTATGATTCTGCAGTCACACTAAGTAGAAGCTTCCATTTACAACATTTCCTCCAACGAAATACCGGTAGCCTACTACACAGTGTGTGAGTGCGTTGTGGTTTTAACTTTAAACCGTGTATTGTTTGTAGTAATTTTGATTTTGATATAATAAATGTCCTGTTTTTTTTTTTTATAAATAGTTTCCTATGACATTGTAAGAATTTGAAGGTCTGACCAAAAAAAAAAACCTCAATGAGATAGAATTCTGATGACATCTAGACTAATGGCCTGTTCAGTTTAGCCGAGGTCGTTTAACCGGTTCCCACTCGAACACCGAAGTTAAGCAGAATCGGGCGTGGTCAGGGGTAGAGTGGGTGACCGTTCTGCCCAGAAACTCACGTATACCGCTGGTTAGAGCAGATGAAGGGTTCGAGAGCTAGTGTAATGGCTTCGTTCTCCTCGACGTCTGCTCAGGTCCGGGTTAGTGCAGGAACCTATATGACTGTCAAAGTTTCACCCTCCTTTCGAATGGGACGTTAAGCCGTTGGTTTGGTCCCCTTGGTAGGTACTTTTCGAAAGGAGTAGGCTACCTGCCGGTACCGGGTTTCCCCTCCTCCCTTCTGTTCATACTTCATCCTCATAGTCATCTATCACCACTCATCGTCTCCAATAGCCAAAGTGCATTAATATGAGACGTTAGCGGTTAAGCAATCAATCAAATCTGTTTGGTTGTTAAAATAGGGATTTACACGGTTAGCTGTAACATGTATTTACTTTTAATTTTTTTAAATTCCAACTGTAGCCCTTAATACAAAATTATAAATTACGCTTGGTCAACCCAATCTTCTTATCATATGGCCTATGTTTTAAAATGTGTTGATTGTCATTGTTTCAACAATATTAGAGGGCTACACTACTGTATTGGTTCAAAATTGTAACATTGGATAGGTCGTACTACATTGTTCAATATTTTCTAATATATAACGTTCTTTGTTTCAGCCACGTTGGTTGGACTGTCCACTCTGAGTCACGTTCCACAGACTACTACGTCAACGGACCAGAGCTCAAACCGTCAACTAAGACGTCACCTTTACAGACAATGACAAATGGGGAAAACACAAATCAAAAACAAAATTTTAATCCTACATGCAGTAACACTACATTACAGCCCTTTGTTAACGTCAATGTATGTCAAAATTCTATCAATGATTCTGAGAGTGCGGCAACAATGCAGTCAAGGTACAAAACTATTGAACCAATGCGTGTTGAAAAAGTTGATATGAGTGAATGCAAAACTCGTCCATGGGAGGAGAAGTCGACTAACAAATCAAGTGACTACTTGTTTAAACAAAAAGTTGATTTGAGTCTACGTGAAGGTCGTCAGTTGGTTAAAGACGAGAAGAACTTGGCAAGTGAACCCCCTCTCGAGTGCGACTTTGAATTCAACGACGTAGACGGCAACTCAACAGATTCCAGTTCAGTTTCGGTGAATATCTCGGTGAAAATTAAGGAGCAAAAAGTGGAATCGTCACAGTATGAAGGCCAGTACTTGTCATGGGTAAAATCAAGTGTTCCTGTGGTGGCTGAAGGATATACAAAAAGTAAAGAAGAAATTGCTCCTGTTAATTCTATTATTTCGAACTCTACTGCTAAATACAACACTAGTGATGGCATGTTTGCGTGTATGTCTTGCCGAAAGTGCTTCCGCGAGGAAAAACGATTACAGTGGCACATGAAGACGCACGATTGTCGCTTCGTCGACAAGAAAACAATCGAGGTTGGTTATATTTCCGAGGATGACGTACCACTTAGTATTCGATTGCAGAGACACAACGTAAAATTGAGGGCAAGTCAAGATTTTCCTTGCCAGCAATGTACCTTAAATTTTAAAACAGAGACTGACTACAAGCGCCACAGAAAAAAACACCATATAGGCACCGAGAAAGTGACTTTTTCGTGCCCCCACTGCCCAAAAGTTTTCAAGATGAGGCGCGCACTGTTGAGACATGAAATATGCCATACCGGAGGCACTTTTCAGTGTAAGAAATGTGATGACAATAACACATTTCAAGCGTTTAAAGAGTACCAACAACATGTGCGTACATTTCATTGGAAAAAGTTCAATTGTGACAAGTGTGGTCACTCATTTCAGTCCAGGTCTGCCCTCACTAGCCACATATCCTGCCACCACAATCCGGTTGGCAAGAGCCTATCGTGCGAGACATGCGGGAAGTTGTTCAAGCACAACGTGAACCTGAAGAAGCATGTGGAGTCGCGATGCGGGGCGTCGCCGCGCTTCGTGTGCAAGACGTGCGGCAAGCCTTACCTCAGCCAGAGCGGGTTCGAGTCCCACCAGCTCAACCACACCGGGGCGCGCGTGTTCCTCTGCAAGTATTGCGGGCTTAACTTCCAGCACAAGTCTGTTCTCCTGATACACGAGCTGACACACACGGGCGAGAAGCCCTTCGTCTGCGGCGTCTGCTCCAAGGCGTTCGCCCACCAGATCAGCCTGACCACTCACAGTTCCGTACACACTGGGATCAAGCCGTACAAGTGCGAGGGATGCGGCTCTGGGTTCTCGTGCTTTGGCAATCTCAAGAAACATCGCCTTACACACATGAGTACATGCAGCCTCACAAGGATCAGGAAGTCAAATTGAGTTGGTACCTAGTAAGAGGAGACTCTGAGGCACCGCCGTCTGGATGTATGTAAGATACAAATTAAGCTGCTTGTCGTGGCTCCGATTTCCCCATGTTGAATGATTGCCATGCAAAAGGTAGAGCTTTGTCTGTTTTCCGCTAGATAGGGTTAGTTAAGGGGGGCGGAAGTAGAGAGCGTCTCTAGGCGGAAGTAGATTTATTTAGGTTTAGGATTGGGCCTTATGGACTTTTAATTAATAAATAATAAAGATGATAATGATATTTTAATTTAGTTGGAACGTTTCATATTGAGCAACTGTTTACTTTCCATTGACAACAAACTCAAGTACGTAAAGGAAGTTTCACAGATTTAGTTCCAGATTTGAACCATAGATGGTGTTAGTTATGGGGGGCAGGAACTTCATTATTGACTCAAAGTTCACTGAAAGTCATGACCAAATTTTGTTGAGCCACGACAAGCAGCTTATTTGTATCTTACATACATCCAGACGGCGGTGCTCTGAGGCTAGCATTAGAAAAGTGCACATGCTCAGATTGCTGGACGGTTACTAATATAATTATACAATAATGTTCTATTGATATCCATACCCGATTGCAAAGAATCGGCCTTGCAAACATTGCAAGACAAGCCCAAAAAGTATAAAAATCCAAAATCCAAAACGTAGATTACAATGCGTAACATTTCTAACTATTTTGACTTATGATTTGATTAACATAATAAACTTGTGCTGCGTTCATGTTAAGATTCAGTACGAAGATTTGCTGTGAAAAATCTAGGCAATTGGAATAAATTTGTGAAGTTCACAAAATTTGAGTAAATTAGTAAAATTACGGATATTTCACGAATTTTGTATTCAAATTGATTGATTAATTAATTAAGGAATGAGTTTGTCTGTTGGAACTCATACATTGATTCCTTACCAAAGTTTACGTTAAATTGATTTGGATTTACAATTGCTATGTTAAACCATTAACTAGGAAAAATCAGAAAGTGGAGTTCTTAAACTGGCCTCTGAGCTACCCTCAGTGACTCCTCTTAATTGATATTTTTAAAGAGGTCACAGGTTGGGAAAGAAGTTTGTTGTGAATCTTGAACATGAATAAATGGGTGGAGGGAGCAGGGGGAGCTTTTGTCTTGTTGCCTCAAAAGTTGCCTTGAGTAGGGCCCTGTCACTGGTTGGGATGTACAGTGGGATGAAATTATTTATTTTCTCAGCGTTAGTTACGATTCTAAAAACAGAAGTCAAATAATTGTTTTGTTGCAGATAGACATTGGGTGTACGCCAATGAAAGGCAGATACAAAAATTAAATGTGTAGCAATTGTTGGTGTGTATGTCTGCAATGACATAATGATGTCACAAACTTCTCAATCGTAACTAACGCAGAATGAATCACTGCCCCCTAGATATTTCAGCTAGCTTCCCACTTTCCTTGCCTGCCCATGTGAACAGTGTTGATTGTTGTCATATCATCGGCCATAATCGCCCACAGTGTACACCCCCGAGTGCCCTGTTATTTTTTATTGTTTACTTTTCTTTTGGGATATCAAAGAGTTATTTGTTATAGAATCTCGTTTACTGATTTAGATATGTAAGCCTAAGTTGTAATTGTGTAGTCTGAACTTTAGTAGACCCTGCCTACCTGTGTAATGATCTGCAGTCACCATGTCAATCATCAATCATCAAATCAATGATTTGGTTAGTTGGGAAACACACTGTTAATATTTCATACAATTCAGAAGTAATCTCATACCTGCATTAGGTAATGACATTGTCACATTATTTTGTTTGGTCAGTTCAAACAAAGGCAACAGATATTTGTCGCAGTACTGTTCCATCCATTTAGTTTTATAATGCTACTACAATTCAGAAGATAGTTACCGTATCGGTGGTCTAGTTGGCTAAGGCGCCCACCTGGAATGTGGGACACCCAGGTTCGAACCCCGGTCGGGATCGGGATGGATTTTTTAACTTCTGAATTGCATCAAAATTAAATACTAGTTGAGTATGTTGCACTGTTTAACCTGTGCTTTTCCAAATTGTGACTTCTTTATTAACTCAAGTTATGGTAAATACCTGTAGGCTACATAGGTTTACGGGGTTTCATTTTAGTTGAACTTGCTGAGAATCAGTGGCGTAGGAACCGGGGGGTAAAAAAAATGTTAGTTAAATATTAATCCCAGAATTTCTGTAGTAAATATGCAATTACACTTATACAATTCGACAGTCACATGGGTAAAACGAATATGTTTTGCCAGGTATGCTTTGCCATTACATAACAAATTTGGTTGAAATTTACTAAAATGGGCCACTTCACATTCATTTTGTTAGTTTTTAGATCGCAGATAGTTGCAGTAAAACATGTTGACAGAATCCGAGTGCAGTTAAAACATGACGATAACTGTAGTATGGTGAATTTTTTTTTGCCTTCTGCCAAAGGGCCTCCGGCGGCTGGGGCTTTGCCCCAGATCCCAGCTGCCACCCACAAAGTCTTCTAATGGATTTGTCCCCCCAAATTTCAAAACGTTCCTACGCGCCTGCTGAGAATAAGCAACAGCATGCATACCAATATTGATAATTTTAAAGTTAAAGCCAATAATTACTTAGGCCTACTTGGCCATACCGTAGTATTGTTTTTGTGATACTATTTATGAATATGTATAGTATGATTTTTACATTTTATAAGTAGGCTTAACAGAAGATATTAATGTCAAGGGTCTAGAATTTAAACGTTATTCATGTTGTTTTGGAGCGGTTAACATCGAAGCGCACAATTAATCAATCTTATATAAATTCGTTACAAATTAGCCTTGTTAATTTGAGCATTGCCCATGGGTGGACTGTGCCCAACTTTTTGGTTGCTATTTCCTTACAAATACCAATCTCTAGCTGTAGATTGTTAGCTCGTCGATAGTTTTTGTGCGCTTTTAATTACAATCCCACGTTGAATAGGCCCATCAGTTAGTTTTTTTTATAAGCAAGTTGGTTTTATTATTATTTATTTTATTTATTTGGAAAGAAATGCAATTTACAGAATCTGCTTTGTCCTTGTTAAAAATTTATATTACAATTTTAGTTTTTTCAATTTAGACTTACCGGTACCACATTTTCTCTGCCAACCTCACCAAATGTTATTTCAACGTTTATTTACAGTATCAAATGGCATTATGTACTTATTTGTAAACATTTTAAAAATTCAATTCTTGAGCACAGTCTTTATTTTTAAATAGGCCAATGGTGTTTTTCCTCTGAAACAACACAGTTTTATGATTTAGTTTTTTTTTTTTTCAATGCGGTAGCTGGTAGTCATAGTGCGAAGGCGACAGGGCTGCAATCCCTTATATAATGCAAGCTTAACCAGCACTGCCTACGGCTGATATGGCCTCCGGGTACAAGGTAGCCTATACCTATACCTGCTTAAGTTTATGTTTTTAGTTTTTACCTATTCCTATTTCTGCTTAAAAAAGTTTAAGTATTTTTAAATTTTTATTATGCAAGTTAATGTTTGATATTAGGGTACTTTGAGTTTGACATATATACAAAGGTTAGTGATTAGATCAAGCTAAGCTATTAAATTAAAGGTCTACTATGTAATTGGTTCAGTAGTATAGGTTGTTCGTTCTTTTGCAAACTGTTTTGTGAAATGACTCGTGAGCCATGTTGGCTCGTTCATTTACTTCTGTGTTAAAACTTGCTTTCCTAACACTAGAGCCCAATAGCCATAGTGAAGTGTTGACACTTGCTTTTTGAGTGTTAACACTAGATCCGTGAACTATTATATGGTACCTATTGATACAAGTCCATGCGGCATACTCTTAAGCTTAAATGCTTAGCTCGCTGTATACAAGAAATCTATGTTTAAAGGTAAATTTTGTATGTTACAACAGTATTTCCATTATTATTTGCCCATCTTTCAAATGTCTAATATAATATATTGAAATCCAAGGTAGTTCATAGCAATCTAGGAGATTGCACACATGTAACTTTTGTGATTGCCTGGCTTATGTAGGCCTACACAGTTCATCCTTCTATCAGTTCTCCATTAGTTAGTACAACTTGTTGTCAAAAAGTGTAACATTGCACTGCATGACAACAGCTAGTTTTACTTCCTTCTATTTCATGGCCTTACGGATGCTCAGAATGTGGCACTCCACGTGGCGTCTGTCTGAGCCACGTACATTAAGAATAAAAAGCGTTACCGCATAGAGGCCATACTTGTAAAAGTTACTTTAATTTATTTATCTAGCATTTAGTTTACATGATGGGTAGATTTAAAACGGATAAACAATAAAATCAAACAATAACATTTATATTCTAAAAGTAGGTACGTAACAACATAGGCCCTCGTGTAACGACTAGTCTGGTTCATAATTTTATATTGTACATCCCAGCACTGTACGTTTAAATAAAGTTCTTATGATAATAAACTAGCTATCTCTTTCAGTTCTCTTTCCTTGATCCTGTCCCTTCGACTGACTGACTTGTTATCCATCAAGTAGAACCGAAAAGGTTTAGTGGCCCATTCGAGGCCAGCAGAATCTATTCCAATGCGATGTGTCTTCACAATGTTATGTTCCCGCACTTCGAATTTGTCACTAGATTTTTCCACCCACATCCCTTCCCACGAAGTTAAGTCCTGTTTGTTACACGTTAACTTTTCGATACCGAAGCTTATGCACAACTTTGCTGGTCCGTTACACAGTTCGTAGGATTTGAACGTTTTTGTTTTCTTTGATGTAGGTTCTCCTGTGGGGGACGTCTTCTTTCTAGAGGTTGTTCTCCGAGCCTGCATGAAGTGATCGCCATCCAACGGGTCCAGAGCTCGCAAGAGTACCGCAGCACCCGGTCCTGAAAGTACCATCAAGTTTATATTGTGATTAACAAACTAGTTAATTTCTTGAGACTTGCCGCAATTCCAAGAATAGATTTGCCCATACTTCTGGCCTCTATTATTTATGATATGCTCATTGAGGTACTTGTTTATTATAGGGACCCCCCAAGAAGGAAAGTAGGTTAGTGGGGGGGAAGGGGGGGGCGCGAAGCGCACACAAACATTGTCAAAAATGTCCGAATTGTTTCTGGCAATAATGTTTAAGAGATCGATGGAAACAAAATGCAAGCAAAAACCAGTCCCAAATGACCCGAATAAATGATTCCAGTGTCACTAAAAGAGCATTTCTAGATCTATAGAAACCAGCTATCGTTTATTAAATTTTGGGTTTGGGTACCTTGCAACGTATGCAGTGGTCAAAACTCAATATTTATCGCCCACTTTGGAGTAGTCGTTAACGAGAGGCATTACTATGTGAATGGTCGCAGGTTCAAATTTCACTCAATTTTTATAAACTTTTGTGCAATTTTGCTTTTGTTACTCGATCCGATAATCAATATCACACTTATCTTGACTGCTTTACTGTAGGCCTACCTATGTTGGTACATAATTTTAGTTGAAATATTCATTCTCTGGTACAAAAAAAGCAAGGGTAGATATTTGCGTCACATCCAGAGTAGCCGCAAATTTACCGACACGCAGACATAACTATCTTTGTGCATATGGTTTAGATTGGAGAAGGGTTGACAGGTTGGGAAAGCATAGAGAACATAAAGCCCAGCCTGAAGGGCTGGGGGCGACAAAACTTTTCACCTGCTGATGACAACTGTAGCTAATTTAAAGTTGTTACCTTAATCAACGACGCGTTTCGTCCTTCTGGGACTCTCTCTCTAACTACATGCAATGTAGTTAGCTGATTTTTAGTGGCCACCATCCGCCTGAAGAGTCCCAGAAGGACGAAACGCGTCGTGGATTAAGGTAACAACTTTAAATTAGCTACAGTTGTCATCAGCAGGTGAAAAGTTTTGTCGCCCCCAGCCCTTCAGGCTGGGCTTTATGTTCTCTATGCTTTCCCAACCTGTCAACCCTTCTCCAATCTAAACTAAACTAGCCATTTGGCCTTTTCCAAACTAATTGAACATCTTTGTGCATATGGTTTTTATAGCCCTATGATTTAACATATAGATTTGCCCAAGTCCGCCATTTTTAACAAGACTTGACTTGACGAACTTGATGCGATGCCAGATGGCATTGACGCATGTACAAAGGGAATCCTGTCTCTATTGGATAACATGACAACACATGATGGCCGAGTAGGCCGATTGGGGGCATAGGCCTATGAAAAGAAGAAGACAACTTTGCACCTGTAAATCTTTGTGCATGAGGGGGTTAGTTCTGCCAAGATGATAAGGGCACCGGGAGGAAGCGCATATAAAATGCACATCAATAGAATAATAATAAACAACAAATGCAAAATATGTTCAAGGGTTGTTGCCAGTGGCATTATGTGTGATTGCTGTGACCGCTGGGTCCATTTCAGGTGTGCTGGAGTTGATAGTGAGGAAGCTTGTAAATGGAAGGAAGACACTGTGTGGTGTTGTAAGTTATGTTCTTTCGATGCTCAATGTGAATGTAATGCAATAGATGAAAGTGGATCTAAATATATGAATGAAGTGATAAAAAAACTACAAGACGATGTCAACGACATCCGAGACATGATCCAAGGTACATACTTGGTCATGAGAGAAGATGTAGAAGAAGCAAAAGTGGTGGTGAGAGACATGAGATGCGAAGCAATGGCAAATAATTCGTTACTGATGAACCGGATGGAAAACATCAAGGCAAGTTACGAAAACGAAGACAACATCAGAACAAAAATGATGGAAAGTGGATGGGACATACTGCAAGTAAGAGTGGATGATATGAAAGAACAAATGGAGAGAGACCAACGAGAGAAAAAATATCAGGAACCAGGCCTAGATGGTCCTGCTACTAAATCAAAAATGAAAGGAAGTGGCTCTATCCAAATCATAAAAACCAACTTATTCGACAATGAAGAATCCTCCTTAGCCCACTGTGTGGGTGAAGATATGCTGATGTCTGGTGGCATAGCAAATACGTTCCTAAAGAAATTTGGGAGAAGAGAGGAACTTCTAGAACAGAATAAGAAAGTCGGCGAAGTGGCTATCCTGGAAGAAGACGGTAGGTACGTGTTCCAACTGATTACAAAGAAGAGAACAAAAAGAGACACACCTAAACTAAGAGATTTGTGCCAGTGCCTATTGAACCTTAAAAAGTTGTGCATGGAAAAAAATATAAGCACTGTCGCGATGCCGAAGATTGGATGCGGTAGAGACAAACTTAAGTGGGCACAAGTGAGGAGAGCAATTGCAAATATATTCGATGGATCTGGTGTTGAAATCAAGATCCACATTTGGAATGAAAAGGTATTAGCAACTAAACTAGATGATCATGTAGAAAATGAGACTGACGCCACAGGTAGGCCTACTGGTACAGGTAATCAATCTGTTACTGAAAACATTGATCCAAATAGGATTAAAAAAAGAGTAATAGTCATGGGCGACTCTATGCTCTATAATGTTGGTAAGATTAGTAAACAGGCAGGGGTAGAGTGGAAGGTAAAATGCTATCCAGGTGTAAGAACAGATCAGCTGACAAAAATTGTAAAAAAAGTCATGAAAGTGAGGTGATAGAAAGTGATTCACAACCCCCTATTATAGTTCGTCCGTTTACAGTTGACGAATTTGGAAATCCTCAAAGGGACAAAAGACCAGATTTGTTCACGCCTCTTGACAAGATTATCTTCCTCTGGTTCACGGGAAATAGTCTCGGAGGTCCCAGTGATTGACATATCTATTATAATGAATAGCAAACCCGTCGCCAAATCACTTAGTTTGGTTTCCATTATTGCGCTTCATTGGTTTGCCAAAGAGGCGCACAATGAAACTTCAGCCGGGCAACATTGACAACGGTCAGCGAAGACTGAATTTTAAATTACAACCCTCGTAATTGGTTATAACAAGTGGCTTACATGTTCCCGCTGTGTCGGCGAAAAAGCCGAAATTCGTCAAATGTAAACGGACGAACTATATAATAGTGCACGTGGGTACAAACAGTATAAAAGGGTGGAGAAGGAATGGCAATGCAGTTAATGACAATTGGGAACTTGTATCAGAGCTGAAATGTAAATTCCCGGGTGCAAATATAGCGATGAATGGTATATCGCACAGGTTAGATGTTTATGATAATGAGATAAATGAGATTAATGATGACATTGAGTGGGTAACAAAAGAGCTAGGATGTATATATACAGACCCAAACATATGGCTGTTGAAAGATAGCCTGGGTAAAGATGGTCTACATTTTAACCACAGGGGTCATAACAACATGTATAATATAATCACTGGGATAGTTAATAAACTGGAAAACTAAAATCGCAAAGTGGACAGGTAGGTCTATCTACTGTAAGTGACCCACAACATGTTCATATAAACATAAATAGTCCCAGTAGGCCTAATAATGATAATACAATTATACAAAAATTGCCTTTTAATATAGACCTACCAGAAATAAGCAGAACGAATGATATTATTTATGCTAACATACAGAGTTTACTACCCAAAAAACACTTTATAGAGGATATAATTGATCGTAAAAAACCAATTATTATTGGACTCACAGAAACTCGTTAATAAAAGATATCGATGACTGGGAGATAGATGTAGATGGGTATAACTCTATTAGAGTAGACTCTAACAATAGACATACTGGAGGGGTCTTGATCTATATAAAGAAAGAAATAACATTTTCAATAATAGGAACTAGAGTTATAGAAAAAGAATGGTGGGAAATCTCAATCAAAATTACAAGTGGATATCTTGCAGGTATGACGTATTGCCTTATATACTCTTCGCCAAAAAGAAGTAAGGCAAATACCATTATAGCACTAGAAGAGTTAATAGAAAGAGTAGAAAACAGGAACTGTAAATTAGTTATTAATGGTGATTTCAATATTGATTTAAGTAAGGTAACTGTTTATTCAAAAAAGATTCAATTAATGTTTGATCGGCTAGGGTAGTTCAAATGGTCAAAGAGTTCACGAGATTAGCGAAGTTAGTAAGCAAAACCGATAAAAAAGTCTCTTTCACAAGGACGACGATTGATTATGTAATAACATATACAGAGCTTAGTAATTGCGTAGAAGTTAATATACTGAACGAAACTTTGTCGGACCACTGCATGATTGGCATTTGTGTATAAGATAGTAGAGCACATAACATAGGCCTCAAAACACAGAATAACAGAAAACAAATTAGCTTGCGAAACTATAACAAAATATTCTGTGATGGGGAGAAAAAACTAAAATTCATAGAAACTCTTGCAAGTAAAAATTGGAGTATGAACTCAAATGGTACAGATTTAGATGGTATGCTACACGAACTTTTGAATAATTTATCAACAACCATAGATATAGAAATAAAACCACAAAAGCTATCAGTTAGGTATAACCACCTGAACAATAAATGGTTTGATGGGGAACTAAAGAGGGTAATTAGTGAAAAAAATTATTTCTTTAGATTAGCTAAAAGGAGTACCAACCAAGAATTATGGGAAAGTTATGCCCAAAAAAGAAATCTCTCTTTATCTATGGTAAGACAAAAGAAAAGTGATTATTACTCTAGTAAAATCATAGAATTCAGAAATAAGCCTAAAAAATTATGGGATGTACTCAAACTCTTATATAAAGGCAAACACACCAACGTACCAAATGAAATCTACTTTGACAACAAAAAATCAAGTGGGAAAGATGTTGCAAGAAAGTTTAATGAATACTT
This sequence comes from Sweltsa coloradensis, assembly GCA_024449915.1. Classification (NCBI taxonomy): domain Eukaryota; kingdom Metazoa; phylum Arthropoda; class Insecta; order Plecoptera; family Chloroperlidae; genus Sweltsa; species Sweltsa coloradensis. Next base: position 167,974 of record JAMZAV010000408.1, on the reverse strand, counting down.
CATTAATAGTATACAAAATATAAATAAGTCAATAATTAGTAGTCCATACCACACAACACAAATAATAGAATCAATAAAAACAGTTCTAAGTATGAACTATTAGAATTTGAGCAAGTAACGATGGATGAGGTATCAAAAATAATAAAAACCCTGAAACCTGTTAGCCCAGGTGAAGACGGAATTAATGATAAAGTAATGAAGGTATCAAATATAGTACTGAATGAATATTTAACAAATATAATCGATCTATCCCTAACACTGGGAGAAATACCAGATATACTCAAAAGTTCTACAATAATTCCTGTGCAAAAGGTGCCCAGGGCAATTGACGGGGAAAATTTTAGACCAATAAATACACTTCATATAGTAGAAAAGATATTAGAATCAGTTGTTAAGGAACAATTGGTGAATTTCTTTGAAACTAATAATACTTTTATAAAAGAACAATCAGGTTTCCGTAAAAATCATAACTGTGAATCAGCAATTACCCTAGTCCTAGAAAACCTAAAAGAAAATATGAAGAGTTCTGTAACAGTCGCTATATTATATTACTAAAAAAATGGAAAAGTACGGTATCAAAGGTAATGTTGCAAAATGAATCAAATCATACCTAACCTTTCGAACACAGAAAGTCAATTACAATGGTTTTTACTCAGATACTTGGGAAAACAACATTGGGGTGCCACAGGGATCCAAACTGGGTCCATTGTTATTTATTATCTACATAAATGACATTGCTAATAACCTACAATTTGTAATAATACACTTGTATGCAGATGATTCCTTATTGATCATTTCAGGTGTTAACATACAGGAAGTGTTAGATAAGCTTAAAATTGATCTAAAAACGTTAGAAAGTTGGCTAGACGCTAACAAAATGAAACCTAATATTGACAAAACTAAGGCTATGGTAATATGTACACCAAAAATACGAAAGAATTTGGGACAAATTAATATTAAAATTGGAGGTAAAAGAATCGAGGTAGTGACAGAAATTAAACATCTCGGTATAATAATAGATCAGGAATTAACCCTCAAACAGCATGGACAATATATTATCAAGAAGATGGCAAAAAAAAGTAGGTTTATTTTTAAGAATACATAGACTTATACCTATTAAAGCAAAAATATTGTTGTACCAAGCAATTGTTGCCCCTCATATAGACTACTGTAGTTCCCTACTGTTCTTATTAGGAAAAAATGAAATAACAGTTTTGCAAAAACAACAAAATAAAGCAATGCGAGCTATATTGGGGGTAAACAGAAGTACATCCATAAATAAAATGTGCTCAGCTCTAGGATGGATGCTAATTAAAGATCGAATCCTCCTGAATACATTGTCTTTCATACATAAAATTTATAAGGGTGTGATGCCAAAATACCTGGGAGACAAATTAACTCAGATTAAAAATATACACACATATCCGACAAGGAGAGGAATGGATGTAAATATTGTAAGAGTAAGTAAAAGAAGTGAAGAGAACTCCATATTCGTAAGAGGGCTAAAAATTTTTAACCGAATTCCCATAGAAATACGTGATGAGGACAATCCTAAAAGATTTAGAACAAAGTGCAATAAACAAATCAAATGTTCATTCTGGGATAAAATGATTCAATGAATAATGAAAATCAATAGTATTAATGTAAATTTATACCCCTGGGTATTTTATTTTATTTTATAGGGTATTGCACTAGGTACGAATTGAATATTAACATGACAAATTAAAAGTTCATTCTAGAATAAAATATAGTAGGCCTACACTGATACTATACTAATGTGAATTTATAATGAATGTATTTTATGGGAGCCCACTCGGGATAATAATAGTACAATGTCTATGATTAAGGTACAATGACGTAATGTGAAGTTATAAAGATGCCTATGAAGATTGTATAGGGAATTGCATTATATACATGAAATTGAATATATTATAGTTTATAGGCCATATTGTGAAACTGAAATGTATTGTGAAATGTATTGTGAAATGAATTGTAAAAATAGCAATTTGCTAAATAAAAAGAAATACTACTACTACTACTATATACAAATTATTGTTTAAATGTAGGCCCTGCAAGTTAAAATAGAAGTGATATATAAATTTATTAAATTGTCTAGTTGGTTTCAGATAAGAATGCCACGGCTGCGGGATTGCATCACCAACCAATGGCAGTACTGTCGCCTCCGACTACTATCGCACGGTGGCCACCGTTAACCCGAGAGTAGTCGCGTGTGGTCTTTTAGACCGACTTTTTTTTTCAACAGTTGGTATTTGCACAGCGCGCATGCGTGGCTTGTCTAGTTCCGCCTACCTTCCCAAAATAGATTTGTGAAGCCAGTGTGCAATACGCGATTCAGTTTTCTGCAGAACTTCATCTCAGATGAGAGGTCCTGTTTGGTTGCTCGGTCTTTTCGACCGCTGCGCGACTACTAAGGGAGGCAAAAATATGCATACTCAATCACTATTATGAGACATGTATTTTGTTATTGTAGGTGGATTATTCTTCAACATACAGTGTTGGCATAATATTACTGTCTTGGTTTACTAATAATACGAACTAGGCCTACAGGGTGTTTCAAAACATATTTTTATACCTTTTTGTAGGTTTGCTACTTTTCTGTGTTTGATTGATTATTGATTGATTATTGATTGACAATTGATTAATATAACCAGGTATGCTGTTACATATATTATAAATTACCTTATATTCGTAATCAAAACGTCATCCTAACGTTATTAGCCCATAATAAATAATGCGGTCTAAAGGACCGCGCGCGACTACTAACGTTACAAACAGGGGCGCGACTACTCTCGGGTTAAGGAAATAACACATGACAGCTCTATAGAATGATATGCGGCATTAAAACTGCTTCCAAAAAAAAAGACTTCAATGAACTGATTTGAAGAGTGCGGGAAATTTGAAATGATCACCAAGAAGAGAACAAAAATCAACTTTTCAAACTTATTTGCAAGTTGGCCATTATTTTGATTTAATTTTACTCTGCGATGGTAGAAACTTATTTTGAGGCCTTAGAATAATAGTTTTTGATAATAAAATGTGATAATTTTCAATGTTAATAGTTTTTGATAATAAAATGTAATTATTTATTTATTTATTTAACGTCTATCCTATTCAGTTATAAAAACTGATTTACAAAGGAGGACATGCATTCTTTTCTATTTCCACTTCAGTTGATAATCTAAACTGACACTGCGTATAGCATTATTATATTGCACTGTGGGATCAAGGTCCTGTTGCCAATAAGGATTTGATAATATTAAATAACTTTTTGCCTCGACTTGTAAGCTCAGCTCACCAACACGTGTTGCAAACGGAGCTGCACTTAAGCTTACCTTGACTAGAAATATTAAAGCAGTGATACATCCCATACGTAAAGTACACGTATGCTGTTCCAGGTTTCATGTACATAGGCAGATTTCTATTAGTAACTTTGCCGTTGTGAGAATGAGAGGCCTTGTCTTCTCCGCCAAGATAACATTCCGTCTCAACGATTCTGCCCTTGAGGAGCGTACCATCTTCCAACTGCCTGACCAGAACTTGACCCAATAGGTTTCTAGCCAAGTCTATGCATGGAACGTCATAGAACTCTTGTCCGAATCGCTCGAATCCACATGTCAGCTTTGGTACTTCTAACATAGAATCGCATACTTGTAAGACGGGGTCAACGAGTCGTTTGGTACGTCTTCTTTTTTTGCTATTGGGGCAGGCAGGACTGCAAATTGACGTTGTAACTGAAGGTATCGTTTTCTTTTCAACTTTTGTATTACCAATCTTACTGGTAGTAGGGATGTTACTCGAATCTGATATCAAAGTAGGAAAGTATTCACTCCTTACAGTTGCCTCACTGTCAACTTTTTCAGAAGAATATTTAGGCCTATCTGTATAGAATCTTTTCATGTCTAGATGAGTAGGTCTAGATGTGATGCATGATCGAAACTTGACAGTTTGCCCTGAAATATATCGAGAACAGTATGTTAGGTCCAGCCATCCAGATTCGTTGATGCCGATGGTCACATTAGGCCTATCGTTTACTGGTACCGTACCATAGAGATGTCACATTGACTATATTCCGTAGCTGCATTGGTAAGGTGTTCAGACGTACCGGTTTGACCGGTACAGTACCGTTTTCAGAACACTTGTACCGGTGTCCCGAGAGACTGGTTAAAATGTCGTATTTGTACCGGTTTGCAATTTTGGAGGGGAAATGTCCCGGTATTCAGTCAACTGTACCATGTGGAAGGATAATGTTTTACGTGAAATAATACACTCCTCTGATAAATACTAATAGTAATAACATTGAAATAGTTCTTCCATTTCCAAGAAAATAATTCATTTTCTCTAGGGGTGTGCTAGTATTATTCGATGATTTTGGTGGAGGTGCCGGGTCGCGCTTGAGTGTAAAAACGTAAATATCGTTATCTATTCTTGGCATTACCTTACCAACCCTGAATATCCATAATACTTACTGATTACACGTCTTTTGATACAAATTTGTGTTCTTTTTGGAAGTTCTGAACTTTTTTTAACACAAAAAACAAAAATATGTCACTATAAAGTTTGTAACACCATTTTCATGTAATACCACTTATACTACTGAATTATGTCATAGCCTAGCCCTAGTAACACTTTTGCTTGATCATTAAAATGATCTAGAGAGGGATTACATTTTAAATCAATGAAATGATACTCTTTCACTTTTGGAACCAACTTATAGACATATCAACAAATAAAATTTATATTGAACATTGTAAAAAAAAAAAAAAGGTCAATGAGTAACAGTGAAATTTAAAAAAGGACCAAGTACTCGGACTCGATACTAGAGTTATTTTGAGACTCTGACTCAACTCGAATTGAAAAATCAGGTTTTGCACACCCCTTATTTTCTCAGTCATTATTTGCATTGATTTTGTTTATAGATAATGAAGAATCAAAATGTATTAAAAGTTAAAACATGCATAAATTCAATGCATTTTAAATAATCTTTATTATTATTGATTAGAACTTCATTAGAATGATGCCCTCATCAATACATTACACGCATTATTTTCTGCCGAGTACTTGTATTTTCTTTTGTACTATCATTTTTAAACCAATTGATAAATATTATATGACTTCAAAAATGTACACATTAAAACCATTTTTAATTCATATTATCATGTCAGAAAGCTGTTTTCTGGGCATTCGACCAAATATATCTTGAAATAAAATTTGCCTCCAGCGACTGGGGCTCTGCCCAGACCCCGAAATGGTCCTGGAGTACAAAGTACATATTCTTCCACTTACGTTGTCCAGGTTTGTAACTTTCAAAATATGGCCACCTTCTGCATTGGTAGAGAAGTTGAGACAAAATAGGCCTAGGGCCTATCTTGTTTGGATTCCAAAAGTATTGCACAATGATAATAACAGAAACAAAGCATTTAAAGAAATAAAAAACTGAATAGTGAAATACCAGTGGCTGGAGAGATAGGCCTAGTGGTTCAAAAGGGAGATTTAAGGCAACTTTCAGTAAGGTAACCATAGCAGTACCATCATAATATGAAATGCCAAATGTGTTACGGAAATGAAAAGAAATAGCTAGGCTACGTCTAGGGGCCTATCCCTAATTCACAACTGCCGGTAGTTCTAAGGCGCAAGTCATAAGAATTGGATTTTGGGCATTTTGTTGTGCCAATCTTGTAGTATCCCAGGGACGAGGTGTTCTACCTGGATTACATACTAATTAATCACTGTACACTGTTTAGCCAACTAGTCTGTCATTACGTCAGTTTTATTCAGAACCGGACATACGGTCGACATCAAACTACTACACGAGTCAGTTAGCAACACTAGTAACTAGTCAAGTTAGAGAGCGCTTCCGGGAAGCGGGAGCATACAACAATCCCTCTTTACAACAATTAAAATAGTAATACAAATAAGAGTATCAAATATATAGTTGAAAATAGAATAACTAGTACATAATGAATTTATGAAGAATGTCAATCAAGTTCTTAAATGTAATCAAATGAAACCACAGAGTATAAGAATTGTCTTTGCTTAGTCTTGGTAACGTATAGGCAATCTTCGTTCCCTCTGCGGCCTGGGTTTCACCTGGACCGGTGATCTTGGGCTCTCGGGCGGAACGTCAGCTCGAACGACCTCCTGCGTCCCATGGTTCTGCACATCTCCATTTTGTAGAGCCTTGTTATTAGGCTCAGAAGGAATTTCAGGTAGGGAACCAGAGTGGGAATCTCTGGTATGGAACCTCTTAAAATGGGTAGAGTTCCGGGTATAGCGGGCACGGTCAGGAGTTTGAACGGTAATACTGTTCCCGTTCTTTGACACTACTTGGGTAGGGGTAGGACAGTAGGGAGTAGTTAGTTTGTTAGTTTTGTTTTGCTTCATCAAAACATAATCTCCTTCCACTATCACACTTTCCTTAGCGCGTCGTGATTTATCTGCATATTCCTTCCCTTTCCATTTCCTTTCAAGGTCCCGGTCTCTGATTTCACCATCATCCACTGTTTTTGCCTCCCAAGTTGGTAACTTGTCTCGGATTTTCCTACGGTAAAGAAGTTCGGCAGGGCTTACGCCTGTAGTACAATGCGAAGTATTACGGTATAAAATTAGATACTGAAGTAGAATTTCTTTCCAATCTTGTCCTGTTGCTTGTGCAATACGCAGACGTTTTAACAAAGAACGATTTTGGCGCTCCACCTCCCCGTTAGCCTGCGGCCACAACGGTGTTGTGAAACGTAGATCAATATTATTTTCTCCGCAGTATTTCTTGAACTCTTCACTGGCAAACTGGGGTCCATTATCTGACCTAATGGATGAAGGCAAACCAAACCTAGCAAAAATCGGTTTAAGTTTCTCGATTGTTTTCTCAGCGGTAATGGACTTCATGATGTCCACTTCAAAGAATCTACTGTAGTAGTCAATAGTGACTAGTAAGTAATGTCCTGATGGTAGGGGTCCTAGAAAATCTACAGCTATGTCTTGCCAAGGGCGGCTTGGCAGTGATGTTGTACGAATAGGCTCCGGAACATCAGGTGCAGTGACAAGCTGGCAACCATGACAAGTCTTGACAAATGTCTCACATTCCCTATCAATCCCCGGCCACCATACCTTAGATCGTAATCTTTGCTTCATTACTGACATTCCCGGATGACCCTCGTGGGCCAATTCCATGGTTTGCTGCCTGAGAGCAACTGGCATTATCAAACGATTTCCACGCAAAATGATATTTCCTACCTTGCTCAGTTCAGTGGCAAATGCATGAAATGGTTTGCTCGAGTCATCACTCCAAGAACCCGATTCGAGACTACGAGATACAGACTGAAGCTCCATATCAGTTTCAAAAGCATCTTCGATATCCTCCAATCTTAGTGCTACTGGTGTTGATGACTGAACTATGATTTGAAGACATTTCTCACCTTCAGCATCAAAAGTTGTCTTACATTTTCCCGGATCCAACAGCCTAGATAATGGGTCAGCAATATTAGACTTTCCAGGGCGATGTACAATGTGATAGTTATAGGATTGTAATCTTAACATCCATCGCTCTATCCTAGCACATGGTTTACCTTTTGGTGACAATATGCATTCGATGGGCTTATTGTCGGTGATCAGGTCGAAAGTATCTCTTCCATACAGGTACATATGAAAATGTTCACAGGTTGTTATCTCTCTTATTGATTCTGGGATCAATTCAATTTGGTGAAAAGCGCTGTCAATATCAAGTTTACTAAAGAATTTACTGTCCCTTAGATCAGGGAGTACCTCATCAAAACTTGGTATGTGATGTTTCTCTCTTTCCACCGCAGTATTTGCCTGACGCATGTCAACGCAAATCCTGACATCTCCATTACCCTTAGGGACGACCACGAGCTGCGAGGACCACTGCGATGGGCCATCAATCTTCTCAATGATATCTTGGTCTTCCAACTCTTGAAGTTTAGTTTCTAGTATTCTTTGAAGGGGCACAGGAACTCTTCTCAATGGTTGGTACACTGGTTTCACATCATGGTTAATGGGAAGTTTCATTTGAAAATCTTTCAACTTTCCCAATACAGGCTTAGGCTTATTAGGCCTTTCGATCTGATTCACTTGCAGGCCTATCTTCAAAACTCCTAGTTTTATTGCAGTCTCTTTCCCAAGAAGTGGCACACCCTTGCCTTTGATCACGTAGAACAAAGCGCTTACCTTCGGACCGGGTCTTACCTCTACATCTGCTTGGAATTTACCCAGGACAGTCAGGGGGGTTGTACTACCATATGGAAAGAGTGCCTTACTAGATAATGAAGAGCTGCAGTCAACTTTTTTTCCTTCAAGCAAGTCCACGTTTCTTCATCTACTACATTACATGTAGCTCCTGAGTCAACCATAACCTCCAAACCAATTCCACCCACCTTGACTTTCAATAGGTCAAAAGAACCGTTCAGCTGGTTAACTCTGGTCACTCCGAAAGCATAGTCGCGGCGATCTTCCGACTCGTCGTCTGTATTTGAATCGACATTAACTTGTCTAACCTTGCTTTTCTCTTTTTTTCCTGTGTTTCCTTTAGTGCGTTCCCCTTTTTGTTTACTTTTCTTCCTACAGCAAGCTCCAAAGTGCCCAATCTGATGACACAGATGGCATTCTTTGTTCTTTGCTGGACACCCATCACTACCTTTCATGTGTCCCACATAGCCACATGCAAAGCATTTTATTTTCTTTGACCTATCTAGGCCTAGGCTTACCTTGTTCACTACAGCTTGCTTGTCAGGCAGACCTAGCCCTAGGCCTGAGCTTACCTGCTCCAGTCCTAGCTCGCGCTGGTTGGCATCCTCCCAAGATCGAGATGTGTCCAACACAGACTGTAGGGTCATATCTGGACCTATTTCGATAAGTTTTCTCTTGAGTTGCTTAGAAAAAACTTTGTCCAATATTTGGTCAGCAGTCCAATATTTGGTCAAACCCACAGTGAAGAGCCTGGCGCCTTAACCTAACTTCAAACTTATCAATAGACTCACCCTCTTGTTGGCTAAGTGCACGGAACTTGATCCTTTCGTAAGGAATATTACTCCTAGGTGTGAACTTCACAGTCAACGCTGCGACAGCATCCAAATAAACATTGGAACCTCCATCTGCCCCTGCCGCTGGCAGACTGTGATACACGTCCTGTACATCCAGACCTGCTTTATGCAACAACGTTGCCTTCTTTCTTTGAGGGTTTGTAATATTAGCACTTTCTGCATAATATTCAAATCCCCTAAGCCAACGCGTCCAGCGTTGTCCCACTGTTGTCTGGTCACCTGAGCAGTCGAAAGGCTGCACGCCGTTTTCACCGGACATGATTGAACAATTCCGGGTGGTCTAGGCCTATGCAAACTGTTAATATAACTACCTTCCTACCTTCTTTTCAGATGTCGAATGCATTAATTTACCCTCCGTCGCCAATGTAGTATCCCAGGGACGAGGTGTTCTACCTGGATTACATACTAATTAATCACTGTACACTGTTTAGCCAACTAGTCTGTCATTACGTCAGTTTTATTCAGAACCGGACATACGGTCGACATCAAACTACTACACGAGTCAGTTAGCAACACTAGTAACTAGTCAAGTTAGAGAGCGCTTCCGGGAAGCGGGAGCATACAACAAAGCTTACACAGTTCGACTTGGGATGAGTTGAGAACGTACCAATTGAAATACATAGACTACCGTACTCGGCAATACAAAATACTATGTCTAAAGACTTAAGGACGCTTTACAACAGCCCGGGAATGAGGGCCGGCAACGGTAGTGGGAATATTGGCTTAAAGCGGCTGTCAGACGATCGAGAAAATCGCGCGAGTTGGCTCGCGTGAGTTTATTACCATCCTTGTCACACGACAGATAATGAAGGTAACAATAACGCCATCTATTGGTGTTCACTGGTCACGTGTTATAGTAGTGGGTTCTGAATTCTGATTGGCTCTCGCTAACTCGACTCGCTAGGAAGTTAAACAAGCTGGACATTTTTCGTGGCGAGCACGAGCTCGATGGCTCACCGTCACTGACTACGTATATCACAGAGCTCGGAATCGGTTCGGGCAAATCGATTCGGGCGGAATCGGTTTGAAGTTGTTGATATACCTGTCGGTTTTGGCCAAAAACACTTTAGTTCCAAACCATTAGGAAGTGATTTGGCAAACTGAATCGATTGATCTGCAGTTGATATACACGTCAAACCGATTCAGGGAAATAACAACGCCATGACAACGCGATATGTCAATCTCAGAATTCAAATATTGACTTTAATTCGACTTCCTAGATCTGACTTTCGAAGTTTAAAACATACCCTTACACCATTATCTATACTTTTTAAAAGTTTTGTACGGATGCAATCATATTATCTAGAAGATAAACATGAATAAATGTCACTTTTAACCTAGAAATTTGTTTTCTAAATGGTTGCCGTGTTACAAAATCTCGAACTGTTTCCGTCGAATCGGTTCGAAATTTACTGATATACACCTTCTTGTTCAAACCGTTTCAGCCCGAATCGATTTGCCTGAACCGTTTCCGAGCTCTGTGATATACGTAGTCACCGACAGCGAGGTGGTGAGTTCCATGTAAACGAGTGCAGGCCTACTCCCAGAGTTACTTGCGCGAGTCGATCATCTGACAGGCGCTTAACATTGACGGCAACGGTAACGGGAAGCTATTGCCGGGCTGTTGTCGAGCATCCTTTACACCTTAGGGCTATGCCTTATGATGATCAATTGTGAACTTGGTCTATGGCTAAGTCTGTAGGAGGCCTATGAAATATCCAAGCCTATAAGAAAAGAGTCTGCAAACCCCCATAAGTTTAAAATGGTGTCGTTAAAGAAATTACACACACATGTTTGAAAGGAATGCCTAAAGGCTGGATCATGTGAATTACGGGGGGCCTACTGGAGTTACTAGCCCTAGGCCTACACACACAGAGATAAAGATGTAAATTACTGTTTTGACTATAGGCTAAGTAACCAATTGTACACATTTTAGATTAGGCCCTGGAATAAGAAACGGGGCCTAGGCTAGGCCCTAACCTACATGCTAAACCCAAAAAAGCTACCTAGTGCTACCTAGGCCGAAGCCAAAACAGCATAGGGGCTAGGGCCTTTGTGTATTTAATATCCCTTGTTGGCATGACTGAAAACAAGGTAAACTTTTTGGTTCAATGTAAAACCTTAATAGTCCTAGACCTATTTCTGCTGATTTGTATGTGTATTTTGCAAAAGTAAGGGGCCTATTACCTTATTCTTATACAAACAACGGAGAAAACAACAATAACATAACCTCTAAAATTACCCTTTTGACGTTTATGAGGTAGCCGAACGATATATCGAGACTATTTCCCGCAGATATGACCACGGTTGGGCAGTACGCACGTACTGACGGCGGTGGGTACGTCCGAACGTCGTGCATTTGAATAGTTCGAATCTCCGTTGAACTATTGCAATTTTCATCGTTCGCCTCGGTTATTTCTCTATGGTTCGCCTGAAAAGTGCAGACTGAACCTATTGCGATAAGTTAGTGAACTTCTGCACGCGCTCTGGAGCCGGTGTAATAGAGTAGGCGTACAGATACTCTATTATCTGTGGTACAGTGCAGGAATTTAGCGCCAAGAATGGAAGTGATTGATCTATCCATGGACTTAGAACAGTAACTGATCTATTGAAGGTTTATTTTGTTCCAAGATGACACAAATGCGAGTGCGATGGTAAGTCTGTATAAGTGTACGTTTATTACATTTACAGAAAATAAATGGTGTGGCCTAGCCTAGGCCGAGAGGGCCCCCGCTCCGGCATGGCTTGGGGCCTTGGACCATCCAACCTATATACGGCGTTCTTGGCTTGGCCTTCTGGGCACATATTGTGAAGGACCAACTTGCGCACAACGTCCAATTTAGCTTTTTAAAGGGAATGAAATACAGGCTTAGCCCTAGGCTGGACCTAATGAGCCCTTATTAGAATTCGGTTCGAAAAACGCAGTCCGAACTTTTGTGCCAGTGACAGCTTTGATCATTCGCCAGTAATGACTGAACTGAACTACAATGAACTCAACGTGCACTTTAATACAGTATACAGTGCAAAGTGTAACACATTTGGTACATGGTTGAATATAGACTATAAGTAATACATGGACTATAGCACCTATGGAGCAAAAGTATTATTAGAGTGGCATACGAATGTAACAAAGGTAGGCACAAAAGAACTAATTGCTCATGTGATGGGAAATTGCATTTAAAAAAAGTGTATATTATTCTACTGCTTTAAAATCCCTTCTGGGCCCTTCAGCAGAGCGCTGATAGTAAATGCGAGAATTGGGAAAATAGGCAAAGTCCTTCTCGCAAACACCAATTAGTATCTAGTGGAGTATTTTACTCCCAGAAACTAGAGGCGAGCTCTGGAAGTCAACTGGAGAAACTACCCCCCTCCACTCTCCTTGCCAATGGCTGGTTCTGACCAGCATGGGTCTTCAATAAGACGAATTATGAGATGAAATCGGTTTGATTATGTGGCTAGCCTTTGGAGATTCCCTGACATTCGATTACACTCTATTTTTTGATGATGTCCTTTAACCTGTTTCATACAAAACAAAACTTCTGTGATGAGTGGGTTTTGTTTAATTATTTTATTGTATTTTCTTGGCGCCTTGGGTTAGTGGGTCTGGTAGTATCCAGAAGCTCAATTTTTTTCTTTCGAAAAGGTAATCACAGGGATATCCTCAGGAGTCTGGAGGGAAAAATTATTGTAGGGAAATCTGTCCAGGGTGCAGGTCCCTTTGTAACTAGGTAAAATAGAGATAGGACAATAATGCGAAGAGATATTCAAGGGCTGTTTAAGAGGGCTCAATTCCTTGCATTCGCATTAACGTCTGGGGAAAACCTCTGAATAAATCTTCTCAGGATTGCTTGTATCGACGGGAATCGAACTCGGGACCTCAAGAATTTAGTCTCGCGCTTTACGCTTGAGCCAACACTGTCAATTTGATCCATGTTAATTATGCTTACCTGCTGGCCGCACCAACCTCAAGGAAATACACCGACAAAACGGATAAACAAAGAATTGCATTTTTATTCTTTTATAACAGAGTTTTTTTCTAGATTCATAAGCAGAGCGTATATTTTAATTCTACAACGATATCTGGTCTCGACATTTTTAAAATTAAACTCATAGAAACGACACAACTAGACCAACAATTGTCATTAAATACGAACGTTACAGAACAGAGCATTATTCACCTCGTTCAATAATGTACTTTACACTAATACATAATTTACAAGCACTCATTATTGTTTTCAAAAGGTTCTAGTTCTATTGAATGAGATAAATCGATATGGTGAATTTTAGATATTTTGTTTTTAATAATTTCTCGTGGGAATGCCCGTCCACGAGTGTATACCATGCGCGTTTAGGAAGGGGGGATGGGGGAATTGCCCACCCCGACTTTTCACGCTGCCCCCCCCGACTTTTCACGCTGGCACCCCCATGAAAAGATCTCTCTGTTTCACATTTCACAACTGTTCTTCTTTATATTTGTCTAAGACGCGTTTCCTCCCTCGCCATACTCGTTAAACACCCACTCATAGTTTTAATTAGAAGTGTCGTAAAAAATTAATTGGATTTCAAAATAAATCAATGAATCATCAGTATACAACATAAATCATATCAACAAATAAATTAATAATAAATAAATTCGCCTTGCGATTGCGTTAACTGTGGTCGAAATAATGGCAATGGGGTATAAACTGACAAATTTGAAAAATTATAAATAGAATTACATTAAATAAAAAATAAAATATATGTCTCGCAATCGCAAGACATGTGGTCAAAATAATGGAGATGTAGCCATTTCCGAATTTTAAATTTGACCGAACTCTATTTTTTTTTGATTTAGTGAATTTCGTTAAAAAATAATAAAGATGAAAATATTAAAAACCCTGCAAACATTCTAGGACTATAAAGTAAAAGCAGACTGTTTATGTGAAAGTGACTAATGGGATGAGGCAGCGTAACCGAAAGCCTGCTGTATGTAACACATGCTTTCTATGATCACTTGGAAGCTCCATCGTTTATCCTATCGGTTTATGGTTTGCAGTTTGCACCCAAATATCAAGCAAGAATGTGTGTATGGTGCGATCATAGCATATTTTCTAAATAGTGCTTAATTTTTTTTCAGTAACTGACCGTAAATATGCCACCAAAGCAGGTAATTGGTAGTTGTTTCGTAAGCTTGCGTATTGGAGACAATTTTAAATGTTGAAATGTGTTCTGATCGCGCCCTTCGCTGAAGATTCTTTGTAAACAACATCCCAAAATTTGCAGTCTTTTGGGTGGAAATTGGAGGTCGAAAAGTTACCCAGAATGTATGTGAAACTAGCTGGATTTTCCCATCAAATGAATCTTTAAATGAACTTTTAACACTGTAAACAAAGTCTGCCCGAGCTAAAACAATCGTCTTACTGCGTCTGTTCGGAGACCTTGTTTCTATCCTCGGTAATGTTGGATTTTATGTTTCTGGATTGTATTGAATGCAAAATAAGTAATGTTTAGCATCTAACAACATCGCGGCCCGAGACTCCTCGCGCTACCACCGCTGTATAATGAACTAATGGCAGCTAAAAGCAGGGTGCAATCATAAACGCCTACCACCTACCTACCACTCAGCATTTCGAGTGTATAATGGTGCTGTGGTCCTACGTCGTTATTATTCATAGCTTCTGCCGCTTCGGTAATATACCAGGATGTTTCGCCCATTAATGACGCCCAACAACACTGTGGGCCTACCTGACTAAACAGAAACACTACACTCACTAAGTGTAATGGGGGGGGGGGGGGGGGGACTGGGACACGAAAGGTGGTGGCACGGAAATCACACTTACACATCGTTGGTAAATTTAGTTCTTTGACCTAGCATTCCCGTAATAGGATTCACATAATTATTATTGTTATTATCTTCACGTGGGTTTTATTGTGTATTGTAAATAAAAATATACTAGGAAGCTTCGCAAACGCTTTTTTCGTTGTTGGATGAGCGTAATTTTTTTAAACGAAAAAAAGCGTAAAATTGCGATTTTCGTGAAAAATTATTTTTCGATTGCGCTCAAATTTCACAACAATATATTAATTTATGAAATTAAGAGGGTTCACCACCCTTTTGATAGTTAGTAAATAGCGGTTTGCTCGGCCAAAAAGCATCCTACGTATATACAATTTTGCAAACTTGTCAATAAAGCATACATGGACGTTCCAACAGTCATAGATTTTCAAAATTTTGACTTGATCAGCCAGAAAAAATTCACGAATATTGTCAATTTTGGACTTTTTAACAAAATTGAAATTCGTGAAATCTAATTTATTTTTTATAAATTATTTCAAAACAAATTTTAGAAATGTGTTACTATAGAAACCTTTATTTTCACTTTCTTGAGATATGTTCAAAACTTCTAACAACTGTGATGTCATTCAGCCGAGCAAACAGAAAATTGCCTAAAAAAGGGGTGGTGAACGCTCTTAAGGTTCTGTAAAAAAATCATTACAATCGGATAAAGCAGTCGAAGAAATGTAAAAAACAAAAAATTGCGATTTTCATGAAAAATTATTTTTCGATTGCGCTCTAATTTCACACCAATATATAAATTCATAAAATTAAGGTTCTGTGAAAAAATCATTACAATGGGATAAAGCATGTAGGTGTTTTAAGCAATAAATGTTTTGAAAATCGAAAAATCGGAAAATTGCGATTTTCATAAGAAATCATTTTTCGATGACGCTCAAATTTCACACAAATATATTATATATTATATATATTCGAAAGGAGTAGGCTACGTGCCGGTACCGGGTTTCCCCTCCTCCCTTCTGTTCATACTTCATCCTCATCTATCACCACTCATCGTCTCGATTAGCCAAAGTGCATAAATATGAGACGCTAAGCAATATTCAATCAATCAATCAATCAATTAATTCGTAAAATTAAGGTTCTGTGAAAAATTCAGCACAATCGGATAAAGAATGTTGGTGTTATAAGTCGAAAAATGTTTTTTAAAAAAAATCGTAAAATTGCGATTTTCATGAGAAATAATTTTTCGATTGCGCTAAAAAAAGTGGCAGTTCTAAGTTCAGAGATTTCGAAGGCCTCCAGAAAATTTCATCGCAATTGGAGTATCGGCTAAGCCGGAATCGTGTTTACAGACACACAAAAATACAAAAAAAAACATTCCTGATTTTTTTCTCTAGTGTAGTGAAACGGAATCTTCGCCACGCTCATCCAAATATCATGCATACGATTTGTTTGCGTATTCATAATACGGTGATAACGAGCACATGCTTGGCCTGAGTTTTGAGTTTGCAAGTAATGGCATTTTGTAAGTTTAAAAAATGATAATGTTTCTTGCATTCTTTTCACAATTTTTCGTCGTTTTCGTTTCACCATTTTAAATTAAAATTTCTCTCAATTTTAGGAAGCCATTTTGTAATTTATAGTTGAATTTCACTTCTCATTAAAAATTTGATTATAACTTTGTTTGTGCAGTTTTGAGTTTGTGGAAATTGCATTTTGTAAGTTTAAAAAATTCATTACGATTCATTGCATATTTTCCACCATTTTGCTACTATTGTATATTATGCACATGGCAACATTTTAAAATAGATTTCTCTTAACTTTGGAATGCAATTTCGTAATTAAAAGTTCGTCATCACTAATCATTAATAATTGGATGAGCGTAGCGAGCGAAGTGAGTGAAGCGAAGACTTCAATTTCACCGACCCCCCAAAAAATTTAGCTCGGGTGTTTTTTTTTTTCTTTTTTTTTCTGTCTGTTTGTTCGCTCTCTACCGGGCAACGGCATGATGCGATCTTGATGAACATTTGACACGACCTTCGTTTTCTCTGCACTTAGACTTGCCACGTTTTTGGGTACAATCGAAGAAATATTTCTCATAAATATCGTACTTTTACGATTTTTTTCGATTTTTAGTGCGATATTTTCGTGACATTTGGGCCGATTCTGACCAAACGGGTAGGGCTACAACGTTCATATTTCACATGGACATTAAAGTAATGGTGATGTATTGCTTTTTTAAAAGAAAAAGTTGAAAAAGTTAGCCAGTATCTATAGAAATAAAGCTTTTAATATAAGTTTTTTGATTTTTTGTGCGATATTTTCGTGCCATTTGGGCCAATTCTGACCAAACGGGTGGGGCTACAACGTTCATATTATACATGGACATTAAGGTTATGGTGATGTAGTACCTTTTGAAAGAAAAAGTTGAAAAAGTTAGCCAGAATCCATATAAATAAAGCTTTTAATATAAGTTTTTTAATTTAAGGTAAATAATACCAATTGACAAGAAACAATTGAAACTTGACAACAATCACTTCAATGCGTAGGCACAAAACAAAGCACTTGCAAAAGTAAAGATATGCCACGCAAACTATAAAAACTATAAAAAGCTCATCCTTCAACGCGGCGGGACTTTAGCGTTTTCCTAGTTTAATTATAACTTGCTTTTGCAAACTGTACAACACAATCATTAGTGTCCACTAAATACATTGAGAGATATACACGTAGAACGTTGTTTTAACACGAAACTCGAATTCGCGAGGTCGTCGACTCGATTCACGCTACCGGCAATCTAGGCCGAGAGGTATTTGTACCATAATTTTACACCCCCCTCTAGTGTTTACATCTAGCCCACATAGTTTGTAGGTAGATCGCAAGAAGGGTTTTTGATTTTGAGTTCAAATAATAAATAATAAATAAATTGTATTTAGAGTCTACCCACTCAGTTATATAACTGATTTTCAGTGGGGGACAGTAAATTAAAGTAACTAAGCCAACCCTGTAGGCCTGTTTCTTCTTTTCGCTGATAGGATAAAAGAAAGCTACATCTAAGTGGAACAATATATAAATAAAAAAACAAATATAATTTTTATAAAAATATAAAATATATAAAAATACTCGAAACTCTTTCAAAAAGTAAAAAGTAAATTATACAACTGTTATAAAATTAAAAAATAGACACAATGTTTAAAAAAATATTAAAATTAAATTTAAAAAATAAATAAAATAATATTGTGAATGACGTAGTCTATTGCAATTATATTAATGGTAAATTTGTGCGACATTGACATTGACTGTACATGTTGCGGCGTAATAATAATATGCAGACGGTAGGAGGGCGATCATGTTATGGATGGTTGCGTACGGAAGTGAGGGTATAGAGACTAAACAGATGGTCGGGGAAGAGGGTTGAGAATAATTAGGTGAATGGAAGGAAGAGACAGACACTTCTCTCTTCATAGTAACCATGGAAACCTTCTTCCCGATGTCCTAAGCGGGTGCATCCTGACTACCGTGGTGTGTTGTCCGAGTCCTAGTCGGGAAGTGTTGGACCCAAATGACCTCTTTTCGTGTGGTGGCGAGGATTTAGTGACGTACACACACCGTACAGGCGATTTCGCTGGTGCGTGTGCAGGAGAGAGAGAGAGAGAGGGGGGGATTGCGAAGAGGTTGAGAGACATATTGATTTTTACCACCCCCCACTTCACCCGCGTCAGCACTTGCGCAAATTGCTCATATAGGGATGAAAATTTACCCTCGAACCCCAAAGCGTCGCGCACGCACCCTAGGCGTCCGATACGAGAATAACACAAACGTCGAACACTCCTCGAAGAGGGACTGTCACGTTTAAAAAACAGGCGAAATAACCAACTTTAAAATCCATTATTACAGACGTTGTCTTGAATTTAGGAATAGTTTTCCTCGCGTTTCGGGTACGAGACTTTGAACACGCCTTCTTGTTGTTATTGAACGCCGGCCATTTTTCTTCCCGAACTTCACCGCCTCGACGCTAGATAGCGTCGGCGTCGTCGTAACGCGCCAGCAATGACGGAACGTAGCCGTCGTTCTGACACAAGGACTCCTCTTCGTTCCCGACGCTAAATATAGCCAGAACTCATCGTCGGCTGTGTTAATTGAGGGATTTACGCGCGTTCAGATGAAGCGATTGCCCTCTCGTCTGTGTGTGCCTAGGACATCTGGCCGCGTGTGCGTGCGTGTGCGTCTAGCAGGCGACGTCCGTCAGTTCTAGAGCGTCGACCAGCTACGAAGGACGTCTTCTACGCTCGGGAACACCAGCCCCATTTTTTACATGTTTTAACTCGTTTATTTCTGTGTCGTCGTGCGTGTTTAGTCTATACGAGTGTCTTGTGTCTCGTCTACAGTGATCTCTACGACACTACGTGGGTGTGTGTTGTGTTTGCGACTTCGGCCCTAGTTAGTCGGATCGGATCGTCCCACAACCCCATACAGAACCACCCACCATCTTGTAATGATATTGTACAGATTTTACGTGATATCCATTAAATTTTATTCGGTTTAAACGACAAACTCGTTGCGATAGTCAGCTCTATCGTAGATTCCTTGACTTATTCGTCTTAACCACTTCAACATACGGGTAATGACACTATTTTCACATAATCTGTAAATTTAACCCTTCCATTAAAATTCAATACCATTCCGTATATTTTTCCAACAAAGATCTTTCAATTATTTCACTGTTTCGTCGCTTTTAACTATTTAAACTTCAATTTTATTACCAATTTACCTACATATAACATGCTTTTGTAAACGATTACCCTTGATATATCTCATACACCAGCCCTAATGTTATTTTCACGCTTGTAGGCTTACAAAGTGTTTTTAACCCTGGATACCTACTAGATATCATAATCCACTGTGTATAGGCTTAGTAGAGATCGCTCTGATTGCTACCTAATAAGTGAATCAACTACATTGATGCAGGTATAGGCCTGCACCCTCCGTGTTCGCGGGACGTGTTGTCGGGAAATACGGGAGCAAGTATCGTTTGTGTATCGTATCGTGTTGTGCATCGGTAGACTAGACATTTATTGTGCTCATCTGAAACACAAAGGATTACCTTGGATAATATTCTCGACGTTAAGAGGTGAGTTTTTATTAACACTACTTGGTAATGCTAGCTAGGCCCGTATTGACTGGACTCAGTACTGGTTCCAGGGGGGGATGTTTATAATGGAGAAGTCAAGAAGGTTGGCGATATTGATTGCAATTTATTAAACATAAACATTCTGTTATTAAAACTAGTCTACAGTTTGTTGCGGTTACAACTCATATATTGGGTTAGTTTACAATCATTTTTAATCGATTTTTAAATGAGATACATTGCAATTTACAATATTTCCTATGTTCTCATTTTGAATACATTCACATCAAAACTTTCAATACCAAGTGCCATTGTTGATTCTGTCAAGTCCCTATTTGTTTTCATTATTTGCACATTCTATTATCATAACGTTATTGACTAGTAATTGGCAAATTTAAACCCATTTTCGAATGGGAATGATTAAAAGTTGCCTCAAATGTAAGCCAATTTAATAAGTCAATATCAAAATGCACATACTAAAAATGTAGATTTAAAAATATATAAACAAAAAAATAAATTAGTTTCGTTTTGACAGATAAAATCACTATTACAACAATATTTAATAAATACAAAACGAAAACAAAGGTAACAACACAACCATGGATGTACTAAAGAACGTTTCAAGAGTTGTCCGATTGTTCAAGCTTGTTGTCTCTCTTCCCCTCATTATTTCTCGCACTCTCCTTCTCTCTCGCACTCATTACCGCACACTCAACTAGAGGCAACAACCACACCCTTAGGTTTGTCAGCTGGCAGCCTACTAAACACTCCCAAGTATACTAGGGGACATGGGTTCGATGACGTAGTTACTTTCAGTGATCGGCTTAGAAACATATGGCGAGTTCTAGAACGACGTCACCAAGAAGCCACACAAGAACGTTGTCTGGTCTCAAGTTCATGATTCGTTCGAGTACCTATAGCAATGCTATGGAGTTTATCAATGTTAGTCATTTCATGATTTGGAACATCACATCGAACACAACCCTTAAACACAGAATTGTGTGTGCTATCCATAAAAGTAATAAAACAAATACTAACTTACAATTAAAATTAACAAAATACAGTATGCAGAAACAATAAATGATAGTTAAGAAATACTATGTAAAATATTAAACAGTAAAATACAATAAGGCCTGCGTTAAAACAATACAAAGGAAATAATCTATATTATCTAAGAAATTAACATTAAGTAAAGAGCCTACAGAACCTCGTTCACGTAATGTTCGTCGTTTTGTTATAAAAATATGTTTTACGACCTAAATGTCTTTAGGGCAGAACATCCATCTCAAATGCACAACGCTCACTTTGTTTTGGGGAATATTATCAAAATATGTTTATATGTTAAATTAGTTTGCTTGGACTTAACTTTGTTATTCTAAAAAATAAACAGTGATATTTCGACTTGTATTCAACAGTTTTTCAACACTCTGAAAAATAAGTGTTGAAAAACTGGTAGTAAATAAATAAATAAATAAATAAATTTTATTTAGAGTCTACCCACTCAGTTATAGAACTGATTTTCAGTGGGGGACTTTAAATCAAAGCGACCAAGCCAACCCTGCAGGCCCCGACGCAATCGACGAGTGAGCGATAACCAACCAAAGATCGATATTTTAATAGGAAATATAGCAATCAGTGGTATGGACAGTGCGAACACCCGCGAATCAACGCCAGAATCAACAAGGCCGATTCAGAACAACTCTGAAATTTATTATGTGCTTCGTTGCTAGGACGGCTCCAAAGTCACGTCACGTCAAAGGCCTACGTGTCTCTTATACTCTTTTAAAATGACTATCACAACTACCTTTTCCACCGGTTTCTTTTAAAAATATTCGTTTGTTTTCTTGAATTATTGTTAGGTATCATAACAATCAATAAAAATTTTAAAATATTGAAACACTTTAGCAAAAGTTGATATTTGATTTATTCATGAATTGACCACATACAGCATTTTTCTGACGTTTTAGAGTGACCAGTATAACAACTGGTGATTAACAACAATGCATGATGATGAAGAAGTCGAAAAGTACGAAGGGGACCAACGGCTTTTCGTCCCATCCGATAGGACGGTGTAACTTTGACAGTCAATATAGTCAATAACAGTCAAGCTAAGATGTTATATACAAATAAAACACCGGAAACATTTTTCGAAGAAGTGGCCAAACATAAAAGAAAGAAATAAAGAAGTAAGAATAAAACAAAAATTGCACAAATGTGGCAACCGTGTGATTAGTTCTTGAGCCTCGAAAAAGCTACAGGACAACGAAATTACACAGGTTTAAGGACTAGAATTGATTTGTATAAAACATCCAATTGTTAATGTAGCCCAGGTTGTGGTTAGATAACCAATGATTATCTTCTCACACGCGATACAAGCAACGACAACCGTTGTTAGGAACTTCGTTGGGGTAGGTGACCGTTGTATATCGTATATAAACTATCAGTAGGCCTACGCAGTCACGTGAATGGTTTCTAGGTTAGATTGTACTGGTAGTTTGAAGAGTTTGGTCATCTAATGCATACTTTTTAACTGATCTATTCGGATGCACAGCATTTTATATATGTGTGTTTATGTAAAGAATATTAAATTTATTTATTTTATTGCATTTTTCTCGCCAGTTCGGCGAAAAGGCGATTGTAGAAAATAGTGCTTTCTTTAGCCTACAGTAACAGTTACAATGGTGTATATAATAAATAAAAATCATTGCCAGTCTTGGGCACGTTACCCCCCAAAAGGAACTTTGAAAAGTTAAGTTACTTCTGCCTAAAAAGGAACTGAGACGTTCCTCGTTCCTCAAAAGGAACTTAGTTCCTTTCATGTTCCTTATACCATCACTGATTTAAATAATAATAAATGTGATATGAGTTAATTTGGCATTATGTACAGTGAGTCCCAGACCATCGACGAGGGTGGCGCCATTTTCGAAAAAATGTAACGCGTTCACACAAAAGTTTCTGAAAAAGTAACTCGTTCCTCCCCATACTGATCATTGCAAACATAAGTTACAAGTAAACAAATACATCGAAAACAAAGTTGTCATTCTGAAACAACGGTAAACATAATTCGTAAAAAGAGTATTTAATTTGCTGGCCATCAAGCCTAAGTTGGGTTGTTATGTGGTAACACTCGTACACCATGTACTCACTATATAAACTAGACTAATTGTTATAATTGATGCGTGTTAGTCACATTGAGCTGAATGCTCCTCTAGCCTTACATCACATCACACAGCTCAGTTGACTTAATAATAGCTATCACCAACAGATCAAACCTAGCCGTCCAAAGTGGCACGTAGGCTACGATTATGGCGCTGGTCCGAAACGTATGTCACTACACGAGGACGTGGGTTTGACTTAAATAAGATTTTTTAAAGATTTTTTTCAATTTAAATCAGATGTTTATTGAGTTAAATCAACAATATCAGTGTTTCAAATTTTGTCAAGTTGGTGAGCGGATCAAATACTTTCATACGCGTTTCAGAAAATCTAAGATAATTTTTTTTTTAAAGAAAACTTTGCTTAAATCAGTTGAACTCTTGTGTTTGTTGCTCAAAATGAAGTGCATTTGATTTAAATCAATGATTTTTATTAAATAAATCATTTGATTTAAATCAAAAAAACACTGGTTAAAACTCATGTACCGTACCGTAGCGTAAAGTGGACATAATAAATAAATAGATGAATCGAAAGTTAAGATTAGACGACATTCGATTAAAATCAATGTTAATTTAAAACAGCACTAAATTTAATCGCACAATCCTGGACAACTGCACGGAATTAGATCATACGTGAGAACGGTTGAGCCTTGGATATTTTTAGTGGACTCATATAACTGGCTCTCGTATCAAATTGGGCAAACGTTATGATATTTCTGACGTTTCATGGATGCATTCGCCCATGAAAGCCAGAATCTCTGCATGTCATAAGTGAAGATTGCCAACAACGTACACCTGCCTACATAAAGCTTATAACTAGCTTTTAATTGAAGTATACAACTTCTGAACTTCATTCCAAAGAAGAAGTGTAGCTTGATATACTTTGTACTGGTAATTCTTCGCAATTGTATATTATACGGATATAGATAGGGTTCATATCCACGATTAACTAAGGTTTTCTATTAGAGATCAAAAACTATAATTTAAATAAACAATTTTTCAGCACAAATTGGGTCTAATTCAATATTATATCACACTTGCGGGTTTTGCTATGTCGTTGAGTAATAAATTAAACATTAATTTATGCTTGTAATGAAGGTTTTATTAAGCTTATGTATTCAAAAATACTGAAATTTTGAAGGTAACTATTGATTTCTTATAGTTGTTTTATTTAAAATAGGCTTATGTGTGTTTCAAATGCGTCTAGTATTTAGTACGCGTACTTTCGTACTCTTTGAATCAGATGCGGGCAAATGAACACAGTTTGACAGGACCTAAACCTATATTATTAATACATTTTTAAGGCTATTCCAGAGCACTCTTACAGATGTTTTGCAAGTCAACAGAAAATGGCTAAAAGTTGGTTGGATGAAAGATGAACTTGAATAAAAAAGGAAAAAAATAACTTTTTTTTGGACGGGACAAAAGCTCTATTTTGGCCAAAATATGCAAATTTTGGTTCATTACGGAAATGAATGTTTTAGATGCAATATTTAATTTTTAGCTATGATTTTTTTTATTGCTTCAACACACCTTTGTCTCTGGACTGAGTATAAGGGAAAAGAATTTTCTGAAATAATGTTCGATGTACGATTTTTTTGTCACATGGTACAAAAAAGAGTTTTGAACCGGAACACGAAAAAAATCGTTCATCAAAAGTTATTTCATAAAATTAGTTTCCCTTGTATTCAGTCCAGAGACAAAGGTGTGTTGAAGCAATAAAAAAAAATCATAGCTAAAAATTAAATATTGCATCTAAAACATTCATTTCCGTAATGACCCAAAATTTGCATATTTTGGCCAAAATAGAGCTTTTGTCCCGTCCAAAAAAAAGTTATTTTTTTTCCTTTTTTATTCAAGTTCATCTTTCATCCAACCAACTTTAAGCCATTTTCTGTTAACTTTCAAAATATCGGTAAGAGTGCTCTGGAATAGCCTTAAACAATATCCATGAAGCAATTGTTTCGGGAAAAGTATGTATCCTTGAACAATGCTAGTGCTGGTCTGGGGCGCATAACCCCGGTATTTTAAAATTTTAACATTGCAAATGGTGGTATTGTACTATGTTTTCGTCGAAAACATAAAATTGTGAAGATCTGGTATTCACAAAACTACTAAATACACTTCTAAATATTTAGAACTTACCATAACAAGGCAGAACTTCCCAATAATATAGGCCTTGCAGTTTTTTTTCTATTTGCGCACTCGGTTAGTTATCTAAATTATTGTTTCCCGTACTTGGGCCATTTTTTCACTCAAGACATAGTTTTCTGACAGTTTAAAAAACTCCATTAAAATGTTCGTGTTTGGCCAATGTTTACATGTTATTTCTTAATTTGTTGTGACCAAACTGGGTTATAATAAAAATTAAAATTATAATTTATGTAGGTAGGCATTACATGGACCAAATTATCAGTGAATACCTGTGTTTCCACATTTAATATCCTTGTCATCTTAAAATAAATAATAATGTTGCTAAACTAACATATTCATCGCTTACTTTGTATGTGACCCACGTGTGTTACAGATTAAGATGTTGCAAGTAGAATTTCATGGTTTAAACAGTGGTTTCCATATTTACCACCACTTTTTAAAATATACACATATAAATCTGCCAGTTTTTCATACTTTTATCCCGGTCAAATTTCTGCTTTGTTTTGTTCTGAATTGGTAGCATTTTTCCTTACTAAATTCTTATGACTTGAACGATTAATGTAATGGTTCAAAAATCGAATTGTGTATTAAAACACAAAAATACATAAATTTCCAGGATGTCCCGGATATTTTGTTTTCCTGTTGTAGATTCAATTTGAACATGTAGAAATGAAATATGAAAAATTGCAAAATATAGGCCTATATAATTTTTGAAAATAGACTCAATGTTTTTTCAAATTTGCTAACAATTTGGAATTCAAAGTCAGCATGTTTTCCCTAAAAGATCAAGGGAAAAAATCTATAAAATTTAAACCATAACAATATGTTTTACTTTTATTTTTACAGTAACATAACTGTTCGTAATAGTTCATTACAAAGGACATCTCCATTGCTAACTTTGTCAACGTGGTATTTAATCCACGTGGTTCAGATGAGTGAGTTGCAAGTAGATTCTATGTCCGAACATCCCGAGTGTGGTCCATGACTCTTTACCTCGCTAAGACGCAAATATTTGATCAAGTACCGACATGAATGCTAGGTACATTGCACAGCTTTATGCCCCTGAGAACACTGTTACGCCTTGTCGTAAAGCGCAGGCATCTGTACGTAAGAGGGTATTAACACTGATGACAGACATGAAGCAGGGATTACGACTGCAAGGCCGGTGACCGTATACGTATTCATAGGTCCAGCACGCTACCGCACTATACCAGATGCCAACACGTTAGATGATTCAAGGTGTTTTATTTTCACAAACAACATTACATATTATGTTTAAGAGGATAGGGTATGTGCATTTTCGACAAATTTCTGTTCGCTCGGCTGACTGACACCTTAGATGATTGAACATTTTGACAGTTTGTCACGGAAGTAGTCTACGATCATACTTTTCTAAAATTTGTTTTAAAAAGATTTTTGCGATTTTTGATTCGGTAAAAAAGTCCAAAATTGACCATATTCGTGATTTCTTTTGGGGTGAAATGCGAAAAAATTGACAATCCACGACTGTGCATGCTTTATTAACAACTTTTTAAAGTTTTATATACGTTGGATACTTTCTGGCTGATCGAATAGCTATTTACCGACTGCCAAATGTGTCCTATTCCCTCTTAAAGACGCTTAAGTACACAATCGTAGAAGTAGGCCCTATGCCTGTTTTAGCAGGGTTTATAGAACGATTTAAAAATTATTAACTAGATATAGTTTAACATACACAAACACATATATAAATGTAGGGGACAGGCTTGACAACATACACACAATTATTCGCACAATTCGACAAAAAAAATACAAATAACAATAACAATTAGATGTAACAGAACAGCAGAGTAGTTTGTGGTGTAAATATTCCTCAAATAGGTTTGTTTGCTTTTGTATGTTTTTTTTTGTTTTCTAGTTGATAAAAATATATAATATTCATTTTATGATATGGGCCAAAGCTCTAAACTACGGCAGTGGCCCGTGCGATGCCTATAATACAATCGTGTAACATCCACCACCTTTTATCAAGGCTGGAATATATTAAATAAATATTATAACACGGTACATTATATTCAATGCAGGGTTTGGTGTGCATGCCGTTCTGTACATAAACAGCACGCAGCAATGCCGCCGTCTAGCGTACTTTTTCTATTGATTATTATTATTCTTTTTTATCACCTGACAGGGTCGTAGTGGTTTTCAAGGTGATTTTAGTTAGACGTTAACCTTGATTACTTGTAGTGCAGGTAGTTTTCTCGGTTACTTATTTTAATTGTTGTTACTTATTGTATGTACATAAATTTACTATTGAAAACGTTGTGTCGTTATTATTATATCAGGTATAAGAAAGTATTTGCATTGAATCTGTACAATAGAAGGGGATAGCATTGAGGCGATAAGTTTAAGGTATAACTTCGACTAACTTAATAGTTGAACACCTAATGTGTCTTGCTTGCGTGGACTAGTAAAATAACATGTGAAATACATATTTCCACTATTCATGAAGTGATATTATGAATAAAGATTAACTAATATATATATATATTTTATTCTAATTTCCAACATATTTGGGATTAACAAAGATGTAAAAAGTTGAGAGTACACACACAAGGCTATGGTACCCTATGTTTACAAAGGTCTTACCAAGTTTTGAATTTTCTTCACCATCATCAAAACCATGGTCAATTTTAATATATTTTAAGAAAAAGGCGTAGTCAGTCTTGACTTAGATTACCTGATATGTCTATCAAATTTCCATGTTCTAGTCTAAACTTAGTTGGCCATATTTAAATCAGGGGTATTAACCTATGTATGATTGAATGAAGTTACAAAATATTCGCCTTTCTAGATGGAGCCACCTGTATAACCCACGCTGAAGTCAAATATATTTTCAAAGCAAAGCCTATATTATTTCTAAAATTCCTGTACATCTTGAAGATTGAAAATAACCCTACTTTGTTAAGTTTCCCACTACAAACAACGGCAACTTAATAAATCATGTTATGGGCAACAAATTAAATTGCATTCAATTTCTTAAATTATGTACGTCGTTATTAGGGAGCTAACCTTTTTCTGTCCGTTCGTCCACCTCTGCACACGTGCGACTCATCCCTGGATAGAAACCGAACATGACCTCCGATTTCTTGTTTTTTGTTGACATTTCCCTTCAACAAGGATGATACATAAATAATATTTTTGGTGACCCTCGAGGTCGTGGGAATGGGGATAGAATCACTCGAAAGGGAAAATCTTCTTAACCCGGCACCTCCACCAAAATTATGAGACCAATGCAAGAGGTTTTTATTTGTGTATCCTCCTTCGACCGTAGCCGTGCTTATTCGTCTATCTATCGATTTGGTAAGTCGGGAAACACTTTCGTAAGTGGAATTAATAACAATTAGTGCAATACCAAAATACCAAAATATAATTATTAAACTTTTTTAACCGGGTCTATAGTTGGAATGTGTAATTTTGTAATTTTATTAAATTAAATTCATGGACAGTTTAACGCAATTGTTTTGATTATATAAAATAAACTCGTAGAACAGGGTATTTATGCTTTAAATAAGTATTTATTGGACATTACACTGCTCATTATCAAAATTTTATTGTGATTTTTCGACTTTTATTCAAAAGTCTTTTTCAAACTGAAGGTTGAACATAAGAAAAATAAGAACAATCCAAACCAAAAACTAAATTATAAACAAAATGAGCATGACTAATATCTGCCAACACATGTTGATGAAAATAAAATAAAACTGACATAAATTAAGTATACAGTAGCGCTAGATCACAATAATTAAATTCTACACTAGTTATACAGATAGTGGCACTGTCACTGTATATTTAATTTCTGTCATGTTTTTATTATATTTTCATCAATTGTGTTGGCAGATATGGTTCATGGTCATTTTTGTATATAATTTATTCTTTTATTTGGATTGTTGTTATTTTTCCTTCAGTTTGGAAATGACTTAAGAATAAAAGTCGAAATATGACAATTAGCTATTGATAAAGAGCAATGTAATGTCCAACAATCACTTATTTAAAGCATTGTTTTATCGTATGCACTATCTTCCTACTAGATCCTAGTGTGTTCTAGTGGGCTAGATGTATCATGGGGACCCCCCGCCCCACGCATGGCGGCGCCGTAAGTCTGGCCATGCAGCGAATGGTACTTGGCTCCGTGCGTAATGTGGCATTGCAGACCGACCGAGCGGGCAAACCAACTGTGAACAATAGCCTATTTATAAAGATGCGTCCTCTCCCTTGACATCGCAATGTTAGCAAAGACCACAGTGTCATAGCGTGTTAGACAGACATGTATTTGTAGCTAATTGGCAGACGACTAATTACTTATGACTGCCAGTTAAGTGACTAATGTGTGTCCATTTAACTGTCATAGTCAATTAATTTAGCGTTGAATGATTCTTTAACTCTTTTGAAAACCTTTTAACTGGATTCTGTGAAATATGCATGTTATTATTATATTCAAACATGTTTTAACGAGAATAATTTGTGTTTTTGTTGAACTGTTTGTTGCTCTTGCATTCGTCATTATTTATTTTAATAATTCGTTTAGGTTGAAAAGTAAGTGCAGGCCTATATACAGTTATAAATAAATATTATAAATTTACATTCATTATAATACAGTTAAAAATAAAATAACCGTTAATAATTTTATTTGGTATATTTTTAGCCATTTTGTTCTACAAACGCACATTCATAATTCACCTGTTTGGACAGTCACATAGCGTAGTCGAATCCAGGACTGACATTCAAGTTATTCTCGGTGGGTCGTGCGATTGAGACGCATGGGCCTTTTGGACCAAATCGAATCCCGCGAGGCACATGTTCTTTAGTCTCACCACATTCAGCGACAATATCACATTACATAGGCTACCACAAATTATTGTCATCTATTACAGAAGTACAACTTAGGCCTACATTCCGGGTAACTTTCTGATAATATAATATTATTATTGGAGGCTTTCGCCGACCGGAATCTTAGACGGTTTTCGGGACATTGTAGTACATTATTTTGACAACGATTAATCCATATTCACATAGTAAACTTAAATGTGTGGCCTGTAGCAAGTTATTCCTGATTCCCTTCATTACAAATTAAATAAAAATAAGCTAAATATAATCATAGAATAAAATGTGTGTTCTATAAAATAAACAAAATGTTGAAGTATGAAGCTAATTACACTCAATACATACTCTTTCGCAATTTCTTTCGCATTTTTCAATTCAATTCAGCCACATATTTTTCTCCATCATCCGATAACCCGCGACATTATTATTCGATTTCCCCCGTGGAAACTTTATTTACCCCCATCCATGGCGTCGTTATTGTTGAAACTGGGTCACAGCGTTGTTCGTCAGTCTTGTTCGGCTAATTACGTTCATCATTTAATCACAATCACCAATTAGCCTCCAGGCATTGAACGCCAGTGTTTCGCCGTACACACAGGTACCATACACATACAGTAGCGGTATGCAAATCTTCATCACCATGGTAACCAATCTAATAACCAAGTTGAGTGATGTTGCTAATCAATTTGTTTGTTACCCCTTTAATACAGATTCATGACGGAATCCAATTTATTACAATACTGTGTCGTTAAGCTATGTTATTATGATTAGCGTCAACTCTGATTGACGCTTTGAACAACAACAAGAATAAAGGGATTAGTTTCAATAAAAACTTGTTAAACAATTAAGCAACAGGATGTGGAAGTGGATGAGTATAAGCTCAGAAGCAAAGTGGGCCAACCCACACAATTCTCTTCCTGAGATAATTTGAGTTAATTAAAGTTGGAAGTAATAAATAATAATATGCAGCTATATGCAGTTTAAACTGTTAGTATTGAGATGCAGTCTATAGCTTTCCTAACATATTAACTTAAAATATCGCATATTTAAATTTAATAAAAATTCTTAACTTCAGCCTAAAACACACTACCCCCTACCAAAAGCCCCTATCGAAGTGGTTGGTCCATTTTCTCTCTCGACAATTATGTTTTTTTAAAATTTATCTTGTGGTTTGGTCCAAATTGTTGATTTTTAAAACTGTAATATGCTAAGTAATACAGACATCAAAGCGTTAAATAAATAAATATTATATCATTAAAAATTTATCCTGTTGAAGATGATACATTTATGTCTCAATACCATTGAATAGAATAATAACTAGATGCTGAAATGAAGAATATTAATAATGAAGAATAAAATTCTGTAATTAGTTGAATTCCATTTTTTAGTCAAATGATCAAGGTATGAATTTTTGTAAGTAACATCGGCAACAACGCAAAATTGGTAGCAGACAATGGCTAAAAAACAATTGGAACATTTACGTAAACAATAAACATTTACGGTTGTCGTAAGTCACATTTTGGCTCCATTAAGGACATACAGACACAATGATATTTCATCACTTAGCTGTGACCAGCATAACAGTTTGATTTAAATTCGGGCTTGTTTTCAGCAACACGTACGTAATAGCTGTGAGAGAAGCAATAAAGAACGACCCCCACCCCTCCTTTTTGATTCCCAACCCTGCCTGACCCCGTCCCCTTCTATTAACCCTCGTCGTATATAGACCGTGTATATGATTTAGGCACTGTATTCTTTAACACAAACGTCAAATCAATGTGTATGAAAAGCTATAAACGGGGCGTTTCTCGTCACCCTCGCTCTTCTCTCCCGTCCCCTCCCCCCTCTATCACCACTTCCCCCACCCATGATCATTTCTATTTACCGGATTTATGTTCCAACAATTGATTTCTTTAATAAAACCGTCAAACGAGTGCGGATCTAATTTAGAGGTGTCCCTCCCCCTTCCCCTTCCCCTTCCCCTACTTCGACCACGTTCATGCAACTAATGTTTCTTTTTACTATTTATTTTCACCCGAAAAGCTTTCACGAATGCAAATACAACACGCGGTAAAAACAAGGGAAATAAAACGCTCACATTTGTATTAATACAATCTCATCAATCATTATTTTAATGGAGGAAATGTGTTATTTTATTATTTGTCCAGTTCCACTGTGACCAATGAAATTCGAATTTTTTTAAATGCAGGTAAAGTTAATAATAATTTTGAAATATAGTCAAATGACTCACTATAGACGCGTATTGTATACAACGATTAAGTACACAATAATGCAAGTAATAGCTTACGCCGAGTAAGTAAAGAAAAGGGGGAGGGCGAGCTGGAGGACATGTTTTGTCCTGAGCCACAGGGGTTTAAAACTAATTTACAAAGACTACTAATATTCAGAACCGGATGTGAGTTTCTTTCACTTTGTAACTTAAATTAATGACTTTTGTTCCATTTGTCAGCAGGACGCTTTTTAATTTGTTTTGTTTTCCAACATCACAGAGCTCCCCGTTCATAATAATAATATAATTAAATAACTTCATGTCATACAAACATACAATAAACAATATTACGTATTTTTATAAACTTGATATAAATCGCGACTGAGAACGAATCTCCAGCTCTCTGCTTTCGAATATCCTTCTTGATTCTTGACAGTTTTTGCTAAGGATTTGTCACAGTCTTTAATTTGATTCGGACGATACTTGTTACGTCACCGACGATTGATGACGTCAAATCGAGACCAAGAACAACTTAACAAGATTGATATATTTCACTGGTAGTAAAACACTCACAGAGAGGTGGAATTGATTTTATGGAAATCAATCCAAAATTTAAAAAAATATCTCAGCCGGGTTCGAACTCGGGTCCCCGATTACCGGTCCGACGTTACCCCCTAAGCTATCGCAACGATTAACAATTAATTTAACTTCGATTCCCGGATGAGATGGATTTTTTATTTGTGGATTAATTTACACAATAATTTTTGGTTTATTTGGATTAAGGACGCGTCAACCGTTAGGTCATAATGCACCACTCTAACCTAGGGGGGGGGGGGGGCATGCTGGTCAGAACCAGCCACGGGTAAGGGGAGGAAAGGGGGGTTCTCACGTCGCGGTCGTCATTGTCTTCGTCATCGTTTGTGGTGTCATTGTCGTCATCGTCGTCGAGGGGTCGTCAAGGGAAGGGGGCAAGGTCCCCGACGACGATTGCCAGAGCTCGCCTCTATTTTTGGGGAGTAAAATACTACCCTTCATACTAGCTGATGTTTGCGAGGTGGACTTTTTCTTTTGAATCGCCTTTTACGATTAGCAGAGCCATGCTCTGGGCCAATTCTACCCCGGGCCCAGACGGGGATTTTATCTACGTTTAATTTATAATATTTGGAAACGTCCTAAATCGAGTCCTAAGCAAGTCGCCGTCTATAGTGTTGGCTCGGGCGCTAAGCGCGCGACTCTGGGGGCCTAGCCTCGACGAACTGTCGGAAAGTATTTTTTCGGCCGACCACGAAAACCGAATTTCGGAAAGTCTAGCCTCGACGGTATTTTGCGACAGTCGGATTGAGGAACCCGAATTCGTAAAGTTTCCGACAACTATCCCAGCCGTTGTCGGAACATAATTTATTCAACCAATGGGAGAGCGCTCAGACGCGAGCGGTGGGAACGACAAGGTTTGAAGGCAGTGGTCTTCGCCCACTTTTAGTAAACAAAATAACACATGGGACTTGACAAGTGTCAATCTGTAGACGTAAATGTTCCCAAGACCTTTTCAAAATCGGGTTTTGGGAGCCTAGGCGTCAGTTCTTGAGTAATGCCATGCAATCTTATTTGAAATATTGCATCAGCAAAAGAAGAACAAGGATTCTGGTGGTCTAGGCCTACCCAACGATAGGCCTACGAGGTTCATGAGGTATGTTTATCTTAGCCTAGTACCTAGGCCCTACATCATAAAGTTCATCATAAAGGACCTAGCCTTTGTTTAAATTTATGCACACAAATCTAGCCCTGTCACAAGTAGTAGGCCTATGTAGTATCTGCTAATCTAGGCCTACGAAAGACCTGAGCTGACTTCACCTAACCTAAAATAGGGACCAGGAACTTCAAGCCCTAGGCCCCTGTGCATAAGCCTAGGAAGTAGGGCCTACATAAGATACACAAGGGCCAATCCTTAACCAAACTAAAGCATAGGACTAGGTTAGGTTCAACGCTGTTACAACTCTAGGCCAGCCCATGCACTAGGCCCTACGCCTAACTTACTGACTCACTAGAATTACAAACAGGCCTAGAGAGCATTGTCAGACCTAAACATGGACATAAAACATCGGCTTGATAGGCTAGGCAATCTTTAGGTCATATCAGATCATTGTAATGTAGTGTGCATTGCATTCAGGGGACTTAATTTAGGTTCGGCCTATGTGGGGGAAAAAACTCAAAAGTTGTAATCCGCGTTCCAGCCCACGTTGGACGCTAGTAATATAAACGGGGAATAAGTAATATAAAGTAGTGCCTTTGCTAGAGAACTTGAACTAAAAACTATTATTTTTTTACAGATGCAATTATTCAACAACCCTATGATTGTTATGGTCGTATGGCAGCTTAAAATGAAGAACTGTTGAAACTACTGTACTTTCAGCACCGGTACCCTCCTAGCCCCTGCAGTAATCAGCACATGGAATGAGTTACTGATGTCGTGAAGAGGTAAGATTTTATGTGGGTCAGGTGGGGGCAGGGGTAAGCCCTACATATTGCAAGTGTGGTCAGTAAACCGGCTCTAGTGGCTGCTTACGTCTAACGTGCTCTGCCGTCAACATACGGCAGGTTTAGAAGCCCATCAGACAGCAGTCTCATGTTTTTATTTAGCATAGGCCTATTATGATTTGCCGTTATTCAGGCCATCAAACAAGAAGTTACAATAAACTTACATCAAATAAATTAAAAATATAATAATTATTGTAAGACCATAGGTCTAGGTCAGACTTTTAAAATATCACCAATCTATACCGGTAGCATACCAAGGCCTACGCAAGTAAAAAAATAATGTCAAAAATTACTTGGGCCCCTAATGTAAAAAGCCTAATGGATAAATTCTATTAGGCGTTAGGCCTATGTATTTTAAAATCTTGGCCATGTAGCCTAAGACTACTTATTCTAAAAAGGTGGAGGCTTATTTTAAAGAAGACTAAAATGTAGATTAGTTGAACTTAGTGAATAAATTATCTCAAAGACAAATACCGGCACTCACATTCTCTACCAAACTCCGCGGCCACTTGAGATTCAAATTAAATTCAGGCCTCGCCTACTGTGATATAGGTAGGACTTAGTTTTCATTACAACTAGCTGGCATATTTAAAAAAATTAAATCAAACAATCAGGCTTAGTAATTTAAAGAAGAACATGATTTAGGCCAAAATTAATGTCATCCAGATTTTTATTACAAGTAGTAGGGCTGTAGCACACAATTCAATAGGGAGGCTACTACATGTTTTTTTTTGTTGACAGTTTCCTGAAGGTGGGCATCAACTAGCTGCCAATGGGTGTGCCTCTAAAATCTCCTAGACCTTCCAGCACTTGCAGTACCGGTACCTGTAGTGTCTGGAGTGGATCGTTGGCTACAGCGGCACAGCCTCAAGAAAAAGTCCCCAAGGAGAAGAATCTCTCAATTTATTATGCCTTCAAATATTATAATAAACTACTAACTACAAAACCAACTTGCCTAAATTCCATATTACCTGTAGGGCCTATAGCCTATACAAATAAACCAAATATTGTGTGATATACTGCAATTCAATGATAGATCTTTCCCCATTACTGTTTTATTAGCCTACTAGCAATGTATGCGGGTTG
Source organism: Sweltsa coloradensis (assembly GCA_024449915.1). Taxonomy (NCBI): domain Eukaryota; kingdom Metazoa; phylum Arthropoda; class Insecta; order Plecoptera; family Chloroperlidae; genus Sweltsa; species Sweltsa coloradensis. The sequence continues at coordinate 131,979 of JAMZAV010000408.1, read as the reverse complement.
AAATGAACTCAACCGGCCTTGAAACCCGTGTCCGTTTAAACTATGAATTATTTTAACCGCATAACCTGCATCGAACTCGAGCAATGTAAACGGGGTAAAAAACTATTGTACCTACACCTACACCCTGCATACCTTATGTTCTTTAAATAATTTTCTTACAATAGGAAGGTCTAGAAAATCATAACATAAAAAGACTTGACTATGCCATTTCTTTAAAAGAATTCGTTCAACCTGTACGCATACTTAGAGAAGGAACTTTTTAAAAGAACAAGTTCCATTTTCCCGGAACTTGATTTATTTTAATGTTGAGGAACTTTTAATTGATCTAGTTCATATTTTCAAGGGACTTTTTAGAAAGTTCCTTAAAACATTCCAGTATAATAAAGTAGTCAATTTTGTACTTAGCACCACTTTTCAGGATTTGTTAGCAAACAACTTTGCCGTTATGGATCATTTATAATTTTCATATCATACGTATCATCATGATTCATGACCCTACCGCTCACCGTGCTCTTTGACAGCCGTACGCAATACGCATGCTTGCAAGTTGCACGTCAGTCACTCTGCAGTCGCATTAAAAAAGTTAAAAATAAAATTGAACCTTTTTCAAGGAACTTTAACTTTTCTTTTTATGAGGAACTTGAACTTTTTAGAGGTAAGGGTGTAAAAAGGAACTTTAAAGAACTTTATAAAAGTTCTTTTTTTAATTGATGAACTGAATCTTTTATAAGCTCCTTTTAAAAGGAACTCCCCCAGGTATGCCTGTATGATACATTTGTTTTTGTGTCACTTGGTGCTGTGGTTAAGGTGTACCGGGTATGTCAATATTCAGTGGCTTCAAAATTGCTAACAAGCAAAATAAATTATGAAAATCTACATTGACTCGCTTGCACGCAGTTCTATGCATGGCGTAGGCCTAAATCTGGAACGCATAAAGCTGACTGCACTTGCTCGCTACGTACTAAGGTGACTCGAGTGCTGAATATTAGTACATGAATCTAATATCTATGCTTCAAATGAAGAAGGATCTGGGTACAGGTTCAGACAGACTTTTTACTTCAAAGGGTATCATCCATTATGAACTAAATTCTAGTTCTATTCCGATTCGTAGTTTTTTTATGGATGCCGTTGCAGCTTTCAATTCAATTTTTGCAATTGACGCTGAGCTGAGGTAAAGAGAAGGAAGAGAGTATATTCCAAGAGTTGCTGCTGCACTAGAATGTTACAAGGTCAATTTTATACGTTGTTCCAAAATTCTACACGCAAGTTCGTAAGTTGCGAGTGACTTTAAATATAGGTAGGCTACCGGTAGTGACTAGGCCCAATGTTTTTAGACAGGCCTAGGTTCAGTGCTACTTTATCACTGGGTTTGTAGCAAATTAAGCGGCGTATGGTGTGTGTCCTTGTAGGGAATTTTTGGCGTTACCTCATTTTGCAGTGGTGCCGGTCAATGATCTCTACCGGTACAGAAGAAAGAGTAGGGGCCTGGGCCTAGGCCTTTGACTTGTAGCCTAGGGCCCTACACTAGCCTTTCTAACCACCCACAGGTAGGCCTAGCTAACTGGTAACCTACTTCCTACAGTAGGCCTAGGCCCTAACAAAAAAAGCAAGGCTTAGACCTGGTGGGGCCTAGGCTAGGCTAGGCTTAGCTTACAATTATTTATAGCCTACTAGGCCTAATCCTTTGGGGTAGGGCCTAGGCCTACCTAGGCTAGGCCCTACCATAGGTAGCCCTAGGGCCTATTTAGGCCTAGGCCTAGACCAATAACCTTCCCTTAACTTGGGATATGGCTAGGGGCTAGGGAGTGCCTAATCCATCCAATAATTAAGCTGTTTCGTAGGCTTTAGCATTAACAAAAAAAATAGACCTAGCTTAGGCCTTTGTGTGGGTAATGCAAATGACATAAGGCCTATCCCCTAGTCTAGCTTAGGGTAGGGGTTAGGGCTAGGTAGGCTTAGACCTAGTAGACCCTAACCCTTAGGTAACTTCAGCGCCTAGGGCCTAGCTAGGTCTATGGCCTAGAGGCTAGGCCTAGCCCTAGTCTCATTTTATTAGTCATCAATTTTAGCACTCATATGCTTACACAATTACAAGGTAGGCGAGTATTTGATGTTGTCCATGTTGGTATAAAGTAAAATCCAATACATTACAAAGTATTTACAAAATTACCTATACAGGTATACTAAAGTATCTAGAGACCATTCTATAGCTCATTAAAATAACCCTTTCCACAGAGACTAAAATATAAATAACACAGGATAAATCACTGAATATCGTCACACAATAAAACCAGAATAAACTCACTAATTCTTATTTGCAGAATGCAGGTGCAGCTCAAACTGCAAATCAGTTACCTACATTAGTTTGTGCTAAAATTATTACTAAAATATTCTGAGAGCGAATAAAACTCCATTTCCAGCAGCCAGGATTTCATCTTAAATTTAAAATCTGTGTCTCCTAAGCTCTCCTTTAAGTAGCCAGGGAGGTGGTTGACTATTTTCCTCCCAGCCTGAGTAGGATCATTATCAGACAACCTTAGCCTACTTTGTTCCTGGTGAAGGTTGTCCTTCTGTCTCGTGTTATGGGAGTGTACATCACTGTTTCTCGTAAACAACATGGGGTTATCATTTACAAAAACTGCCATTTCCATTATATAGATTGATGTTACGGTGAGTACCCCTAGGGTTCTAAAAGCCTGCCTGCATGATCCTCTATTGGGTAAGTTGGCCATAATTCTAATAGCCCGTTTTTGCAAACGAAAAACAGCTAATGCCGAGGAGGCATTACCCCAGAACAGGATTCCATATTGAATCAAAGATTGGAAGAATGAAAAATACACCATTTTTGCAGTACTCTGGTTACACTGCTTTACAACTTTCCTCAAAACAAAACACGCTGAACTTAGTCTACCACACAAGTTCTCAATGTGCTGAGCCCATTTTAGTCTGTAATCTACTGTTAAACCCAGAAACATTGCATGATCTGCAACTTCCAATAGTTCCCTCCCAAGTTCTATTACCATCTGTACTGGCTCACCAATTGCCTGGAATTTCATCAACTGCGTTTTAGCACAATTTAACTTAAGCTTGTTGGCTTCAAACCATTCTATTAACTCTCTCAGTATGATAAGAAATTTGTCTTTGAGACCCATGTTACACAGAGCTCGAATAATAATACTAGCATCATCTGCATATAGAACCACCAAGCAATCCAGAGGCAAGTTGGTAGGAAGGTCATTGATGTAAAGAATAAAAAACACCGGCCCTACCACCGACCCTTGTGGAACACCATGTTTAATAAGTCTCCATTTAGAGTGCGTTATTGTTTGCCCCTTGCCCAAGGCCACCCTCTGTTTCCTATTACACAAGTACGAGGTTACCCAGGCCAGTGTGACATCTCTAATCCCCAAATGATCTAATTTGCGAAGTAGAAGTTCGTGGTTGATTGTATCGAAAGCCTTCGATAGATCACACATAATGGACCCTGTTACTTCCTTCTCTTCAAGAGCCCCTTGGATTGCATGTGTAAGTTGAAAGGTTGCCGATTTGGTGGAATATCCAGCTCTAAATCCGTGTTGGCATTCAGACAGAATATTCTCATCTCTCAGGAAGGCATCGAGTTGTTTAAGAAACAATTTTTCTAACACTTTGGAAAAGTTTGGGATCAGCGACACGGGTCTATAGCTGGCCCTCTCCTGCACTTTGCCCTTCTTAAAAAGTGGTATCACTGTGGAAAATTTCAACTTTTCCGGAAATGTCCCCGAAATGAATGAGGAATTGCAGATAGCTGCTAGAGGTTCAGCTATGACCGCACCACATCGGCGAATAAGAAAACTGGGCACCTCATCCCACCCGGCTGACCTCTTTGATTTTAAATCTTTTATTACCTGGCGAACTTCGTTAATGCTAACAGGCCTTAAACACATCTTATGAATGCGCCTGACACCTCCCTTACTTAGCTTGGCCAAACATGCCTCAACAGTATCCGCCTTGGTATCAATTATATTATCAGCAATATCTGTGAAATAATCATTGAACAAATTTGCTACCTTATTTGCATCTGCTATTTCCCTTCCTTCAATTTCCAGAACAATGGGATCGGTTTCCTTCTCCTCTTCCTTACCTGCAAGTGCTTTTACCACCCCCCATGTAGCCTTTACTTTATTTTTAGCTTCCCCAATCTGCCTGCTGGTATGTGCCTTTTTGGCCATCCGGATGTCCTTATTAACCTCTTTTTTGAAAGCTTGGAAGCGCTCAAGAAAATGGGCGCACTGGTTTACTTTACTTTGTTGGAACAGATCTCTCTTTACTTGACATTTCCTTCTTATTTCATCCGTTAGCCACCCCCTCCGCCGAGATTTTACTAGAAATTGTCTGAGCGGGAAAGCTGTATTGAAAAGTGATAAAAATATTCTTAGAAATTCATTATATTTCCCATCAGTATCCGGAATCCTATCTATCCCGCTCCAGTCCGTATCCCTTAATTGCTCTATGAAATTAATGATGCTCTCCTCCTTAAATTGCCTACTCCAGCTATAGGCCCCCCTTTTATTCTGTTTAGCTTGGCCCACTACCGGCAGACTGATAATTTGACAGCAGTGATCAGAATAACCTGTCTCGATGACTTTAGGAGCAATCGTGGACGAGAAGTTTGTAAATACGTTATCAATAACAGAACTACTATTCAGTGTAATTCTTGTTGGGGTTGTAATAAGAGCCGTAAAATTATAAATGCCCAAAATATTTGCCATGTCTTGCTTCTCGGTACTTGGTTTAGAGAAGTCCACGTTAAAATCACCACTTATTACCATGTGTTTTGTACCATCTTTACACTGCAGCATTTTGAACATCGTTTCTAACTTGGAAATAAACAGGCCAAAGTTGGCCGGATTGGGTGGTCTGTAAACTGTCACAATTACCAATTTAATGGGTGATGTTATTTCTAGAGCACACAATTCTATAGATTTCTCAACTGCTACCGAGTCCAGGTCAGCTCGATTTTTGTATTTGTAACCTGCCGATTTCCTAATAAAAATAGCCGTTCCTCCCCTTATATGTTCCTTTCTTTGAAAACATGCAACTAACTTGAAATCGCTAATAAGAACCGACTCCTCCTGACCCCGCTCGAACCAGTGTTCTGATATACAAATAAAATCCACGATTTTCTTTTGAGAATCTAGAAATATCTCTATTTCTTCTGGTTTTTCACCCCCCAAACCTTGCGTGTTGTGATGCATCAAAAACTTCTGAGCGCCGCTGGGCTTTTGGCAAACATACGAAGTCGCCTGTCTAGAAACGCCAGGGCACTATGGTGACTTGCTTACCATCCCGGTTACAAGAAAATTTTGACTCCCTTCTCCTACTTTATCCCCTTGTGCCGTGGAAGTGTTATCTACAAGCTCTTCCGAGGTCCCTTGACCCATCAAGATCTCCTGAACTCTCTCTGCAATGAACTGTCCTAGGAAGAGACCCCCCCTTCGGTTGAGATGGATCCCATCTCTAGCCGATTCCCATTTAGAAATCCTGGCATTCGGATCTAAGAAGCTCACTCTCTTGTACTGATTACACACCCATTCAATCCCTTCATTAACCTCCTCAATATATTCATCGGAGCAATCATTCCGATACACAAGCCCATTAATTATGAGGTGCGCATCTCGCAATGGTCCGTCCCTTAACTCATCAACTAACAAAGCGAGTCTCTCCATCACATGTATATCACTTCTGTCTTTAACATTATTAGTTCCTATATGACACACTATGACCTTTGGGACATACCCCAAGTTCTTTACTCCCACTCGACTCACAAGTTCCTGGGTTCTTATGCCCCCATATACCTTAACCTCGCACCCTGCTGGTTCCAACACCTCCCTTGCACCGCGCAGCATTGAGTCGCCCAACACGAGCACCTCCTGTGGTTGGAACAACTTCGGAGTCCCCGACTGTTTGTGTCCTCCTCCCCGTTGAGCAAAGATCCTCCTGTAATGCTCTGCCCTGGACTCTTGCTGATTACCAATGCCTAATTCCTCTGGATGGTCCTTTTTGTTTCCTGTAGTGGGCCTCGGCTTACCCGCTCTTTCTGCGTGATCCGTCTCTGGCTTGCGACTGACGTCCGGTCCTATATCCCCACTAGGCCTAGCCTCGGCCCTCGGGTCCCTCGGTGTCCTCTTTTCCTCTATAACCCCACTAACCTCGGCCCTTGGAGTCCTCTTTGGGGTAGGGCTATAAATCGGGCTACCTGCCTCTCTCGTGACGAACCGGTTCAGCTGACTGGCCATGTCTTCAATAGTAGCACGTAAATTGAGTACTTCAGCAGCCAGTAACCTAACCTCTTTTTCCAGCCCCGCTCCCGACCTGTGTGATACCGCATCCTTACAGCAATTATCACAAAACCAGTTTATGTTTTTAGCCCCACTGATAGCCTTGAAAGTTTGCCGACTTCATTCCTATACAATAAGTGTGGAACCATTTGGGACATTTATCACAGCCTAACCACGAGTCCCCTTGTTCTATGTTGTATTTCCCACACGTCGCACAGGGGTCGCTTTCCTCGTCATCGAAAGCATTTTGTACGAATGCAAGAGGAGACTTTTTGAGGTTAGGTAGCTCCTGTCAGCTGTCTAGCTAGACATTATCACTATTCCTTTTCCAGTCGTAGGTTAGGCCCTACCAGTTTCTATTGTTTAGGTTAAGGTACGATTATCTAGAGTTCTAGGCCCTAGGCCTATTCTTCCCCAGTAAATAATAATAATAATACCACACCACTGAAATACATGACGGGTGTGATGAGACCAAAGACCCCCCACAAGGACACTCACGATTTTTGCATAGGGCCTAGCTAGGCCTAATGAAACTCGCAAAGCGGACTTTGTAAAATTCAACTGCGGAAACTCTCTCTCTTTCTCTCCACTCCCTATCACAAATCTTATTTTCTCAGCGTCAAAATACATCGACAAATTAAAACAGCAACGTGCAAAAGCCCCATCAACAGAGCGTCCATCTTGAAAACATCGCACATGTGGGCATGTGGCTGTCAACCAATCAGATGGCTTCCTACTCTGACGTCACCTTGTCGGAAATGTTTCCGATGGGGGGTTTGACTGTCGGATTCAAAAGTTCGGTTTCGACTAGAAAATTCGGGATCTCAATCCGAATCCAGCGTCGAGGCTAAGCTTTACGATTTTTCTTGTCGGAAAGTACTTTCCGATTCCGAAAAGTTCGTCGAGGCTAGGCCCCCTGATTCGGGAGGTCCCAGGTTCTTTTTTCCTCTGTCGTTAAGTGCGAATGCAAGGGATTGACCCTTAAACAGCCCTCGGACATCCCTTCACAATTGTCCTATCCGCAACATACCTAGTTAGTCACCTGGGTCACACAGTTTAAATCTGATGTGTACCCTACAGCGGGCATCATACAAAAATTAATTGTCTAGACTTTGTGTTGTAGTGGTTGGTAGCCATGATGCGATATAGGCATCGCCCACCCTCTTCGCACACCAACACGACCTGGGCATGCGCAGTAGGCGACGCATCGATCACGAAACACACGGCTTGTAATTATTATTAATTGTATTCATTAGGGATTCAGGCAGGCCTCAATATTGTATCACCTAGTTTCAATTGAACTTCGCAAAGACGTTGAGAAGTTGACGCACAAACTGTATACGCACTCGGCAATACGTTGATCAATATCTAGGCCGCGAGGAAGTAGAGTAGGCAGAAACGCCGTTACGCGGGGGCTAAACCACCTCTTAGATGGTTTCGAGAGGCTATTAGCACCCTTGAAAGAATTAGGGTGACGGATATATTTACCTGTATTGGCCATATGGTAATAAAGTTTAAAACTAAATCTTTAATTAATAGACTAAAAGAAAAAACTAAGGTTTTCCAGACCTATTAAATTTAACATAGTTTCTATAATTTGTTTAAACAAATTTAAATTCAGTTGATATTAATACAAAGTTGTTGATATCATTTCAAAATAAAAATATGAAAAAACTTTATGCACTAGTTTTGTAATTTTTCTAAAAAGTAAATAATACAAAACGCTATGAAATGACACTTAAAACCGCTATTTTCACGTACCTCTAATGATGATATACTCCTCCCTAAATCAACCATTTCCTGATGTGACCTGATAAAGCCATTGCTTTATCACGGCCACTTGTTTTGCGAATCGATTCGTTCGTGGTTAGCGGTCGCTCTATTGGAACGAGTTGGTAGGTGTCGGTCTCTAGTTCGGTTGTCAATTGATTCACTGATTGACTGATTGATTGATCGTTAGCAGAGCAAACTATGACGCAGGCCCATCCACACAACTCGATTAGTTCACGCATGACACTGCCCTGAAGCTGGCTGGCATCATTGAGTGTAGGGGAGCCGGATAAGGGTGGTCGTTTACACTCTGCAGTATATTCCTATGCAGAGTTGGAATACAGGATCTCGCCATTAAGAGATAGGGAAACTTCTGCATTGAATAAATTGTAATAAGTTATAATATATTCATTAAAACACAATGAATTAAATTATTTATCAAACGTGTCCAGTTTGTTAGGTCCGTGCTTAATATTTAAGTAAGTCTATAGTTGGTTATTTAACACTCGTCTCGTCCGATGGTCTCGTCGCCAACAGGGTTGGCTTAATTTTCTTTAAATTTAATGTCCCTAACTGAAAATCACTTATCTGACTGAGTAAGTAAATGCACTTTAGGTCTATTTCGAAATTGACTTGGATTGGAATATTTGGAAACGTGAAGCACTCGTCGCTGAGGTTGGCGCGGATACGAGTTTAAGCGCTCAGCTTTTTGGATTTTCTGTGTAAACGGTTAACGTCAATAAAGAATCAATCTATATTATCCAGTACGCGTATTCCTAAATTAATTCATTGACTTTGAATTTAAAAAAAAGTGAATATCACCGAAATTTACTCCATTTTAGTCAACTTCGGGAATTTATTCAAAGTGTAGGCCTACAGATTTTTTCAACTCAAATTTGCATTCTGGATATATCAACGTCTAAATCAATGTTAACGCGCAGGTAAATTTGGTTTTATCGTAAGATAAACGGTTTGGTGGGAATTTCCTGAATTGAAATCCATGTTTTGTATTTCCCATTTTTTCACGTTTTGGACTTATGTCTCGTAATGTATCTTGAAGGCTTATTTTTTGCAAACAATTGTGAATATCAATATAAAAGTGCTTAATTAACATCCATGCAAAATTTGGTAATGATATAACCAACCGTTCAGCAGAAGCCATTTGAGTTAAGCCAAGTTCAGCGCCCCCTCTTAAGTGACACGTGCGCACAGTTTCCGATCTTCCTATCTAGAGTGCGGTGCATTAAGGGGACTCCCCTTGATAATCTCTGACGCTGATGCGATCACCTCTCCGCCTGACACTACCTAGTCCCACCTACCTAGCTAGTCGCACTCCCAGCCCAGTGTTCCGGCTGAAAGGTCGCCCAACCCAAGTCTCTCTCTAAATAGACTCCGACTAGTTTAGCGAGAGAGTCGGTTGTTGTGTCTTGTCCGTCCGCTGCTCAAGTTCATAGGATCTGTGCCAGGGAGCGCTAGACACGCCGTTACCGACATGTTGTGGCGAGACAGTGGATTTATTGTGATGAGATTAGCCCTTCTCATCAGAGCTACGCAGCATGTTGCAGTTTGTGATCAAAGGAATACCGTTCCCGTCTGTATTCTACTCGGGTAGACTATGCACCTCTCTTGGGATATCCCCTTCATTATTGATGAATCATTCATCTTTCATTCAAGGTATCTCCGCAAGACAGTGTTGTCTTCAGAATGTGTACCAAATTAACGAACTTTGTAAAGTAAAGTAACATTAAGGAAAAAAGAGAGTTACGTTGGAAGTTCCTCTTAAAACAAATTATATTCAGAGTACTTATTGGGCTCTTTGCCCATGAGTTAAAATGCTTATGTCGGCCTCTGATGGCCATATAAAAGGCGGCATGATCGGCGAAGCCTGGAACTTAGTTCATTTAAAATTTGCAAATCGTTAACAATTGTAGACTATGTAGAAAATTTAAAACGGTATACACTGTCCGAAAACGGGATAAACTAAGTGACGAACAATAATTTGTTATCAATTAAAATAAATAAATAAATTCGTATTTATAGTCACAGCTAACTAATTTTCATTGTGATGAACTATGAGAAAACAGTACAAATAAATAAAAAAAGGCCCCGTTAAAGCGTGCAATCCATTCACTTCGATAACTTTTGATCTAGAGTGACGGTGGTATAGGATTGTAAATGAATACACAATAAAATGTAGAAATGAAGAATACAAGATAGAAATTAACAAATTATATATGAATTTTAATATGACTTAATGAACCGTTGATTAAATTAGGAAAAAATACATGGTCCACTCACTCAGTTAAAACCATTTTGTATTTAATACAATTCAACTCAACGTGAATTTAACCCGGGTGGAGCCCCTTGCCCTGTGCTCGGCTGCATTGTGTGTGTCCTTCAGTGACAATAATAGTAATAATTAAATCGACTCAGAAGAACTCAAACCCATTCCCTGTCGTTAATCGTCCGAACAATTAAACCTCAGCCGTGACAGTTGAAGAGATTTGTATTTGAATAACACCACAAATAACCAATTTGGAACGGATTGGCGTAGTAGTTGGCAACGGACGCAGTTTATAATGGGGATTAAAGATGTGCTCGACTCGGGCTTGTGTTGGGATAGGAGTAGGATAGGAGTAGGATAGGAGGTAGGAAGGAGGAGGAGGAGGAGGAGGAGGATTGTTGATGCATTACAGATATGAATAGATTGGAATAGTAATGCATCGATTCTGCTGCCTTTGAGCAGACCACTAAACATTATTAAAATGACAAGTCCTTTTCAATTTAGAAATAACAATTGGTACTTATTAAATTATTTGTTTAATTAATTAATTTTTTCTTGGGAAGCCTGCCCAGGGTGCAATTTATTCTACTGTGTCTAACTAGGTATGTTGCGGATAGGACTATTGTAAAGGTATGTCAGAGAACTGTTTTAAGAGGACTCAATCCCTTGCATTCGCGTTAACGACCGAGGATAACCTCGAAAAAATCTTTAGTCAGTATTGCCGGTCTCGACGGGATTTGAACCCAGGACCTCTCGAATCAGAGTCACGCGATCAACGCTCGAGCCAACACTGTCGGTATCATGAGTAATATTTTGATGAAATTGAAGGAAAAAAGAGGAAAACATTATATAGTGTGAAGGTAAGAAATTAAATTGTAAAATGACGATCAAGAAATTCTCTTGGAGTAGTGTGCTTTATGAAGTTGTGTTCGATAGAATCGTCATATCTGTTCCACCCACCCTCCCAATCCATCAGTTTGATTGACATCTAAGCCGGCAGCTGTTCAATGTAAGTCATGTCACGCACTCGATCCTCTCCGCCAACCCTCTGACTGAGTGTTTCCGGGTGTTTACCAAAGTCACAAAGTTTACAGTTTTAAAGAGGACACTTGAACACCTTAATATAAAGTCTCGGTGAATGATGAAATGATTCATTAGTGTGATTGATGGTAATTTTTAGGGTTGCATTGTAAATAGATAATAGGTATTCTAATCGATAAATTATTGATCAATCCAAATTAGTTACCGTTGATTTCTTACGTGTAGAAAAAATATAGTATTTCAGATGGTGAATTAATGCTATAATGCAATCCGAGACGATGAATGGTTATAGATGACGGTGGACGATTCCAAAAAGCTAATGTAGGTATTACTCGGGTTCGACTCACGTCCTCGTAGAGCCATACCCTTCGGACCAGCGCCCTAATCGTGTGCTACTCCGAAAATCACGCTCTCAATAATATTATATCACTATAAACAACATAAAATTAGTTACAATGATTTTACAAATATTAATATCTTTGATGTTTTGAAGAGGAGGCAACTTTGGGCAGGTTGCAACGAGAAATTTTCAAATTTTAAGTTTGCGATCGCCTAAACCAAGAGACTCATTCATCAATGATGTTCTCACAATATCATTAACGGTTTTACTTTCTACAAATCTATGCCACTGTCACTATCACTTATTAGCACCAACACTGAGAGGCTGTTTGGGAATATAAACCAAATGTAAATGGTGATTGATGGGTGAATTGATTGTAGAGACAGCTCAGGAGGACTATAAAAAGAATACATTTATTTTGACTATAAAGCAGGGAGCTGGTATAAACTAGCATATTGGAGCGAGTGTGAATGTGAGTATAGCAACAGCTATGGCTGTGCGAGTAGTAGGAGAAGTGATGCACATATGCTACAGGATGTGAGTGGCGTAATCAAGTTTGACAAAAAATGCAAGTTAAGTATTTCACTCTGTTATTTTGAAGACCTTGTACTCCATATGATTATTTCGATGCTCGCTTTCCCCTTACCCAGCCTTATGGAGTTCACGTGTCTTTCCTTCGTCTGGGTCCGGGGTAGAACTCAGCTCAGAGCATTCCTTTGTTGATTGTAAACGTTGAGACAACATCAGCTATATCAAGTAGGGAAGTATTTTACTTACCGAAACTAGAGGCGAGCCCTGATAGTCGTCGTCGGGAACCCTCTCTCCTCACCTCGACGACCTGCCCGACGACGACGACGACACGAACGATGATAAAGACGACGACAATGACATGACAAGCCGCACCCCTTCTATCCTCTCTGTCCATGAGCATAATGTATAATGCGCATAAAGTCCTAACGGTTGATGTGCCCTTAAACGAACCCATATCCATCGTGTATACTTGCGTGAATGTGTTGCTTGCATTTACCAATACGTACACAATACATAACCCTTGTCTATAAAAGTTTTAACGTATTGTAAACAACTTGGTACTCAAGAAAAGCCAATGTTTACGAAAGACAAACTTGACAACAGCACCGCAATGTGATAATAACAATGTCAGCTGAGAATGTTTATTCAATGTCAACTCGATTTGAAATGTTTTAATAGAACGCAACACGACGTCTTGCCTATAAAGCCATTACTAACTTTAATGTGGTCCTAGGTATGCAAATTCCCCCTTGATCCCTTACCCCATCAAGGTCATTGATTGTACCTCGAGAGGTCATCGTCTTAAATCTCGCCATGCAGTCTAGTTAATGATGTCAACGATAAAATCGTAAAATTAATAGTTGATGTTTTGATTTGTAATTCTGTGTTAGATTTCATCCGTATCAGGTCTTGAAATGAATATTTGCTTTAAAAATAACTGAATGAGATTTTTGTATTTTTTAGCTTTTAAAAAAAACTAAATGAAACCATTGAGTTTGGGGATTAAACTAAACAATAATAATACGCTAACTTCTGAACGTAAAACCCTCGTTAAACGATTGAAACTGACCCATTTACTGCTATCAGTAGTATGTTGTTATTTTCTTCTACATTTTCGGCTAAATTAGTTAGCCCCGCCCAATAAGAAATATGACGAAAACACAGTATCTTTTACACTATTATACATCGAAATAAATTGCCAGTTTTTTGCAACACACATTAAAAAGTTATTCGCTATATTAGTGGGAAACTTAATGGCAGCCCCGCCCCCAAAGCCACGATTTCAAATCAGATGCACCTGAATTTGCACAAATTTTGATCCAAAATACACCACAAATCTAAATTTTTGCAGCCTTTATTTTCTACGTATTATGTACAATGCCTCAAATTACCTTCTTTTAGTGACTGGCACGTCTCCAAAACGCCATCAATTCCCATTTATCTATATCCCACCTGCAATTCGTACCAATCACGCCTATAATTATTCTATTTTCTACCACCGATAACGTTCAATAAATAACAGCCAGCCCCCTCCCCCAACAAATCACATGATTTATTCGCTGGCTAAATACAAGGACATAAGGTATGCACGATGAGATTAGCTGGCATGTAAATAAAGTGATTATCGAATATCGATAGCCTAGTTTTTAATCATCTATTTTCGATTAGAGCTCATTCGCGGGTTAATAAAAATAAACAGCCTTGCTCAATCAATCTAACAAGATAAACAAATCTAGACCTGAAACTTAATCGGGCACATTCTCTGCCAAGTCACAAACATGTTGTCTTTACACGTATTATTCAAATAAAGTAGCTTGGCAACTATATTGCGTAGTCTTGACAACGCGATTTATTTTACTAACAAGATTCCACGAGGGCTTATGAAAAGTTCAGTAATATATTAAGAACAAACTCAACTTATTATATAACGTGTGTTCTAGCGTTCAATTCTCCTTGAAGGAGGTGCCGAGTGTATACAAATTCTCCCTTTCGATGTAACAAGTCCTCCCCCCGAGTCCCAGGGTCACCAAAAACATTTGCATCATCCTTGTTGAAGGGAAATGTATGCCCCCAAAAACATGCCAACGGAGGTCATGTTCGGTTTTTATCGTGAAACGTAACCTAGTCATGGACGGACGGGAGCTAAACTTCAAATTTTTTTTCTAATGTGCAACAGTAATAGACATCTAGGCACACTCTTCTTAACTGATTGTATTATTTAAGTTTTAAGTTTTATTTGAACAAAGAATAATATATTAACACATCAATGTCATTCGACATCAAAATTAAAAATTATGATACCAATTGGTAATTTATAATAGTGTATGATGATAATATAAATGCTAATATTATAATTGGATGAGCGTAGCGAGCGTAGCGAGCGAAGCGAAGATTCCATTTCACTACACTGGAGAAAAAAATCCGGAATGTTTTTTTTTCTTTCTTTTTTTTTTTTGTATTTTTGTGTGTCTGTTAACACGATTCCGGCTAAACCGATACTCCGATTGTGATGAAATTTTATGGAGGCCTTCGAAATCTCTGAACTTAGAACTGCCACGTTTTTGAGCGCAATCGGAAATTTTTTTCTCATAAAAAACGCAATTTTACGATTTTTTTCGAATTTTAAAAAATTCTTCGACTTATAACTCCTACGTGCTTTATTCGATTGTAATGATTTTTTCACAGAACCTTAATTTTATGAATTAAGATATTTGTGTAAAATTTGAGCGTAATCGAAAAAATATTTCTCATGAAAATCGAAATTTTACGAGTTTTTCATTTTTTAAACAATTCTTTGACTTTAAACACATCTCTTTATCCTATTGTAATGATTTTTTCACAGAAACCCTTTTTGTATGAATTAATAGATAAGTGTTAAATTTGAGTGCAATCGAGAAATTATTTCTTATAAAATCGCAATTTTACTATTTTTTTAATTTTTAACAATTACAATTAATTTAAAAAAATTAAAAAATTAAAGTTAATTTTTATTTATTAATTTAGTTTTAAAAAATTCAACTTAGTAATGATTTTTCCACAGAACAACAGAAAATCCGCAAAAACACATGCAGCTCAATGCACAATTACGCTCATCCAACAACGCGGCGGGACTTAAAGCGTTTTCCTAGTAATAATATCATGTTATTAAAAAAATAATGTCGAATGATATTGATTTGTTCATATAATCTTAAAAATAAACATAATTGAGTAAGTCCGAATAAAAGTTAAACTAAGGTATATGCAATAGGTCTAGGTAATCAGTGCTGCCGGCATTAGTGCCCCGCCCACTTGCATCAGTGTTGTAAGAACTACCTCAGCCTCTGTTCCCCTGATACTCTCTAGTACCTCCAAGTCGTAAACTAGCTGCATGCTGCGGCTTTCTTCCATGTTACGTCCTCGTAAATAGTCCACTTAGTCCGGTGCTCTTTGCAAGCTACGGTGTAAAGTGGTGAAATATTGATGGGCACGTGTTTGGGCGAATCTTTTGGATCAATCCGCTACCGTAACCGACGCCCATTACTACGTGAATTAACGAGGGCGGGTACTCGGGGTGACGGGTGAGCTGATCTCTTAGTAACTTCTTTGCGGCGAGGTGCAAAGCTCTTGGAAACACTGTTCGAGTGCTCGACAGCAAGGAGTGTAGTGCAGTGTACTGTAGTGCAGTGTAGTGTAGTTCTAGTGCACGAGATTCTCTTACAAACCTGATATAGGATTTACTGCGTGTTTGGAGCCTCTCACGTCAACTCTCGAAAGAGTTAATATCCGAGATCTAAAATAATCTTCGGGTTTCAAACTTATAAATAAAACTCCCCTTCTTTGAGTTGAGTCTCGTTGCTGAGTGATGAGAGCTTTTCTCTATCTTTATTTCACCTTATTGTAAGGGAGCAAATTTCACCGAAATGCATCAATTTTCGGTGCGTCTACTCATCCGTCCATACGTGTGTCACGTTTAAAAATAACGAGTATGACTGCATGACCCCCGATTGTGCCATGCACTTAGTTTGTTCAAAGTACGATATGGGCACGAGTCAGTAAAAAAATCTGGTCATACATAAAATATGTACATTTTAATATAGATCCTGTTTGTGTGATTCAATCTTTGTCATATATTTGGTGATATTGTAAATACTTTTCACGAGAAAAAAAAACTATCATCATGTTGGACTCTATTCAAGTTACACGTAAAAACTGCATTTACATATTTTTAAAAGAATGGCACCAATTTTCATCCTCTCTCTTGGCTGCGACCTGTCCTTCACTTGGTTTGGTATGACTTAAAAATCGAAAGTAAGTCAAATCGTTGGCATATCCAAATAGCACGCGAAATGTGTACATTTTGAAGAATAAAATCATTATCTGTTCGTATTTAACTGTTTGGTCATATTTATAGGCTTTGAACTTACTAAAAAGATGGTCATTCTCTGTTCTGCTACCATTTCAAATTCGCCTTCTAAAGTAGATCATGTAAGGACCAGCCCCCTCGTATCTCACGGAGGTTTACCTCATTTATTCAACTTAGCAACGCTAACGCGACAAGAACAGGGAATTAAGGCTTGACAACAGTTTGACGTGGTAAGCCAGTGGCTGTCATGGCAACGGGGCTTATCTCCCACACCCTGAGATGTGGATGCCCGGCAGACATATTTCTATTCCGCACGAGGAACCTAACGTTGATTGCACCGCCTTCTACATTTGCTGCCGTACGACGGGAGGGCCGTGACGCGTGTGGCGTATCCAAGGGGGAAAGAGAGGGGGATACCCCCACCACTTGGTAACAAAGTAGAAAAACCTATATGTAAACCAACACCACAATATACACTAGGGTGGGCCGAAAAACAACATTTTTTTTTTTTAAAGTCGTAATACCGCGGAAAAGTTGCGAATTGTGGAGACTAAAAAAATTTTTAAAAAAATTTAAAAATCGGTTCATATCTTCCGGTCGCGCATGTGCTCTAAACTTTTCCAAAATTTTGAAAAATTCACATTTTTACGATAATTTTTAACATTTTTAAATTAGCCTCTTCCCGAATGTAAAAGCTCAAATTTTTCCATATTTTAAATTTTCTTCTTTGTTAAAAATGTTAAAAATTATCGTAAAAATGTGAAATTTTTCCAAATTTTGGAAAACTTTAGAGCACATGCGCGACCGGAAGATATGAACCGATTTTTAAATTTTTTTTAAAAATTTTTTAGTCTCCACAATTCGCAACTTTTCCGCGGTATTACGACTTAAAAAAAAAAAAATGTTGTTTTTCGGCCCACCCTAATATACATGTGTTCGGGATGAAGACGTGTATACCCAAACCGGCGTCGGTGTTATCAGCTCTCGACTCGACGCCCTCGCAGGGGCTTACGTGCAACGTCTTCACGCAGGCGGCAGGAATGAGCTTCATGACCTCGTTTCGCGTCAGTAGTACTCTCTATCCGCATTTTGCCTTTCTCGTCGACTAACTCTGTCATGTTCTATTGTTGTCTTTTGTTGTAATGTTACTCTGTAATCACTGTGTCAGGCTACAGAGGGCCACATGTGCCCTGCATTAGCCTCCCTGCCCTATGGGCAGGTAAAATTCATTAAAATAATAATGACCGTGAACCATACAGACGCGTCGACGTTGACTTGAATGCAGGTGAATGAGCGTATAGGCGTGTACCGCGTGTGATAGGCAGAGACAAAAGAAAAGGTGCGGGGCGGAGAAGTCGTTTAATCCCGCGGCCGCAAGCCGTTGACTTATCGGAAATATGTGTTCTCGCGCTGATTGATATGAACTGAGCCAATTCGGCGCCCGTATTTACGGTACTCCCCTAGATTAGAACAGAGAATGAACTTGGTCCAGATGCGCGCGCATGTAACGTGACCTTTTTAACAAGCTTTTTAAAATATTTTATCGCAATACCAAAGCTATTCTTCTACTATGTTCTGATTCTATCTTATCACATCCTTCTGCCTATTATACAAATCATTAACATACTCCTCACTTCACCCCAGTAATAGACTAACATTTCAGTGCCGTTAATGACTTTACAAATACATAATTACATTTTTATTTCGGTTGTAGGCCTACCCACTCAGCCACATAGCTTATTTTCAGGCTGAAGCGACCCTATTGGAACTTACACCAACGATGAGCGAATAATAGTTAACCAGAGATCGATATTTAATTGTGACTAACTGCATAGGTGCAGTTTTATGCTTAGATTAGGCATACAATGACAGAATGCACATTTGATTACTGGAGCCCCAGTTTCCACGTATAGTTGGCCTTATCACTTCTATGATGTCTCCAGTGACACTAAGTAGATGTCTGGTCACTTTTCTACATCATCCATCATTCGGTGTCGTAAATTTGGCAAATAAGATTATGGAAACTGTTCACATCTTCCTAAGACATCCAGCTTAGCACATTTCCCATGCGATGAACTCTTTTGTGCAGTGATCTTGCTAAGGGTTTTAAAACTTGACGTTACTCGAAGATCCTGACTTTATATTTTACACGGAGAAAGAACATTATCTAAAAGAGTAGTTTGCTAACTTTGGTCGTCGTATACTAAACTGTTTCGTTATATATGTCGAGTTTTATGCACTATCTTGCATGCATAAAGTACACCTTGCATCTATAAAACACATTTACTTTATCAAAGACTATGAAACTTTATTATGTTTCCACTTTTCACTGACTAGTATATAACAGTGAAAATAAAAATGTTATATCCAACACTTCGTTTATTTAATTTTACAAGTATGGAAGTTTTTTTATATAATTTTACAAGTATGGAAGTTTGGAAAAGTACCAAACTGTAAACATTTTAACAATCTGCAACGCTGTGGAAGGAATTGGTGTATAATAGTGACGCTTTGATAAAAAAATAAAATAAAAAAGAGTGGGAACTGGTAAGATTTGAACGGGCCCCCATGTTATGCACCATAGGAGATTTTAGGAGAGTTTTCTGACGATATTATGATTTCTGTTAACCGTTTGTTCTTTGACAATGTTTGGCTTGTAGATAGCAAATTATATCTAGTCGTTCTTTGATGCATATATTGGAGTTATACAATAGTTGTCTTTAGCATAGATTAAACACTTAAATTTTCACTTCAATTTACCACCTGCTACTTATTGCTAATTAATTATACTCCCTTATAATTATTACTTCATTTATGTTCGTTCGCACGTGTTATGTGTCACGTCTTACGATAAAAACAGAACATAACCTCCAATTGACATACGTTTTTGCTTGTTGACATTTCTCTTCTACAAGGGTTATATAGAATGTTTTTGGGGAATTTTGGGGTCGGGGGGCCGGAGGCAGCCCTTCTCAAAGAGGGCACTTTTATGTACGCATAAATGCCAAATTCGTTGTTTGACGAGTGAGCGAGTACCCGGGTACATTTGCATTTTATTTTTTTATTTTAGCAAATAATATTGAGTTGTCTCAAACAGCCCTGGACATTCCCTTTACACTCTTCAACAGTTATCAACAGTTAACAAAATAGATTTTTAACACTTCAAAATCCCCACTTCTCTAAAAACACTTCTAAATCAAACTGCTTACATCCTTTGGCTTTCTCTCAGTTTGTGTTATACGAATATTTCAATCCGATTTTTGTGTTTTCTCCTCGATCCAAGCTTTTATTTATTACCATGCACTGTTCGTTCTTAGATCATGCAAGTATGCATCAAGATTGATAGAGCCAACGCCTCCCCTTGTCCTGCGGTTTCAATGTTTTAAACAGTGCACAAAGTAATGCAATCACTTGGTGACTGCCAACCCTATAAAAATCATCAGCAAAACCATTAAACTTTGAAAATAAGTTTAGGAAGTGTACACAATTATTTAATTGAATTAAAAACATGTGTGTCAGAGTAGATTGAGTGTGATTACACCGTGTCCGGGCGTATTGATCGAGTGAAGCTCGTATGGTTGTTACTGCACGCTGCACTTTTGTAATATGCATAAATCATGATCATGGCGATACCACTGAAGTGAACGCTATTTTTATAGGCGAAGTCTCACGAAAAGGGCCAATTAACAACCACATAAACATGAAACATAATTTGCACTTAACGCAGAATAAAATTAGCAAGTTTGCGTCGGACAATCTGTGTATGGATTTAGCACACGGTGAATTATGTATGGAAATCAAAGCACTTGTGAGTCGTATTCACAGAGTATATTAGTCACTATACTATAGTCAATAATGCATGCAGGTAATAAGTAAGTATTAAGTAGCAATTAAGTAGTGCTATTGTATGGGTGTGTGTTCGAGGGTTGACAAACGAAGACTTCTTTCAGGCCATAAGGATTGGTGGTTAACAGGATTCGTTTACCCCTGTCGGCAGTAAAGTTGTTGTTAAATGTACTATCGAGAACGAAGAAACTTAAAACATTTAACTATTGTCATGTTGAACTGATTTCACACCCTGACAACGCCTTGATATTTTTAATAAAAACTGTGTGGTTCATATAATTTTCAAACTGCTGATTACTTTAGCTACTATTATTTTGAATGCTGTAACCATAGTAAGCATATATTTTGTAACGACGCTGAAAACACTTTAGGACTTGATTAGTATTTCAGCTTCCGAGTTAGAATGACCATTCTTTACAAAAATGTGGAGCTTTATTTAATAGCAACTTCTTACAAAATATGGAAACATTTAATTTCCTTGGGAAACCTGTCTATGGACAATAATAATAATAATTATTATAACTATGTCTTCGGGATGTATAATGAATGTATAAAGTATGTTTTCGAGGACTCAACCCCTTGCATTCCCATTACCAACCGAAATTAAAATATAAGAACCGAACTTTGTGTGTTAAACTTGTTTGACAAAACTATGCAGTTCAGGATTTTCAAACCGGATTCTGTAATTATGTTCCTCACAGCTTTTACGACATGAAGCTAAATTGTCTGTGTAAAACAGTAGGTTGTTTTAGTTTTCAAACAGTAGTTGTACTGCTATAATATGGTTCCTCTACAGTACGTTAGTGTACAAGGCCTACAATGAACGAGCTAAATCTGTCTGTGTAGAAACAGACAGTTGTTATAGTTTTCAAAGAGCAGTTGTACTGCTGTGTAGTTCCTCTCTCTCCACAGTAAGTTACTGTACTCGGCCTACATTCGGCGGAAAGTCGATAGCTGGCATACGGGTGGGCTGGCCTGTCGAGGCTTTGGGGAGGTTTTTCGCCGAGGCTCGCATCCAGCGTTCGGGTCGATACCTCCCTCGTAGCGTCGACCTCTCTAGTCGATATTATGCGTGCGTGACCTTTCCGAGGGTCGAACCCGGGGCGGTGACATGGACGTAAATATTCAAGCAAGGCAAATAAATCTGACATGCACTTTAGAGACCACTTTCTTAGGGGTGTATAGAAGTGCTTGGGAATGTTCTAGAGGCTATCAAACGCAGAGATAATCAACAATCTACGCTTTCATGAAGTGTGAGTGCTCTGAAATGGATTTGCATATGAGCAGCGAGCGTCAATGAAATCAATTTCACAAATAAAACATACTCTTTAATTTGAGTGCTTTGCTAGGAGGCATCTTCAATGAGATATAATCAATTTAACGGACGAAGCATAATAATCACGGAAAACGTACTACTTTAACTGAAGTGTGGGTTTTGGAAGCTAATATATCAGTAACAAGGGATAATTTAACACTCTATTCGACTTGCCGCAATGTGTGGGTGCACTGCCTCTTCTTGCAAGTAAAAATACTCACACCGATAAATACAATTCAAAATAAAAATAAATTTATATCCTTTCTAATTTAAGCCTTTCGTGGTCCTTATTATACGCGGAATTTTTGATGGAGGTGCCGGATTGTCAGCCCCCTTTTGGAAGGGCGGGGGCTAGCATACTTTATTTTTTGGTGGAGGTGCCGTGTTGTCAGGCCCCCTTTTGGAAGGCCGGGGGCTAGTATAATTTAGTTTTTGGTGGAGGTGCCGTGTTGGCAGGCCTCATTTGGAATGGCGGGGGCTAGTATAATTTATGTTTTTGGTGGAGGTGCCGTGTTGGCAGGCCCCTTTGGAAGGGCGGGCTGGTATAATTATTTTTGGTGGAGGTTGCGTGTTGGCAGGCCCTCTTTGGAAGGACGAGGCTCGTTAATTTTTTTTTTGGTGGAGGTGCAGTGTTGTCAGGCCTCATTTGGAATGGCGGTGGCTACACGCTTCACAAATATCACCGAACTTGTTTTGTACAATTATTGTTGACAACAAATTGAAAATTGTTGAAGCATTTATGAAGTTGCTGTTTATGTTTGTTTGTGGTGTGATGCGAAGTATATAGGAGAACCAAAGTCCTGTAATCTTTGGTAGAACGTTAAAGAAATCTTTGAAGTGTTATATTTGAAAGGCTGGATGATGCATGACTTACACTGATATTTTCACAGCAATAAGCGCCACAAATAATTCATGTTTAACATGTTTGTTTTGTGTAGGCGATACGATTTATAACAGTCCACACGATTTCAGACAGCCAACTTGCGAGCACTACTTTCTTGGATGTGAGTGCCAAATAGGAGATGCCGTAGGTGGGAAACTTGAACATGACTGAATGGCCACTCGCTTTTTCTATGCGAAACACTTTTTTTTGTCTTAGTTTGTAACCTTTTATCCAGTACACAACCGATATATCATGTAACAGAATCCTCTAGTACTACAAACCACTAACATGTGAAAATATTGGCGTAGACAAACACACTCTGCTGGAAACGAGAATTGAAAAAAGCAGAGAAGGCGATAAAACTTTCAAGATAGCTAAATTCTCGTCGAAAGTTTCTTGCAACGTGTTTACTTAGTACTGAGATGGAAGTAGGTCGAGCCAGGCCAGCTCTGCTAACTGGGCTGCAACTTAAAAGCGGGTGTAACACCGTTCTTCGCACTTTATGTTGATGGAGGAACTCAAACAACGAGCTGAAGTTTGCTGGTTGCAGAACTTATTAACCTGGATGTACTAATACAAATGACACATTTTTAACTTTTTTTTCATTAACTAAGGTAATTTTTTATTTTTGAAATTAAGAATAATTTCAACCCGAAGTTTATCTTGATAGGAGTTGTCTACGTTCCTATGAGGTTTACACCGTTGCCACGTACGTTCGTTCTCTGTATCCCTATAATAAGTAATGCCTTGTCATTCTGATAGTGTTTATTAATTATTATTTTAAAAATCTATTTATTTGTTGGTAAATTCAACATGTTTTACTAACCAACAATCTACCTGAAATAATGATTATGGCGTAAAAACATCATGAACATGATGAACAAATTCAATTGACTTCTGTAGAGGGAGACTCAAGTGTACGGAGATGTCATACTCGCTACTCAAAACCGAAAAATTATAATGCTAAGTGTAGATTGTACTTGGAATTATATCACTCGTTAACCTTCGAAAGTTTTCATTTAGAACAACTTACTTCTCTTGGAAGGGAGCATAATGGTACTTCGATGCAAAATAGAATCAACTATTTGTTTGAATACAATAATAACCGATTATATTTTGAAACTGCTGAGACAAGGCGAATGTACCATATTCAAATTTCTCTTCCATTTCTTTAGTCACATATTATATTATACGTTAATTTTACATAATTAAGTAAATTTGAAGACGATGGAACGTATCTTAGCACTTGTTCATTAAATGATTATAGAAAATATATCATTTTAATTATATAGTTTCTAGATTCTGTGAAAATGATCAAAAACACTCAACCAGTTTACTAAAATGATTGAAAATCTGCTTTTCTAGGAACTTCCATTTTTAGCAATTACGCAAAGTTGTATTCCCGTTTAATGATTTATGGCTTCAGGAATAGGACATCAAATCAGCCCCTACTATCGCAATTGTCACCGTGGTGTCGTACTGTCCTACAAAAACAAACGGACGTGTAGAAAAGAATTGAGATTATGTTTTATGAGTGTGTTTTCCCTATAGCGTGAGTCATGAAGCCGAGTTTATTGCCGTAAATAATTGGCGAAGTTTTTCAAGTATTGTGGTGTTGTTTGCTGTTCCTTCAGGATCTGCCATAAATCCAACTCCCACAGCCAGAACCCGGCCCGTGACGCACGGACTGGGATTTATTACTAGGTGTGTATGTATTTATCATTCTACGTCGCCTGCACGATGTAGGAATAGTGGCCGGGCGTGAGAGGGGCAGGGCATGCGGTGTACTTGGACCTAGGTATTTTGGAAAGCATTGGAGTGCAAAATTTGGAACTTTGGGTGCTAGATGGGGGGTGGGGGGGGGGGGAGAGAAGGCACTGCGGTGTACTTGGACCATACACATTTTTAAAATGGTGCATAATTGGTGCATCATTAACAACTTTTCGAGGCGGAGGGGGTGAGATGGGATGGAGGTGGGGGGAGGGGGGCAGTTTAACGTACCTCTTGGATTTTGGTGTTTTACATGGCCTTGGTTAGAATCTTAATTACCACGTGGCAGTAATGGGAAAGAACGCTTGCCTTTTCAACATCAGGAACAGTTTATAACTTTCTAAGTTACTATTTTGTGGGAATTTAAATCGAATTTGACGTTGCTTTGCAAGTACTTAACGCTGTCATAAACCAGCTGAAATGTAAAGTATCCAACAGATTAAAATAATACCTTAATTACACATTGTATTGAAAAATTAAGTCTTAAATGAAATTTTAAAAAAACAGTCTGGTCTTTGCGATTTCTTGTTCTTCCTAAAAGGGATGTAAGTAGAAATTGTTATTTTAAATTTGTCTGCGGTCTTTTTTCGTAACTTAGTTCCTTTTCTTACAGTGGTACTTTGGACTTATATTGGAGGACTTGAGTCGAAGTGGCATAGTAACTGTATCCTAGAGTAAAGATGCATTAGCACGAGACAGCCACAGTCCCGTGTTCTTTAACATGAGTGTGGTCAATTTCGACAAATGCATCTGCCCTTGACATTGTGTTTTGCGTCGTGCAAGAAATAAATTAATGTTTATTCTAATAGCGTAAAATTGAAGCTAGCAGATGGCAAATTGAAGAATTACCAGTACTTTATTATTCAGTGAAGTTTCCTGTCCTATTATCTCCCATGTCAGAACCAATAATTGAGCGAGCGAAGCGAGCGTCTCCACTTGACTCTTATGGCTCGAATGTCTGTTTTTTTTGTTTGTTTGTTTGTTGTTTTTTTTCTGTTACTGCTTCGGTACAGGTCGCACCGTTTCTCTGATCTGCTGTATAGTGTATATAGTGTGATGCTGTATAGTTTTTGAACAAAATCGATCGTTGGTTATAAAAAATAAAAAAAAAAAAAAAAAATGTTCCGATCGTTATGAAAATTTTGCTGGGTCAATAAGTACAACATTCTCTCTTTTTTTTTTACAAATTTTCAGCTAAATCGGTCAAAACCTTAAAGACTTATTAGTATGTAACATTATTGGAAATGTCGTACTTGGGTCGTTGTTGCACGTACCGGTGCTCGCTCAACAACGCGACGGGACTTTAGCGTTTTCCTAGTTTATTTAACCTTGCACTACACTATCACTCGAGAAAGAATAGTGCAACGTTAGTGTTGGTTGTTTGCCTTGGCGTTAAATAAATATTTTTTATTTAAATCTTAGGTTTAGGGAGTATTTCACATGCCCATATTGCGATTAAGATGTGTCCATGCAGACCGTAACCAAATCATACGGTTCATACCTAAAATTATCTTCGTCTCGATTAAATAATTATAAGCAATTACCTACTTCAAAATTTCGATTTTTTTTAAAAAGATTAATATTATTTTTTAAATATGTATCATGACGTTTATGATATTGGGGAAATGCTGGATTTGAAATAATAGCAACATTTTTAGGTAACATTGTTTTTTGATACATATTATGTAAAACATTTTTATGATTATAAAAATGTTGTGTGTTCAAACACCAGCAATAATATAGAAACAAATTGCATTTCTCTTTTTGAGCTATTTTTGCGTACCTATATGCACTTTGAATTTTGCCTGAATTAGACGGTTCAATTTTTCGTTCAAGATTCCTTGAATTCAAGACCAAATATAATCAATGTGAATGAGGTAGTGTTGTATTTTATTATCTTTGCACATTTTGATTGTGTTATGTGCTTGAATTCAATGATATTGAACGAAACATTGAACTGTCTAATTCATCAAATTGACAATGATCATTTTGTTGTTAAATTTTGTCAAATAGCCCAAGAAACGGAGTAGTGCGATACAGCTCCCCCAACCCGATTTAATGTTGGAAATGGGGTCAAAATATATATATAAAAAAATAATTCATTCAACATTATTTAATCTGCAATAAAATTCAAAAGTGGGCTAGGTCCCTACCTACCGTATCACCCTAGCGCCGTCACTGCTATGGGAGTAACTACTGAGACACCTTTATCGGGTTTTGATGTTCCCGTCTGTTGACAAAGCAAAGTAAAGTTACGTTAGCTCAACATGTTAATTTCGCCTGGCAATTTCCAACTTACTGTACGTCTAGCATATTTCATTGTTGCCAATATAGTTACGTTTAAATTCGATTAACACATTAATCATAATTACGTGAAGCTTGAGTCTGTGATTCAATCCCAGCATCGTCTTCTTCTCGTTAGTTTCGTTGCGTAGCACCAAGCCGAGCTAACAAACAACAAATATACATATTAAATAGTGCGACTGTATGAAGCTGAAGTACATAAACGTGTCTGCAGGCAATGGAAGAGAGTATAGGCCATGCGTTTTAGGCAAATTGCTGTTCGCTCTGCCGACTGACATCACAGGTGTTTGAAATTTTGAACATACGTCAAGAATGTGTAAATAAAGGGCTCTGTGGTAACACATTTCCAAATTCTGTTTTAAAATAATTTATAAAAAATAAATAAGTTTTCACCAATTTTGATTTTGTTAAAAACTCCAAAATTGACTATATTCGTGATTTTTTTCTAGCTAAAGAATTTATTTTGAAAATCTATGACCGCAGGGCTGTCCATGTATGATTTTGACAACTTTGCGAAGTTTCATATACGTCGGATACATCTTGGCCGAGCGAATAGCTATTTGCTAACTCTCAAATGGACCCAAATATGATTTCTAAAGAATGCAGTAAAGACGTCTGAAAAGTAGGTAGAATGTAAGAAGGGGCTTAATAAAAGAGCGGATTATTTTTTTGTAATTTTTTTGACGGGACATAACCTCAGAATCAACAATTATATTCAAATTACTGGAATCAGTTGTTCAAGTTTAAAATTGAATTTTGAGCAGCGGTTTTTTGTATATTGTTTCTACACTCCTTTATCTACAACTTAAATAAAGGATTATTGGTTTTATATGGTTTCAGGCGTTGCACGATTTTTTCCGTTAAACTGTACAAAATTTGAAATTGTACCGTGTGTGTGTACGAAATTGTTATTTTGTAAATTGTAACGCCGGAGAAAAAAATAATTTTCAAGATATGTCTCGCTCTCTATTTTGCTACTGGACGAAGTTTGAAATATCAATCAAAATAGCATGGGAACGCTACGATTCGAGCAGAAAGTGTGCGTTCGTACTTTTCGAACTACGCCCACTTTTTTGTGATCGATCAATAATTTTGTGTGTTCATACATAGAAGGTGATGCCGATTCTCGTACAAGGCTTGTTTTTTAAATTTTGTTTTGGCATGGTCACACAAAATTAGGAAATATTGACAAAAATAACAATTGTGTGTGGACTTTGAGAACTCGCACGAAATCATGTAACACGAAAACATTTAATCCGAATAGTACAAAAGAACTGCACTCTGGATGCCGAGCGTCGGCTACAAGCCTCTTATTTAGTTACTTTTAATATCCTTGCAAATATGTGGTTACATGGGGGCAAGTACCTAAAATTAACTTTTATAATTGTATCGAAAGTATCAAGACTTAATATCATACTCAATTTTCTTAATTTCTCATTTTCCATCAAAATCATCGAATCCATCATCAAATCAAATCTACAACAGATCCAAATCCATATCCTCCAAACACCTTCTAAACCTTTTTACCGAGGATTCCTCAACAGCTGCAGCTGGCAATTGATTCCGTTCCACATTGCTCTATTTAAAAAAGACCACTTCCCAACATCCTTCTTTTTTAGTTTACATTTAAACTTCAGGTCATAATCTTTCCTCACTTCGTACCTAATTTCATCCCTGTATTCCTTTCATAGCACGAAACAGGTGGCACTGCCTGTTTCTCCCTCTCCGTATTTTTTAAAGAATCCCATCCTAAACCTTCTATCATTTACTGTCATAAGTTCTTATCCCTTCCCTTGATATCAGTTACCCATCTCCACCTTTTGACCTTCTATCCGCTACTAAAATCTGACACTAAACTGCTCCGTGAGAAGATTCGCATTATGAGTTGAAAATAATAGGGTCACCTATTAATTGCAAGCAGAATATAAGTTAGAATAAATATTGCAAATAACATTTTAATTTTGTTATCAGAATTCAATATGTACTACAGTGTTAAGTGCATGCCAATTGTGCTTAGGGCTATGTATTTGTCGTTTTCAAGGGACGGATGATAATATCGTTCAATAAGACTTGATTAATAACCGACTAATCGATAACCGGCAACAACCCTACTTTATTTCTCTCAGATTCCATTAAAACGCTCTTTTTCCCGCCTTCCATGCACTTTTCTACAATGCATCATTCTTATCTATATGGGTCGCAACTAATGCATTATTACACTCGCAAGTACAGTAATTCACATGGTTTCTGCCACGGGTGCATAGCGCCACTCACAACAGTCGTAGTATTACAGTAAATCATACACATCGAGAGCAACACTGCATTACAATCATACTAACAAGGACGAAGATTGAATTTAAAATGCAACTCCCTTTGAAAAACTATATGCACAATTTATTTTCACGCTCAAAGAGAGTTATTCGTAGAAATAAATTAGAAATAAACCCTACCTGACATTGTAATTTCCTGGCTGAATGGGATAATATCCACGTAACTTCATTGTTCTAATATTCAGGTAATATAACGATCTTGCCGAGTAATATAATGTAATGTGCACTGTAACACGAATGTGTAGGACGTGTTCTACCTTTTTTGTACTAGTTTTATTCAATCTACTTTAAATTGATACTATACAATTTGTTTAAGAGGGAATGGGACACATTTGACAGTTAGCAAATAGCTATTCGCTCGGCCAAGATGCATCCGACGTAAATGAAACTGCAAAGTTGTCAATAAAGCAGAAATGGACAGCCCTACAGTCATAGATTTTCAGTATTTTGTCTTAATCAGTCAGAAAAAAATCACAAATAGTCAATTTTAAAGTTTTTAACAAAATCAAAATTTGTGAAAACTATATATTTTTAAAAATTATTTTAAAACAAAATTTGGAAATGTGTTACTGCTGAACCCTATATTCACACATTCTTGACATATGTTCAAAATTTCAAACACCTGTGATGTCAGTCGGCCGAGCAATTTGCCTAAAACGCATGTCCTATGCTTTCAAGTTATCTAAATTGTTGTCTTTCTATACATTGTTGTTGTAATGTCCAATCTTTGTTAATAACAGTTCATTATTTTGTGTGCATTTATGTAATTAGATTTTTTAGTTGTCCTCCTTTGTAAATCGGTTTTTATAACTGAATAAACGAATAAACGCTAAATATTTTTTTTAAATGAATAAAATACAGAAAACACGCTCGGTTGCGTGTAAGAAAGATGGAATTACAATATATAGACTAATTCTGTCTGTTGAGTGATTCTCTTGTCAACGGTTGGTTGTTGAAATTTGTGGTTTATAATCCATTAAGGGGTATTCACCCGCTTAACTCAAAAAATATATTTTATTCAGGCTAACTAGCTATGGTTAAAAAAAATATATTTGCGTTTTGTCCTAGAATTAATATAGCCTAGGGTTGGACGTCGTTATCGTCGTCGATATATCGAAATTTTATTATTTGTGTAATTTAAAAAAAGCAACGTACGTAGTACACTAACAAATAATTAATAAATGTGTGTCTTCAAGGGATGATCAGGTATCGCCAAAAGTGCATTTAACGAGTTGTAAGTTCTCACACTAGAAAATAATCTCACCGACCCGGCACCTCCACCATTTGTAAAAGTTGGGATGAATATTTACCATAGGCTACCCGGCACCTGGCTATTCGACCGCGTTTTTCTATTTTCCAAAATATGCTACCAAGTCAAAACATAGTTAATGGCTTTCAAACCTGGCTATTTTAGAAAATCAAAAATATTTTTTTCAATTTTTTCTGATCCGGTACACGGCCAATATAGCCACCTCAAAATAATTTTCAACTTCAATTCGCCAAGGCACACCATTCAACGTAGGGTGTGGTGTTTCTGTGACATTAATTTTCAACTGTTTTTATATGGACTGACTGAGAAAAAACAGATTTATTTTAACAATTGCCTTTCTTGCGAATTTTTTCGTTTGGCGATACAAATCGGTAAAAATACCGCCAAACGAAAAAATTCGCATGAAAGACAATTGTTGAAATAAATCTGTTTTCTCTCAGTCAGTCCATAGAAAAACAGTTAAAAATTAATGTCACAAAAACACAACACCCTACGTTGAATGGTGTGCCTTGGCGAATTGAAGTTGGAAATTATTTTGAGGTGTCGATATTGGCCGTGTACCGGATCAGAAAAATTTGTAAAAAATATTTTTGATTTTCTAAAATAGCCATGTTTCAAAGCCATTCACTGTATTTTGACTTGGTAGCATATTTTGGAAAATAGAAAAACGCGGTGGAATAGCCTTAAGCACGTGAATCGAATTTAAAAGAAATAAAACAATTTTTCTTAGATATTTGCAGCCTAAAGAGCTTTCACATTTACATACCCAAAAAGTTCTATTCTTGATTTCGTTTTTTTTTTTAGTGATATAACGTATTTCGAGATGGAGTTCAAATATCGACATCGATCTCACATATCGATATCTTAACCCAGCCCTAATAAAGACTAAATCAAATAAAATGAAATTGAATTGAAGAAGGAAATTGTCTTTTGACTTTCACAAGTTCGTTTATTTTTGAGTACAGATAGAGTTAAAGGATTATGGTGGTAGAGATGGAGTAAAGCAAGCTAGTAACGTATTCCGCCGCTGTGCGTCGCATAGGTCGTAAAGTCGCGTCCGGTGCGGGATGGTCGCTCAGCGTTCACGATATAAATCGAGTGGCCAGGTCGGGATGTGCTGGTCGCACCAACAGAGACTTCGCGGAATTATTTAGTGATACGCAGTCGTAGTGTACAGTACCGCGCATCAAGATGCACGCATAGTTCTCGTGTACAGCCCTACTAAGCAACAAGGCCCTAACTATACTTTTGGTCTATTTTGAGTTAGACGTACCATTAGATGCGGAGTAACATTCTCCATCTAATGTGCTAAGCTAGAAAGCCCTAACTCCGCTATAAATAGGTGTACTTTGTCATGTACTTTGCCCTAACTACAAAATTATGAGCATTTACTAAGGAAGAAGGCCCTATGTTCACTTTTGCCATGTAGATAGGGCTTTTTAACCTAGTATTGTAAGGCAAATAACAGACGGTGGAAGTGAATTGTTTTCAAATGCTGTGATTTTTTCATCGCAAAAAGCCCTAACTACGAATTAATTGGATATCAATCATATCATATTATATCCCTGTAAATAAATTCTATTTGATTTTAGAACTTCATTATTACAATTGTTTTCAAATTATAATAAATACCCACGCAGCGCAAATTTATTCACTAATTTTCAATTTACTCAAATTAAGTTTTTTGAAGAAAGCGTCTTCTTGCTTAGTAGGACAGTGTACAGTTCCGCATATGAGAAGTTTAAATTTTTATGTTAACATAATAAATATTAATAATAATCAAAACTCATTTCCAACAACGTCAGGTTGAGTGGTGTTCTTCACACCGATATCTAGGGCACGAAACGATTTTTTGCCGAGATTGCCTGGCGCAGCGTTTTCTTCATCAGCATCATCATCAGAATCTTCATTCTGCATCTGCTTCTCCACCATTTTTCCAAACAAAAAAATTATTAGATAAGCCTCCCAACACGTGAATTTAAAACCGTCCGCGGAGGCACATACGATTTGGGCACTGGTCCGAAGCATATGGCTCTACGAAGACGTGGGTTCGAATCCCGCATGTAGAATGTGTTTTTATAACCGTCCTTCACCCTACTCTATCACCACACATCGCCTCGAATATTCTTAGTGCATTACGTGTATTTTATTAAATGGGTCATGAGGATGGCAGAAAATAGCATAGCTCCAAGCACACTCGATAATTGCCAACCTTGTATTAATATATTTTAAAATAAAAATAAAAATACATTGAACGTCATTATAACAATTATTAACAAAACTTAATTTTTATAAAATAGCTGTAAGTCTAAAACTAAATAAATATGTGATTTATTTTGTTATGTAAAAACATGTATGCACGCTTATGGCAGCTTTGAAAGTGTCTCCATGTGTACAGTTCCGCGCATGAGGATGTACGCAGAGACTTCCTAGGTACATTTGTGTTAATGATGAAATACATACGGTGTCTAGTTGAAACGAATTCACCGAGTTTTTTCCGTTTATGCATCATATTCTGTGCAATTTTCAGATGCAATGTCATGTGATTTATTAAATAAATAAATTCCAATCCCTTCACAACTTTACGATCGCCCAAAAACAACAACTGCGAATAAGTCGTTTTACAATATTTTTTTATTTAAATCGGTTTTCAAAAGAACTTGGTTTTCCCCAAGTATCATGAAGACTCATGATAAGGACTTTCATGCTACAGTTCTTTACCTTTATGATATATTTTCCTTTTTACTGCTGCATTCAAACTACGGGGTAAATAAACTCTTGATGTTTGGTGCAGCATATATTTACTGCTCCAATGCAGAAGGCTGCGGGCTTTATATTATTGTTATATTTCGACGCATAATAATCCTATAACTTGTGCTGTAGCCCTCTTCGTCAACCTGCGCAAATTGTTTAACTCTTATGGCAAAGGATTTCCAAAGCATTCATTTATAAAAAGTAGGGCTGAACAAATAAATCGATTTTTCGATAGGAAATCAATAAATGGGAAAATATTCAATATCGATGTTTAGACTGTACGTCGAAATTTAAAAATATGATGGAGGTGCCGGGTAGCTTGTAATAAATTCGTCCTGTTTAATATATTGAAGGTGACGGGTCATTAAAAGCGAGAGTGGGAACGTCAACATCCCTTTCTATTTTTGGTTTTACTTTATCAACCTATTTTAGCCACACATAATTAAATATTGACCCACTCTTTTGATAAATTAATTTTGTTTTGCACATTTAATGAAATGTTAATATAATAATTGATAGCCATAAAGAAATTTTCATGCGTTATCGATAATTTAATGATATAGAGACCTAGTAAAAAAGCCACAACCAAACAGGTTTTGAATTATACATATTGCGTACAATACAACAAGTAATGACATTCGTAAGATTAAGTAAAGCCTTGCTTAGGTCCTCAATGGAATGGACGCACAACTCAAGTATTTGTGGGATGATGTTAAACAATATAATCAACCTTGACTACCCATAGATTGGTTTAAAACTCCTTTACCTTATTTGTGTGTCTTATTTGATCATTCTTGCATCCTCCTATTATGAGGTTTAATGTGTCGGCAAAGTTAAATAACTGAAATAGGATATTGAAATTGTTGGACGGAAATATCCATTGGGTGTTGGTACTATGAGGCCATGTTGCAAATTGTCGATGAAGAAAATGTAACATAATTTTGGAAAACAATTATTGTGCACCCTTCGCCACCGTCATTGATGGATTTGTGATTTGTCATATTTTATTTAAATTAAATAATCTTATTAAAAAAAAATAATAAAAACGATCGTCTGAAAATGCGAATCTTACAGAAGAACCTCATCTATGCTTGGAAATTCTAAATATATAAATAAGTGCAATATTTATTAGTGAATGGTCACATGCTGTAATTAAATACACGTTACTCATAGCAGAAAAAGGGCGGGATGGTTAACCTTAGTTACAAACGTGGTGCTCGAGTCAAAATAAGATAGATCCCCCATTGAACTGAAATTAGATCGAAATGGGACGATGATAGATCTGTGGTGTATAACAATACAAATAAATAAATAAAAACTACTCTCTCATTAACCACCAACATACATCATACTGTATAACATTTAAAAAACAAAATTATCGCTTTGTGTCAGCATTCGGAATGTTAAGAATGTTTTTAAGTTAGTATGATTATACTAAGGATTGTACATTTTGTGTACAAATTTACTTCTTACGAAATTAAATCCCAGCCTAAAATAAACAATCAAGGATTTAAGTTGTAATGTTATTGAGAAAAATAAAAAAAATGGTAGCCGATTTTTGATTTGATCTCTTACAATTTTACTGTATGTACAAGGCTTCAATCTTCAAAACATTCAGTTTGAAATGTGAACGATTGAACAATTTACATGTTAAACAAAAGTAAATCCCAACCCAAAATAAGCCTTCGAGGGATTTAAGTTGTAAAGATATTCAGAAACGTCAAACACAAATTATGTTTTATTTTCGATTTGACCTTTTACTTTCGACTGTTTATATGGCTCCAATCCTTCAGCAACCAAGCAAAGGCTTGGACAAATTTACATGTTTACAAAATAAAATCATTACCAAAAATAAACACGCAAGGGAATTTAGAAGCATAAAGATATTTAGAAATAAAATAAAACATATTTTTCGATTGGATGTATTACCTTCCTACTGTTTGTACCAGGCTTCACCCCATCGTTTAAGTACAATAACAATTTTACAATGTTTTAAATACTTTTAAAGTTCCTTAACTTTAGTAAATACTTTCATATAGTGGTCCCAACGAAAGAATGCAGAAAGCTCGAAATTGTTTTCCCAACATAACAACTTTGTCAACTCTATTCACGCTAGCTCAGCGTGGATCTTGCACACGGAGGAACTCTGATCTACCAGAGATAAGTTTTGCTTGCGTTGGTAACAGATATTTCTCTTTCATACACAAAGGCGAAATTCCTTCTACTACGCATTCATACTACCCCCACCACTACCAAGCATCTGCATTCTTTCGTTGGAGCAAGTATAAAACGTTAGACGCTTAGCACCATGTAATGAAGTTACTTCAAATCACTTGTTAATTACAAAGTGTAGCGAGGTTTCTTTCTCTTCTACGCCAGGGACTCTGGTTCGCGGTAGGTACCGGCCTCCAGGGACGCACTATAGTTATAACGTGGAGGCGTGTTTTGTTTTTAAATGCTTGTTTATAATAACGTTCCTTGGATCTCTCCCCCGTCGAGCGAACGTTCTGTGGGTAGCTTCAGTTCACCTTATCGTCGGTTACGTCGCCGTTTTCCCGCGCAAAATATCCTAGAGGGTGGCACAATAACGGGGCAGTTATTTTCCTTTATTTTAGTCGTGAATACGTGTAATGGGGTAGGGGATGTTCTTTTTACTGTCTCTGTTATAGTCGCTGATATTAGATACTTAACAATGCATAGTAGCGCTATAAATTGCTTTATTTTCATTTTTTAATCTATATTTTATTATCCTTGCAAATATGTTGTTACATGGTGGAAAATACCTAAAATTAACACTTTATAATTGTATAAAAAGTATCAAGACTTAATATCACACTCATTTTTCTTAATTTCTCATTTTACATCTAAATCACCATCAAACATCAATCAAATCAAATCTACATCAGATCCAAATCCATATCCTCCAAACACCTTCTAAACCTTTTTACCGAGGATCCCTTAACAGATCCATACTTATATTATACTTACTTATACTACATCAGATCCAAATCCATATCCTCCAAACACCTTCTAAACCTTTTTACCGAGGATTCCTCAACAGCTGCAGCTGGCAAATTGATTCCATTCAACATCTAATTAAAAAATAATATCTTCATAATATCTTATCATATGCCTATAATATAACTAGGAAAACGCTAAATCCCGCCGCGTTGATGGATGAGCTTTTTAAAATTTTTATTTTGCATGGGATATCTTTACTTTTGCAAGTTCTTGTTTTGCTGCCTACGCATTGTAGGTGATTGTTGACCAAGTTTTTTTTGTTACTTGTCATTGGTGTTATTTACCTTAAAAAACTAATACTAAAAGCTTTATTTCTATTAATTCTGGCTAACTTTTCAACTTTTTCTTTCAAAAGGTACTACATCACCATAACCTTAATGTCCATGTATAATATGAACGTTGTAGCCCCACCCGTTTGGTCAGAATTGACCCAAATGGCACGAAAATATCGCACAAAAAATAAAAAACTTATATTAAAAGCTTTATTTCTATGGATTCTAGCTAACTTTTTCAACTTTTTCTTTCAAAAGGTACTACATCACCATAACCTTAATGTCCATGTATAATATGAACGTTGTAGCCCCACCCGTTTGGTCAGAATCGGCCCAAATGTCACGAAAATATCGCACTAAAAATCGAAAAAAATCGTAAAAGTACGATATTCATGAGAAATATTTCTTCGATTGTACCCAAAAACAATACACCTCTAAGTTCAGAGATTTCGAAGGTCCTGTCAAATTTTCATCAAGATCGGATATGCCGTTTGCCTGGTAGAAAGTTAACAAACAGACAGAAAAAAAAAAAAAAAAAAAAAAACACCCGAGCTAAATTTTTTGGGGGTCAGTGAAATTGAAGTCTTCGCTTCGCTCATCCAATTATCTTCAAGTTAAGTTTCACCCTTTATTGGAAAAGTTAGGTAGGTATAGGCCCATTCGCAGTCGGAATTACCACCTAATTCGGGTATGGAGTTGACTTGGAGTATTTTCTTAGGAACATCTGTATTTGAAATGCTAGAAGGGACCAAAGCTCTCTTATGTGTGACTATCCTGTCGGTCCGTCTGTGTGTGAATCACGTCTCACGATAAAAACCGACTCCGATTGACATTAATCTTCAAGAAGGATGAAACATAATGTATTCATTTGGAGACCCTTGAGATATTATTCAAAGGGACATTAATATTGACCCGGCACCTCCACCAAGGATACTTATTTGTATCCTTCTAAAATCTTTGATTAAAATGCTTTCTTCCCTATTTTGAGTCCTCCCTCCCTCCCGTACCAACGATTCTTTGAATATAGTTACACGGACGATGCTAATACACACTTCACCAGTTACAAATAGAACACAAGTTGTTGTGAATAGGAAGCAAGGACTCTTTGTCAGGATAGGAAGTCCTTGAGGTTTCTGTACCACACTATTCATAGTATCAAAATGCTTTGTGGTTGAGTTACAGGAATTAATATACTGACTATTAGGTTATTGGATATGTTGCACAGAAGCAAAATATGTATATCTAAACTATCAATATTTGACATATTTGATTGTTGTCTAGTTAATTAATAAAAAAAAATCACAATTATAATGCAAATAATTTAAATATCTATTGATTATTTAACCTACTGCTTGAAAATACAATGATGAAAAAATTATATTTTTCAATCTTTTTACATAATGAGTCTGCAAAACATAATGTTGGCCTCAGCTTCGCAGTTCTTTACAAATTACTATTTATTTATTTATAAAATCTATCCTATTCAGTTAAAAACTGATTGACAAAGGACAACTAAATAATATTTGAAAGCAATATTACAACAACAATGTATTAATAACACTATAATTTTGGTAACAGAAATTGTTCAGTAAAACTTGCGTTTAATGGCCAATCTCTTCAATTCAACCAACCTGTGAAAACGTTAGCGAATAAATTGTTGCAAAACTTTTTCAAAAGGTCAGATAACATTCATAACAATACTAAAGTTAATCAGCAAACTTAGATCCGACTTATGAATAAAGATTACAATTTTATTGGTGGAATAAAACTACGCCTTACGTGTTTGCGAGTGCGCGTTGAATTTAAGTTGGGAGTGAAAACGCAATCATAAATGTTTAAAGCCCTTGAAATTCTCCGGATTAACATTATTTTAACTTCTTGCTACGAAGTAATCTTTTAATTAAGTAATTGTCATAAAAATAGGAGCCAACGTTTTCCGATTGAATAGATATCAGGTAATTAATTTCAAGTAGGCCGTGGTTTAATCAATTAGGGTGAAGGGACTATAAGAGGCCTTAACGAACACTCGTTAAAGTTTTAGTACGTACGTAGCGGTTGTAACCTGCGCTAGGGTTTCTGGGAAATACGTTGACTCACTTTGTTCGTTTACTCTGCACAGTGCAAGCTAATTACAAGTGGTAAACTGCACGAGGGTTTCTGGGGGCTGTGTGGTACACATCAGTTGTACCCGGTAAGACCAGAGCAGATATAACTTTAATAGTTTTAGGCTAATTCTGAAGGTAATGTCCAAGATTTGGGCTTTGCTACAATTTTAACTCAAAGATCCAATGGCTTAACTCAATCCTTGAAATGAAACTTTCAGTTAGGATTGCCGGCGGCGGGAAATCGCACTTGCGTGCTCCTAGATCTGAGTCTCATGCGTTGTAGATGACCTTCCTCTGTCGGTAGTGTTGAATATCAGCACTATATGTATGTGCTTAGATATGATTAGATTTGATATTGCTTAACGTCTCATATTAATACAAAGGCTATTCGAGAGGATGAGTGGTGATTGATGAAGATGAAGTATGAATAGAAGGGTCGAGGGATAACCCGGTACCGGCACGTAGCCTACTACTTTAAAAAAGAACCAAGAGGACTTACGGCTTTACGTCCCATTCGAAAGGACAGTGTAACCTTGACAGTCATATAGGTTCCTCCACTAACCCGGACTGCCGAGCAGACGTCGAGGAGAACGAAGCCGT
The DNA here is from genome assembly GCA_024449915.1 of Sweltsa coloradensis. Lineage (NCBI taxonomy): Eukaryota > Metazoa > Arthropoda > Insecta > Plecoptera > Chloroperlidae > Sweltsa > Sweltsa coloradensis. The sequence continues at coordinate 92,881 of JAMZAV010000408.1, read as the reverse complement.
TGCACTAGCTCTCGAACCCTCCGTTTGACCAGCGGTATACGTGAGTTTCAGGGCAGAGCGTTCACCCACTCTACCCCTGACCACGCCCGCAGGTTTCTTAACTTCGATGTTCGAAAGGGAACCGGCTAAACGACCTCGGCTAAACAGCTGGTTGTATGTGCTTAGAGATGGTTGTAAAGGTAGCGTTTGTAACAAGTCTGCGTGCTTAAGTTTTCTACCCCCGCAGGTGCTTGATATCTGTAATGCCATGCATAATATTCCTTATCATTCATTTTATGCTCGTACCCCCCTCCCCCTCGCAATATGTTGGCGTCGAGTCTGTCTGGGGGGGGGGGGGCGAGAGGCTTACCACGCACCCTTCATTGCACGCCATACATGGATGTGGGCACAATACAATCATGCAAAACCCCGCTCACTCCTCCGCTTATTCCCGGGTGAAGGTCCCGGAAGACGCGTGCTACTGCCATACTTGAAGACTCATGAAATGGTTTTAAAAAAATATATTTCTCGTAAGAAACTGTCCTGGGTGCAATGCCCCTCTTCAGGTGTCTAACTTAAAGTATTTTGAAGATAGGGCAATTGTGTAGGGAAATCCGAGGGCTGTTTAAGAGAACTCAATCCCTTGCATTCGCAATAACGACCGAGAAAAACCTGGGGAATTTTTTTGTCAGGATTGCCAGTGGCGGGATTTGTTTAATACGCTTGGGCAACACTGTTGGTAAGCCTTATGACTCGGTACCGTTACAGTGTAGACGCAGAATTTGTTATATTATAACGTAACTTAAAAACTTATGACCGAGGCCACTACTTATACTTACACTTTCACACTACTTTCTTTAAAAGTAGATAGTAGCCTCGGTAATAAGTTTTTAATTTACGTTTTAATATTGTTCTGGACTAATAAACTCTTTTTATAGAATTCTTATTACATGTTTCACCTATTTTGATTTCAAAATGTAAGATTTTAATAGTAGAATCTGTTCTGTAATTAATTGATGCATTTTAAATGCTTTTTTTTGTTCTTATTTTTAAATGTAATAAAATGCATTCCGCACAATAAGGACGACATATAAAATATAGTTGACTAAAAAAGTGTATTTTGTACATTAGTTCAACCGATAATACTTGTAATTGTCCCTGATATTTTTCTGGCGTTTGAAGTGGTCACATCGCGCTAGATTCCTCACGATATTCGTACTAATCTTCACTTTCATTCCCTGTATTCTTAACACAAACACAAACTTTTATATAATTTACTCTGTATACATTCGATTATTTCAAAATCATTTTTATCTGATTAGTCAAAGCTTTAATATCCAAAACCGCTTGGATCATTAATAATATTATAAACATTGTGGACAAACGCTGTCACACAATTTACTCTGTCGGCTAATGTAACAATGTTATTAATGTAAAAAGTGAATCACCACAAAAACTGTGTATGTACACAGTACACACCTCTATCATAAAAGGTGACACCTTGAAGACCGACACCCTGATACGACTGACAATTGCTCATGGAAAGAAATCAATCAATGTTGGATGCTTTCGTTTTATATTGGATTGGTTTGGAGGCAACTTAATTTATTTCGAAACGAATTCAGCTGTATTGACTTTTAACCCGATTTTTATAACGAGGTACAGACAAATCAAGAAGAGCAAACCAACCAATCACAACGCGAATGTAACACCAGCAGAATCAACATAATCAAAATAGCGTTTAAAATGTAATTAACAGTTTCTGTAATACCTGAATACTATTGTCAGTAAGAGTAAAGAGACTGATGACAAATTACAGAACCAATAAACATACAATGGAATACAACACTCCTTGCGAAATTATTACGAATACTGATTTATATGCAAGTTGATCTCATTTATGACTTTCTTTTAAAGCTGTTAGTTTGAAGTTTTGGACAATTTGGTAGAGGTTTCGTGTATATGATGTTTGACCTCACTTTGAGCTCACGATTTAGAACCAACTGTTCAAACTCGATGGGCTGTGGTCCAGAGTCTGTAAAAAATAACCCAGGGCAAATTTAAACAGATTTCAATTCTAAGGGATTCAGAGGACATAATCTATATAACATACTTAAAGTTTTTCCAAATTTTGTATAGAGTGGGTGGGTCTAATCACAAAAAAAAAAATACAAATAAAACTACTTTTTAAATGTAGTGTGTATGGAATAGGCTTAACCCGAACTAACATTCTGAATTCTAACTTCTCTGCGATTTAACTTGGTTATTTTCTGCATGAGTCACGCAATGGAACCCTAGAGACGCCATTGATTGAACGAGGAAGACAGGAATTATTCAAATCGGAATCTTACGTTATTAAACTCGTCCGCTAGCCGCACGCCACGGACATACTTACCATCTTAACGAACACAAATCTCCCTGACGACTTCATCTAATGCGGGTTGGCAACACTGCGCCGAGGATCGTATGCAGCACTTTGCATAGAAAGTCTATTAATTTATTGTGTGATTCGCATTGGCCAACAATGGGTGTGTTGCTAGGAAACAGATAGAGACAAATGAGCATAGGAGAGACAAATTACACGATAAATTGAAGTGGTTACCGACAGGCAACGCCCAATAGTAACCAGACACGGAAGCGATGAGCAAGGTATTCACGTGCATGTCTATGTTGGAGGTGTTGGAATCGAAAGCATTTTATTGACAGCGTCAATCAAATACGAAATATTATTTAGTTGGTGTTGATTATAGGTGTAAATTAAATTATTACGTCCCTCTTTTACCCTCGAACATCAAGTGAAATAAAACTCAATAACAGGGGATGGTGGCTAAAGCCGTCATGGTGATTTGCTTTAGGGGTGGGGGCCACCCTTACTGGAAGAAAATATTCGGTTTACTGGTTAAGATCAAGGGCAATAATATCTAATAGTTTGCAACCATCATCCTTTTTTGTTTTGTAAATTTTTACTTTGAATGAATATTAATTGTATACCGTTAATAATATGTTCCTATTGCATATCATCACTTTTAACAAAAATAATACAAAATTGATTAATTTCAAATTGAAAAATGTAATACAAAAAACGCTCTCGGATTGCTATGGCACAATTTGTGCAAAATAGCCTTTTTGGTGGAGGTGCCGGGTCATTTAAATTTATTCTTGTAGATCCCGGAGTGTGATGCTAGATGCTTTCATTTAGCTTTAACGTAAGGAAACTAACTGCACGTGTTGTCGCGACGACCACCATACTTATTACAATGATCAAAACAGAACTGTACCACTGTTTACTTAGCTGGTACCTTCCGCGAAATTGATTACACCCTGATTTGCTAATCCTGATTTTAGGCAAACCTCATATTCGATTGAGTGCGGTCGTCTGATAAATGTTTTTTTTCATTGTTCTTTTTTAATGATTTATATTTATTTTATATTGTTCTTTTCTTTTCTTTCTTTTTCTTTTTCTTTTCTTTTCTTCCACCTTTTTTATTTGGTTCATTAATTAATTGCATTTAATATCCTTTTTGAATTTGTTACCAAAATTATTGTGTTCTAATACATTGTTGTTGTAATATTAGTATTTCAAATATTTACTTAACTATTAGTTTATTGTTGTGTCTGCATCTATGTAAGTAGATTTATTAAGTTGTCCTCCTTTGTAAATCAGTTTTTATCTGAATAGGATATAAGTTTTTAAAAAATGTTCCAAATAAAACTAAAACAAATCTCGAATGTTAGTAAAAGAAGAGTTGAATTATATTAAGTTAAGTATAAATTGTCTTTATGGCTTTTGATGACTTCTACTTATGCTCATGACAAGTATAAATTGTCTTTATGACTTTTTATGACTTCTACTTATGCTCATGACAGTTTATGACTTCATTACTAATACATTTATTTTTAGTGTTCGTAAAAATTATTTGGTTTTGGTGGAGGTGCCGGGTCCGGTCAATTTTTACTAGATTATTAAACCGAGACAGCAGAGTTTTGTTTATTACATTGATTTTAACAGTAAGAATTATCGAAAAATAAGTGATCTCTAAGATCTTTAAACCTTCTGGCTGCGGGTGGAGAGGCTACAAGGAAGAGATAATATTTTATCAGATCTCGTAATGACGTTTACAACATCGAAAGTGTATGCGTCAAGTGTATTATAACCGAGGCCGAATTCAGAAGAGAGAAGATATAATTATGGGACCTACTGTACGTTAGAAAAGAAATCAAACTTATTCTTCTTGATATTTTAATGATTTGATGTTTGCTAGTGCTAATAGACGATTTTGAGAATAACTAACGTTATCATCTAACACAATGGCTTCCATTATACTAAGCCGTCCATGAACTTGTGAAGTAAAATTGGGAATTTTCCACCGTTTTGTTCCACTTACTCAAATTCCCACAACCTTTGCAACAAAGTGTGCATGGGCATTAATTTTGATAATATATTATTGAGAATGTAGGAACCATGGTGTCTGATGCTTATAACTTTCGTGTTAGTAAGGTATGCGGAGATTCCGTCTTTTTGCATCAAATATCTGTATTAATTGAGACGTTTGAATTCTATGAGACCGTAATTTTACATTTTACAGATAAATAAAATGTTTTCGGAAAATAACGAACACCCACATTGTTAAGCAAATATATCCCCCTCCTTTCCCTGGCCACCCCTCCACCGAATAATCTTCCTCGAATGAAATCGGCGAAGATGGCAAGAAAGTTCACATAAGTTCGCCATTTTGTCGGGAGTCTGTTGAAAATAGCACATTGTAGGTGGGGTTGTCGAGGCGTGCTGAGTTGTGACTCTGCGGCGAGATGACAAATTGGGCTCTGCAGAGGGGGAGGAAATATTCACAGAATATTGTTAACCGAAGTAAAGAAACGACGACGAGAGAAAAACTCACCCTCTCCCCATCAGCGAAATATTCGCTAGCAAAGATTATGTGGGACTGATCAAAACATATATTTCCAATTTTTTTCAAGGCTAGAGGAGAACGCAGTCAAAGTGTGAGTGTTTTTCTTGAAATGCTCAATTTAGCTACTTCTAAAATTGTTGCAGATTAGAAAACAATGCTGGACACACGCAAAACAAATTATTGTGCTTACTTATAGTTGTCCTCCTTTGTAAATCAGTTTTTAACTGAATTGAGTATAAAACTCAATTATTAATATTAATTATTAGTATAAATTAATTGAGTGAATTGAGTAGAGTAGTAGTAATTAATGAATAAAATAAACACAATTTTTAGGGAGACTATGAAGTGTTGTTTATTTATATTATCGTTGCTTTACCACTACTATGTTAGTACATTGTGTTATTTTGTTTTTAATCTGTTGATAATGCCTATGTGTTTACAGTGATATCGGCTTCTGCTAGTAATTACAAAATAATTAATGTCTATTATAATGTAAACTCCTTCAAAAATCCTTCAATGATTCATCATTGCGGATCACATTGGAATAATTAAGAAATGAATTCAGGTGAGGGTTTTCAAAGTATAAAGTAGAAGTGCAATATTTAAAGTACAATAACAACAACAACAACAACAACAACAACAACAACAACAACAACAGCAACAATAATAATAATAATAATAATAATAATAATAATAATAATAATAATAATAATAATAATAATAATACCATTTAAAAAATACCGAAGAAGCTACATGAAAGCATTAAACAACTAGATCTTCAACCCAATGTATACATCGAGACTCAAAAGGCAGTAATACTCAACACGTGTTAAATTCTAAACTAAGAATGATACTTCGAGATTTCGAGACAGCTTCCATCCTGACATGGTTTTCGTGGTTTCCCATAGTCCGAAGAGCAAATGCTAGGATGGCGACGAGAAATCGGCCACGACCGTACACAGCAGAAAGAAAACATCATCTACAAACAATATTAGAATTTATAAATGACTTATTTTAGTTAGAGTTAAGACAAAAGTAATAATGTATGTAATAGGTACACATGGAAGTACTTGACGTAAGTCCGTACAACATGTTAGCTCCGGTTTTAACCGAGTTTGTATGAAATACATCCAATAAAATAATAATAATAATAATAATAATAATAATAATAATAATAATAATAATAATAATAACAATAATAATAATAATAATTCAACAAGTATTGTTTAAAATTGAAGGAGATAGACAACATAGGAAGTAGACGTTTATGAAAATGTAAAGGAGCCGATGAAAGTGCGTGTGCGTGTGCGAGGTTTCTCATCATGTAAGTTGGAATGTAAGAGATCACGTGGAGAAGACATTGTTGGTGTTTTGTTTGTCTAGTTCTAGTTTGAAACAACGAAGAATTTAATTGAACACAAAAGGAACATAACTTTGACTTTGATGTTGGCATAGAACTTTATTAAACTTCGTCAAATATACCTTCGCACAAGGAACTTGCTACGTTGAAAGGCGTCTACCTAGAAATATGAGTTTCGCAACTTCGATATTAATACAAATTCCTTACAAGTCACATTTCAAGACATGCTTTCACCATAGTCTGGTTTCATCTTACGCGGATCTAGACACTTTTGAGTGTAAACGCAACACATGCTAGTCACCACAGATTTTCATTAAGAGTATACGGAAGTCGATTCTGCCATGTTAACTATATAACTAGTATCATAAATCTCCTCTTGTATACCAAGGATATTTAAGAATTCTTTTCCTAACAAACTTTGGGGCAATGCTAAATCCGGCAAAGTATTTCTTTCCCCACCCCCCCAAACGGCAAATATAGTTATTTCGTATTTTTGATTTTTAGGACCAGTCTGAACCGATTTCAAAATAAAATGTATTTTTAGAACGGTATAAAAAACCGAAGAGCGTATAGGTTTTTAACCAAGTCATAAGCCAATAGGTAAAAAACCAGCATTTTTTAAAAATTAAATGTGTTTTTTGGGGAATGTGGAAAGAGTTTGTATAGGAACACGTATATATCCTTGGTCTACAAGAGGAGGTATAACGATATTAGTTAACATGATATAAGCATAGACAGAATTCCACTTCCTCAGACTCATACAGAAGCATTTGTCTCTGATCTTCTTTGTCCTGTGTCCTTTGAGTCTGGAGAACAATTGGATGTTCTTCAACTCAACCCACTTGCAATGTGTTACGTTTAGTCCGTTACTCGAATATAGCCTGGTATTTGTCTCTAGCATATTCTTCCTGCTTTCAGCATCCAACTCTTGAACTCTGACAGAACAAGGGCTTATATAAGTCCTCGTTCTCCCCTCTTAGACATGTTAAAAGCCCGCGCTACAAGAAAACTGTTGGGGTATAAAAACTTTCAACTCTTGGTTGCTCAGCTGTAGACTGAACTCTTCGTTTTACACTCTTGTAACACACAAACAGAAGACAATAGAGTATAATCCAAACAAACGTATTGAACTACGCACGCTGCAATGCAGTACGAGAATATACAATTTATTACACACACCTTGAAGGATAATGGATAAACAATCACGGCATGTAAGCTTAAAGTTTATGAAAATCACACACTCACAGTTGCGAACCCCGTTGCTATGGCGAGTATAGATACGCCCATGTAAACATTACAGGCTTAATAACGACATTGTGGAGAAAATGAATTGTATAACGGTAAAGTAGTAAATGGAACAATGTTACTAATGGAGCAATTACTTGTCCATTTTATGTTAGGTTTTATGGGACATCCATTTTGTCTAGGGCGGACATGTTATCTCCATAACGTACACGTTACGAGGAGCGTGTTTATCAACGGCACTTATAAATAACTGTAATGTATTTGATAACAATGTTGATCGTTAAAAATTAAATATCTCAGTGTTGGTAGACAAAGAAATCAGAACATCTAGCATTATTTTAATGTAATAATTATAGTTATAGGCAAACGATTATTAAAATATTTTCAATTATTATTATTTACTACAATTCAGAAATTAAAGAAGTCCGCCCCAACCGGGACTCGAACCACGGGTCTCCCACAGCGTCTTAACCACTAGACCATCAGGACGGGTACATTTTAATCACTTAAATGTAGCTGCATTATACATCTGAATGGATTATATATCAATTATATTATTAATTTGCGTTATTAAAATGAGTTATAATTAATGTTTGTATTGGTATAAAGATTATGGTGACTATACATTACGAAATACTAGGAAAACGCTTAAGTCCCGCCGCGTTGTTGGATGAGCGTAATTGGTGCATTGAGCTGCCATGTGTTATGCGAATTATCTGTTGTTCTGTGAAAAAAGTTGAAGATTTTTTAAAAATTAAATTAAATTAAATAAAAAATTCCTTAAATTTGTAATTTTTTTAATTAATCGTACTAATTAAAAAAAAGAAAAAATCGAAAAATTGCGATTTTTATAAGAAATTATTATTCGATTGCGCTCAAATTTCACACGAATATATAAATTCATAAAATTAAGGTTCTGTGAAAAACTTATTACAATGGGATAAAGCATGTAGGTGTTACAGAAAAAAAAATAGTTTTAAAAAAAGAAAAAACCCACAAAATTTCTATTTTCATGAAAAATAATTTTTCGATTGCGCTCAAATTTCACACGGATATCTTAATTCATAAAATTAAGGTTCTGTGAAAAAATCATTAAAATCAGATAAAGCATGCAGGTGTTATAAGTAAAATAAATTTTTAAAAAATCGAAAAAAATCGTAAAATTGCGATTTTCATGAGAAATAATTTTTTGATTGCGCTCAAAAACGTGGCAGTTCTAAGTTCAGAGATTTCGAAGGCCTCCATAAAATTTCATCACAATGGAGTATCGGTGTAGCCGGAATCGTGCTGACAAACACACAAAAATACAAAAAAAAGAAAGAAAAAAAAAAAAATCCGGATTTTTTTCTCCAGTGTAGTGAAATGGAATCTTCGCTTCGCTCGCTACGCTCGCTACGCTCATCCAAAAATCTTCTTTAATTAAATAGAATCGCAGTATCTCCTAGGATCTTGGTTTTTATTTTATTTATTTATTATCGTACATTATATAAGTTACAACAAGTGATATGTCGCAGGGCAATTAATACAATACGCTATTAATTTTCTCTCCCGAAACGTGTTCTGCTGAGGGTGTCGAAAATGAATTTGTTCGTTGCTCAAGTTTGCTTATCCGCTTTAATTAACATGCCTAGTCCTTGTTCCTTGTTCATGACTGTATGGTTCACTTTAAGTGTTTTCCTCGTTTGTAAATCAATACCTAATTGTCTAGCCGTAGCAGTATTAACAACCAGGTAATTAGTGTCAGGGCACGATATATTTAGTCAAGGTCACAACATCGATTACAGCATTGTTACAATAATAATGAGCACAGGGGTTCAAGGGCTTAAGTGTAACCTCTATGTTCGTCATGCGAAACCGCTGAGCCTTGGATTAAAACTCCAGACTCTAAGGTTTATTATAATATGTATAGAGTGCGATAAACAGTGACTCTTTTAAAGATAAGAATTAAATACAAGGAATAAATAAAGTTCATTAAAAAATAAGACTAAACATACGGACACAAACCCAATGTAAACCCAATGTAAACCAATGTAAGCCCCCAAGTGTGAATCAATGTGAACCTAATGCACAACTTACATTTTAATAAACACTGATTAACTCGAGTTCCTGTGCCTTCAAGCGTAAAGCAAGACAAACATTGCAATGTGTTCTTTACAGTTTTTTTTAAATAAAGGTCAAATGAGCAAAATCCTCATTCTATGATAAATTATCTGGAATTAGAAGTTGAGTTGTAACATTTAAATGTAACAATAATCAAACCGAAACCTCAACCAAAAAACACCCCACCATTTACTTAATGTTAAGGCTATTCCACCGCGTTTTTCTATTTTCCAAAATATGCTACTAAGTCAAAACATAGTGAATGGCTTTGAAACATGGCTATTTTAGAAAATCAAAAATATTTTTTCCAAATTTTTCTGATCCGGTACACGGCCAATATAGCCACCTCAAAATAATTTCAAACTTCAATTCGCCAGGGCACACCATTCAACGTAGGGTGTTGTGCTTTTGTGACATTAATTTTCAACTGTTTTTCTTTGGACTGACTGAGAGAAAACAGATTTATTTTAACAATTGTCTTTCCTGCGAATTTTTTCGTTTGGCGGTACAAATCGGTAAAAAATACCGCCAAACGAAAAAATTCGCTGGAAAGACAATTGTTAAAATAAATCTGTTTTCTCTCAGTCAGTCCATAGAAAAACAGTTAAAAATTAATGTCACAAAAGCACAACACCGTACGTTGAATGGTGTGCCCTGGCGAATTGAAGTTTGAAATTATTTTGAGGTGGCTATATTGGCCGTGTACCGGATCAGAAAAATTTGGAAAAAATATTTTTGATTTTCTAAAATAGCCATGTTTCAAAGCCATTCACTATATTTTAACTTAGTAGCATATTTTGGAAAATAGAAAAACGCGGTGGAATAGCCTTAAAGAGTGTATTTCTCTTAGATTTAGACCGCACTCGTCCATACTTCTTGGTACAGTGGTCCCAATGAAAGAATGCAGATAGCTCGAAATTGTTTCCCCAACATTACAATTTTGTCAACTCTATTCACGCTAGCTCAGCGTGAATCTAGCACACGGAGGAACTCTGTGATCTAGCACAGATCAGATAATGTTTGCTTGTGTTGGTAAAAGATATTCCTCTTTCATACACAAAGGCGATAATCAATTTACCGCGCATTCATTCTACCCCCTCTACAATGCATCTGCATTCTTTCGTTGGAGCAAGTATATAGCCTTCGTGTTTGGTCAGTATCACATGGTGTGTTTGTCTATTCCAGAACGGGGAGAGAAACGGAACTACAGCGGCCCCAGTGTGTGACAGTTCTCGGGAACATTCTAGGATTTCGCTTAGGGTAAGTTCTAAATGTGACATAACTAGGAAAACGCTTAAGTATTGAGCTGCCATGTGTTATGCGGATTTTCTGTTGTTCTGTGAAAAAAATCATTGCTAAGTTGAAGATTTTTTAAAAAATTAATTTAAATTAAATAAAAAATAAACTTTAATTTTTAATTTTTCTAATTAATCGTAATTTGAAAAAAGAAAAAAAATCGTAAAATTGCGATTTTCATAAAAAATAATTATTCGATTGCGCTCAAATTTCACACCAATATATTAATTCATAAAATTAAGGTTTTGTGAAAAAATTATTACAATCGGTTAAAGCATGTAGGTGTTATAAGTCAAAGAATTGTTTTAAAAAAGAAAAAACCCGTAAAATTTCGATTTTCATGAGAAATAATTTTTCAACTGCGCTCAAATTTCACACGGATATCTTAATTCATAAAATTGTGGTTCTGTGAAAAACTCATTAAAATCGTACAAAGAATGTAGGTGTTATAAGTCGAAGAAATTTTTAAAAAATCGAAAAAAATCGTAAAATTGCTTTTTTCATGAGAAATAACTTTTCGATTGCGCTCAAAAACGTGGCAGTTCTAAGTTCAGAGATTTCGAAGGTCTCCAGAAAATTTCATTGCAATTGGAGTATCGGTTTAGCCGGAATCGTGCTGACAACACACAATAATACAGAAAAAAAAAGAAAAAAAAAAAAACATCCCGGATTTTTTTCTCCAGTGTAGTGAAATGGAATCTTCGCTTCGCTCGCTTCGCTCGCTACGCTCATCCAACAAATAATATTTTCTTTTTTTAAAAGACACATATCTGCCCTGGGATTTTCCAAGTTAAATCTACAAAATTAGCCATAACGCTTTTATAAGTTTTCTGTGAGATTTCTCGGATGACAACAATTTCGAATATGTCATTAAAGACAATATCGAATGCCAATTATTTACAATATCAGCATGAAATAATATAAACTAATTTACTCAAAATACTACAGAACTATTGATTTAAAGTAAAACTTTTTTGAATCTATTTCATTGTAATTTAGGTCTTAACGTGAAAAATTGGAAAACAATATGAAATATAAATTTGATTTAGATAGACAGATGGAGAGAGAAATAATTACTAAATGTATGAATGCTACTTTTGCTGATTTTGGTTTTTCTCGCCTGTTCATCATTTGCTCAAAAGTTTAATTCCTCACAAAATGATTGAATAGCAATCGATTGAAAAAGAGTCTTTCTTGTTACGTATATCTTTCCCCCTTGTTCAGTTCCACGCTGGAGATTAAAATGCCAACATCAGTGGCAACTCGAGTTTTCAGTTTTTTACATATTCCCTATTTTGTAATTGTCCCGTTAATAAAAGTGATTAAGTTGATATTGAATTTTTATGACTTAACACGTTGTATCAAAGCATGTCCTGTTGTGAGTGGACCCTATTAACCGTCTACCAACACAGTGCTGTTGACATTTTCCTCTTAACACGTTGATTCACAATTCACTGTCACTTTAATTGCGTCGAATACTTCACCCGGTCACTCACCCGTGCTCTCACATTTCCTAGTCGTTCCCAACTTATTTTCTTCATTTAACTGCTTTGATCGGGAACGCCTCTTCACCGCTCACGCCACCAGCGAGTGTTCCTAAGCCTGATTTACAAAGTTGCGTTGCTAGAGAATGATTGCGCTCATCACTCAGCCGACATGGTGCTAAGTAGACTAATGATCTTGCTACCGATCACAGCGTAATCACTAGTGCAAGGGGAGGACTAGAATACCGAATCTCCACCGAATTGATTCAAGAGGAGATATCAACGGTTGTATTTAATATTAAAGATATAACCTTGGTAGATATTTTGTATGTACTTTTGGTAGGTCTATAGATGTCAATTTTAGGTCGGAGATCAATTTACTTTAGGGTAGTAAATTTACTTTTGGAAGTTCTTAGCTGTTTGCCAAGCTCGGGCCAACTTTTTTTACAATGTTAAATGTCCATTTAAAAAAACGCTTGATCGTCAAATCCAGCTTATTTCATATACAGAACGTACCACTTTTTAACCTTAAATTTTCACAAAAAAAACCCTGCATTTTTGGGAGGCTGTTCACAAAGGATGAGCGCGTGTCTCTATCAAAGCCGATTTTGAAATTGCAAATAATTGTCTCTTACACAAAATTGGGAAATTACTACAAAACTGCTTGATGTCATATTTACGGTCAGTTAATAGGAAAAGTGAGCAGTATTTGGAAAATGTGCCTTGATACCTACTATTTCACATTCTTACTTAACATTTTGGTGCAAACCACAACCCGATGGACAAATGATAAAGCTTCCAAGTGATCCTGAATTTACCTCTGTGCTCTTTGTCAAAGCCTGGTTTTCTCAAGCTTAGCCGACAGTCTAAAAAGTCTTAAAGAGTGATATTTATTAAAACTTCGCTTAATTGCTAATAACAGTTAAATGTTCGGGCTATCTCCCTTACTTAGCATTTTCCAAATGTGGTTGTATATCAGTCATGAAATGCTGATGTATATTGATGCTTAGGAAGTCTTTGACAAAATCTAAAATATGAAAATCGATTTAGGCCCTATATTTAATTTTTTTTGGAAAGTATCCAACGAAATATCGTGTCTTGGCGTATATTTTTACTATAGCCACATGTAAAGTTTGATACATGTTTGTTCCAATATTGTCGAGAAAAAACGTTTTTTTTAAAATTTTACTTTTGCGTTTATCTGTGATAATTTATAAGTACGTGTCGTTAAAGCAACAGCGTTGGCAGCAGAGACCTAATAAAGAGTAATTATTATCGTGAGTACCCATTAAAAATAATTAAATTTCACTTTATAATTTAATAGTCAGCGTTTCGTTTTCCTAATTTCTGTTGCTTTTGATTACCTTCTGTGAGCATGTGAAGAATATTTAAAAGCAATGTTTTATTGTTTGCTAAAATTAATTACTCTCATAAGCTCCAATTAAAATTAAATTTGAGAATTATTAGTGCTCACGAATAATTTGATCAACTCTTGCCATAAATAAATAATCTCTTCCATTAATCTGTACGGTTACAGCCAATAAAATATTTATATTTTATAATTTATTGTTTAAAATATTTGTAACAGATTGTCTAAATACAGATCCGTTATTTATTTTACACCTGACATAACACTTATGATTAAATGAGAAATGCACGTCATATTTTGCTTGAGAATCGTGACAACTTCACGAAATTGAATGTAAGTGTATTAGAATAAATGTTTATTTGATTTCTAAATGATTCACCAACACTTTTAACTACTTGTCTATGCAATTTCTTTCTTATGTCGCCATAAGTTAACCGCATACAAAGCGTTCTCGTAATAACCCAGATAGATAATCATTTCCTCGTATTTACCTCTAGCACTGAGACTTTTAGCCAGTTACGTTTCTATTAACTTACATTTCTTTCGATGTTGTTTGACTTGTTTTATTCGATTACATATTCAATTCTAATTTTAAATACGATTACCAAATTAATATGAATGTGGTATAGTTGGGAACGTAACACCTTAAACTGCTAAAAACTACACAGTCGTATCAAATGAAACGTTGTCCAGGAAACAGGAGCAGTCAACGTTCTTGTAGCGTGTTATAATTACCAACCATCATTAATCTTAGAATCACCCAGTATGTATTTAATTTAACACCTTCAAAACCTAAATGCGAGACGAATTCCCTTCTCTTTTCATGTTAATGACAACTCTTTTGTTCATTAGTGCGCTTTAATCTTTATGAACGTTCATTATTTATAAATAGTTTGAGTCGCATTAAATTTGTCCTTATTGCTCTCGCCATCAAGGTGTCTGCTGGTTGTTTGGGGGAGAACATGATGAGATTGTGTTGTTGTGTACTCGCGTCCCGTGGTAATCATGCAAGAAAACCGCGGGTGTGAGAGAGACAAGTTTATTTTTCGCCCTGCTATAAAGAGCGCGAGAGAGAAAGAGAGAGAGATTTCTTGATCGCACTGTGATGTAGCGAGGGAGAGGGAGAGAGAGAAACGAACTAATGAGATTTTGATGAGAATAAGGTAACTTATATAAAGCGTCTGCAGAGGAGTTTGGTAAGAATTGCCATAAGTTAATCATCGAAGGGAAGTCAGAAAGTCTTCGTTTTCTAATGTAAACATTTATAAAATATATTTTCCTCGACTTTCAGTTAAACATGGTCTCCGGAACTGAGAGAAAACGGATACAGAGACGGATCTTCCAAAGTATTGTTTTTACTTTGCTGTTTATAGCATAAAATCATTAATATTAAGATTCTTTTATACTTTTTGGAACACATTTAAGTAAAAAACATTATTTTTGGATGATATAAAAAGGGTTGAATTATACGAGACATTCTGTCTTGGTGGAGGTGCCGGGTCCTGGTTTAAGAGTCTTCACGAGACAGATACGACCTTGGCACGCTCGTAAGAACTCAAATTCAAATGTACAACGCTCTGGAGAAAAATTGGAACTACATACGTGAATTCTAAAATGCACAAAAGACACAGATATTTTTATGCAGAACAACATCCAACAAACAGAATTGATGTATGTAAGAAATAAAAATCCCGAATATTCACCATTGTTACTCGTAAAGTCAACGGAGCAACCTCGTCTTGTTCCCGTTGCGTCGACTTATATGCGTAACCATGGTGTATCGTAGGGTTTATTACATACATCAATTCTGTTTGTTGTATGTTGTTCTGCATAAAAATATTTGTGTCTCGTGCATTTTAGAATTCACGTATGTAGTTTCAATTTTTCTCCAGAGCGTTGTTCATCTGAATTTGAGTGCTTACAAGCGTGCCGTGTACATGCCTATCTCGTGAAAACTCTTCTTAAGTAATGGAATAATCCCCCTGCTCTATAAAAATTTTCCTCAACATTTAAATAAAATATTGTATTGTGTAATATCGTCCCCCCCCTAAAGCATCGCTTCCGAACGTGCCCTGTCAGCCTCCAGTCTTCCAATGCACCGCCCGCTGTTGCACAACCTGTGACTCTGACAGTAGGCGGCGGTGCTCCTGCCACCCGCACGTGATCATCATTCAAATATCCCCCCTCCCCCCTCCCCCACCCCCTGTCACGTGTCACTCAACGTGGGGGTTTGTCGTCACACTCGCCGATGTAAGAATCGTTTCTCTAGGAAAGGTCAAAGTTGATGGCGACGGTTAGACTTGATGATCCATTGTACTCGATTTTGTATTTTTATTCTTTTTCGATTCATCTCATGTGTCCCACTTCTATCTATAAAAGACAGCGCCATCTATATCGCCTGCAAAGCATTATGGGAGAAAGGGGTTTCACACGCTTAATGCCATTTTATGCTCGGGTGTGTAAAAGACTGCGTGACTTTCAGTCTGTCACATACCCAAGCTTTACTTTGGCATTTAGCGTGTTGAATCCCCTTCCCCTCATAATGCTTTGCGGTTGCGCACAAGCGTTTTGCCAATCGTCAAAGTTGGTTGTGGCGTGATGAAAATCTAGGGTTGACATAAATGATGCTTTAACGTATTCTAGATCTCATATCAAGTGCATGAACTGAAATTTTGAAGAAGTGCATTTTATCTATGAATGGCTTTCAAATTTCAACTATCATAGTGACGCAAGACTGGCGTTATAGTTTGTTAACTATGTACCTATTTTAAAACTAGGAAACGCTTAAGTCCCGCCGCGTTGTTGGATGAGCGTAATTGGTGCATTGAGCTGCCATGTGTTATGCAGATTTTCTGTTGTTCTGTGGAAAAATCATTACTAAGTAAAATTTTTTTAAATTAAATTAAATTAAATAAAAAATAAATAAACTTTAATTTTTTAATTTTTTAAAATTAATTGTAATTGTTAAAAAAAGAAAAAAATCGTAAAATTGCGATTTTTATAGGAAATTATTTCTCGATTGCGCTCAAATTTACACTTATCTATTATTCATAAATTAAGGTTCTGTGAAAAAATCATTACAATCGGATAAAGCATGTAGGTGTTATAAGTCAAAGAATTGTTTTAAAAAGAAAAAAACCGTAAAATTTCGATTTTCATCAGAAATAATTTTTTGATTGCGCTCAAATTTTACGCGAATATCTGAATTCTAAAAATTAAGGTTCTGAGCAAAAATCATAACAATCGGATAAAGTATGTAGGTGTTATAAGTAGAAGAACTTTTTCAAAAATCGAAAAAAATTCGCAAAATTGCGATTTTAATGATAAATAATTTTTCGAGTTGCGCTCAAAAACGTTGCAGTTCTAAGTTCAGAGATTTCGAAGGCCTCCATAAAATTTCATCGCAATTTGAGTATCGGTTTAGCTGGAATCGTGCGGACAGACAAAAATACCGAAAAAAAGAAAAAAAAAAAAAGAAAAAAAAAATCCGGGTTTTTTTCTCCAGTGTAGTGAAATGGAATCTTCGTTTCGCTCGCTACGCTCATCCAATTATTTGTAACTATGACACAATTAAAAAACACGAATTCCTAAATAATGTTTTGTTGTGTAAATTTTTCTTGTAATCGCTTTTATCTACTTTTGTAATTAAATTATAACAGTCAGTAGGGCGAGAGAACTATCTATCATCATCGCTTTTATTGTTCGTTTGTTTATTCTAAAGCACGCAAACGCTCTTAGTAATAATTTTTGTGGGAAGCCTGCCCAGGGTGCAATTCAGGTGTCTTACTTGTTAAGTTGCGGATAGGACAATTGTGACTCTTTATTTTTCCATACCAATGATGGCACATTTACCACAGACTGTTTTATCAACAAAATTTTCATCGAGTTTTTATCAAGTTTTTACAATCCTAAATTTTATCAAACAGATTGTATGGGAACGAAAATGTCCTTAATTCAGAAGTATTAGTTTCATTCACGACAGGGTCTAGGGGAGTATACTTGTTTTTTAGGATTCCCGCTGTGATACCCGGTGTGACCCTCTTCAGGTAACTATCTAGGTTATTAGGGATTAAGGTAGTTGAAAAGGAAATGCCCGAGGGCGGCTTAAATGGGTATTCTATTCACCCGCTAAACTAAAAAATGTATATTTCATTCTGACTAGCTAGTTATTAATTTAGAAATTAACAGAAAAAAATTGAGTCCACCATGACCCGAAAAAAATTGTCAAACTTAGTCATTTTCGAGCTAGGTCCCATCGGCAATAATCTTCCATAAGAAATAACATGGGGACGATCTTTATGACCTTGCAGAATTTTGACCCAAAAATTTATTGGCCATTAATTACGAACTCGACAGTCTTTTCTGTAAATCTGATATATTTTGTTTCGTAATTTGGGCAAGTGGTTCGGTCAAAATATGCAGATAACCAAGAAAGGGTGTGATTTTGGAATGCATATTTTTGTATGTTTGAGTGTAAATTTGTGCACAGTTTCAAGACACGATGTTGTAAAGAGTCATTCAAGATGGGTACGATTCTCCAGTATCTATGTGAAACAAAAAACCAAAAATGCCCATTTTCGCAAATTTCAGGCTAAATTTTTTTTGAGTTCTCTTAAAATCACATAACTTAAAAAATAAATATATTTATCAGCTGCTGACCAACCATAGTCGGGTGACCACAATGATCCAGCCTTAAATAAACAAAAAATATATTTTAAAATGTTATAAACTAAATAACAGTTAAAATATTGTGAATACTGAATGTATTACAGTTGTTAAATTATTTAAGTGCTAACCCGGCACCTCCACCAAATACTCGAAATAAATAATTTTTTACTTCTCAGATATTGTTGCAGTTGAGACTCGATACAAGATACCTCTATAACTATATTTTTTTAATGGTTATTTAAGTATAGTATTATGCTATAGATTTTTTGGTATTTGGATATTTTTGGGGGGTGGAATTTCCCCTTTATATTTTGCTTTCCTTGCATTCACATTACCGACTGTGGAAAACCTCGGACAAAACCTTCGGGATTCGAACGCGGGACCTCCCGAATCTGAGTCTCGAGCTTAACGCTTGAGCCAACACTACGTCTTCGGATGTCAAATGGTAAACTCGTGATCTTAGTCCCTACAAGATCCTTGCCATCAATAACCTAAACCTCCTTTATTACGTACAGTGTGAAATGACTGTTAGTAATTACTCTGAAAACTAAATAAAACTACTATCGTGAACAATTTTAGTTCTTTTAGTCTGCTGTGCACTAGCTTAATCTACCTTGTGGCAGAAAATACAAATAGTTTGCTTACCCCACACTAGTTACTATTTTAAAGCCACCATGAGCCACTTTAAGCCACCCCGAACGTAAGCATGCTGTATCGTACAAAACGTTGGTTTACAGCGAATTTATAAACAAACCTGAAACATTTCAGTGTTGTAAGTTGTCGTGAACCTAGCTCAGTCTGGCCGTGGCGTGAACATGCCGTAACCCACCAGAATGTTGGTAATCTGTTGGATTATGGGTTTAGTTCCACAATACGCCACGCTGGGCGCTGTAATTACGTCTGGCGAAGGAAATTGCTTGCTTATAACTCCTCTCTTCTCTTCTCGGTGTAGCCTGGGGATGTGTCACAGGGGGAAGGGGTGTTAAATATCCGGTGTGCCGGGGGTGGATGGGGTGGGGTGGGGTAGGCTCGGTATGCGTGACTGAAGACGTCGAAAGGGTGGACACATGATGATGTCGTGGAAGACATGAAGTCATGGGAGGTAAACTCACTGGACGTCCAGCTCGCTTTGACTGTTCCTAGGTACTCGTGAACTACATAATATATTTCTCACTACTGGTGAACTAAAGGTATTTCACGCGATACACGAAGCTAAAATTTAAATAACAGAGTTTACCCTTTTCGGCCTACCATATGGGCCCATAACGTTTTAAAAAATTTTATCTGGGTAAATAATAGTTTTTTTTTTAAATTCGCTGCCGATTTGTTTTGTAAATAATAAATAAATACATTTTCATCCATTCCAATTGGAGAAAGATGATTTTTTTTAGAGAAGTTTGAAAATACACATCTGCAAAAAAGGTTCAAAATGGGAAAAATTCAATTCGTCCAGTAAATGTAATAAATCTCTAGTGCATTAATATGAGACGTTAAGCAATATCAAATCGTCAATCTAGTATAATTGCTATTATTCGAGATACAAAAAATTCAAAATATGCACAAAAACAGAACAAAATCTTCTTTTAGGAATGTATTTCAAATTTGAATTTTTACTTAAAATGAGGCTTTTATTCAAAACCCAAAATTCATTAAAAATTACGATAAAAAATATGATTTTTTAAAAAATACTTAGAAAAAATCGGGAACTCAAATAAGCGTAAAATAACCTAATCTACACGACATTATTGAGCCTGAAAGTGTTAATGTCCAGAAATAGTATGTAAATAATCAAAATATCTGGTCGATTTGCTTCTTTAATAAAAGCTTCTATAGCCTATCTATTATTCCGAAGGTAGTTTGTTTTCTAGTTACCGTAATTCAAACTCAGTAAAAATGCAAATTATTGGATTACTAGGAAAACGCTTAAGTTCCCTCGACGTTGTTGAGTGAGCGTAATTGGAGCATTGAGCTGCCCTGTGGGCTTATCGTCAGTTCTGTGAAAAATAGTACTAAGTTGAAGATTTTTTTAAATTAAATTAAATTAGATAAAATAAACTTTAATTTTAATTTTTAATTAACTCGTCGAATTTTAAAATTTGAAAAAACAAAAAATTGCGATTTTTATAAGAATAATTATTTGATTGCCGCTCAAATTTCACACGAAATATAAATTTATAAAATTAAGGTTCTGTGAAAAAAGTATTACATAAATTATAGTCATGTGCCTTTATAAGTAAAAGAATGTTTAAAAAAGAAAAACCCCAAATTTAATTTTCAGAAAATAATTTATTGATTGCGATAAATTTCACACGGTATTTAATTCATAAAATTAAGTTCTGTTGAAAAAATCATGAAATTCATTAAGCATGTAGGTGTACAAGGAAAATAAATTTTCAAAAATCGAAAACAATCTTAAAATTGCGATTTTCATGAGAATAACTTTTTTGATTGACGCCTTCAAAACGTGGCAGTTCTAATTCAAGATTTCGAAGGCCTCCATAAAATTTCATCGCAAACGGAGTATCGGTTTAGCCGGAATCGTGCTGACAAACACACAAAAATACAGAAAAAAAAAGAAAGAAGGAAGGAAAGAAAAAAAAAAAAACATTCCGGATTTTTTTCTCCAGTGTAGTGAAATGGAATCTTCGCTTCGCTCGCTACGCTCGCTACGCTCATCCAAAGATATTCACACTTCTTGGATTTTACCTTTCAAACTGATCTCACACGGGGTAAGCTAAACATTTCCCGCCCCTCGGGGGCGTCATAAGTCCAGCACAAGTCACTCGGGAATGGACGGACTTGGGACCTTCTGGTAAAAAAAAGTTGCGAACAATTATTGTAGTGTTCTATGAAATCTTCAGCTCCCTAGGTCGTTTGCAAGGGTTGGCAAAGTGAGTTATATATTTTCTCGATACTTTGGTGGAGGTGCCGGGTCCGCAGGAAATCGCGAGATATTTTCAAATAAAAATTCCAAATAATTGATTATTTTTTCATTTTTCCCCCATTTAAAAGTCCTAACCAAATAGTTCATTATCATAGAAGGTAACTCCAGATCTAGAGGGTCTCCAGCTTTAGCTAATTAGGATAGAGATAATGGTGTATGTCGTATAATTATATTTTTATTTTGAAACAAAATTTTGCTTTTTCATTAAGGTTGCCATTCACACAGAGAAACATTGCCATTTTCATTAGTGGTTCAACCCTCGACTTAAATCGTCAGCCCGGCCTGCTTATGAAGTGAAACAAATCCTCTACTAAAAGTAGAGTATATTATTTCATTTTTGTCTCCCGTGCTACAGCCATAGGACTTTACACTAATGCGCCATTCTCTAGGATACATAATTCTACTTTATGCTCCTGTGACATCGTTTCACACTATTTGTACTTATGTACTTATTTATTAACACATTGATTGAAATTCTATACATAATTCATCTGGACTGTCAAATATTCCATGTAAATATATTTCCATAAAGCAACAAAAGAGTATAACTATTTTGAGAGATAATCGTTTTAATATTCAAATTATTTTATGTTCCAGTGCAAAATGTGGTTCCTCGTTTCAAACAATTTTTGTTAAATTCTGTTGACGTGGATTATTGCAATTTGTGGAGGTGCCAACTTGTACTGAGCAATAAACCATCAAGTCGCTGTATAATTTTGTTAATCTGAAAATGAACGGTTTAATGGGAATTTCCCGAATTAAAACCCCTGTTATGGATTTTCCATGTTTTATCTTTCTGGACTTATGTCTCTCAATGACTATTTAAGGCTAATTCTTCCAACCAAGTGAAAGTTACTTAATTAACATTCATGCAAAATTTGATAATTATATTATGAAGTGTTCAGCTGCTATCATAAACACCTAATCTCGTGCATTTTAGTTGCCTTACCCTTTGTTGTCCCTTTAGTGCCGCATGCTGCTTGAGGTTGATCTCCCCTTATTTAATCCTTTGAGGGTATCGGGTAGCTGTCTAGACCTAAAGCTCTAAGTCTAGACTAGGTAGGACTAGCTTAGCATGTTGACGTTTATCGCAAGGCAAATTACGTTGAGTAACGATACTGCCTTAGTTTTTCTTATACCTTATTTATTTTTGAAATTTCTGTAACGTCTTTCCTATTTACTTATAAATACTGATTAACAAAGGAGGGCAACTAAATGTAATTAAGTACATAAATGTACACACAAATGAAATGTCATTAAGCATAGTTTGAGATAGTAATGTTACAACAGCAATATGAAATAAGAGAACACATTTTTAAAAACATATTCAAATTGTATGCTAAAAATATAAAGTGGAATTAATTAAAATTATTTAAATATAAAAAAAAGAGAAAAATTAAAAATTAAATAAATAAAAGCCAAAAAGCAAATGCTGACACTGCAAGAGGAGCGGATATGCCTTGGAGCACATATCTCTAGGAAGCTGCTATAAGGTTATATAAATATCTTAGAAAGTCAGTGCATGCTATCTTTCAAACTATATTTCCCCCGGAAAGTATGAAACTAGAAGTTTCAGTTCTGTTATTTTGCCTGCATCGTGTTTTGCCTCTCACGCACTCGTGTGTGTCCCGCAACATTGCCGCCACATCGGGTCCACTCTGGCTGTTATTGATGCGACTGTCGGTCAGTATTCAAGAACAAACATTGCGTGTAGAGCGTCAACACTCACGTGAACGACTGAACGGTGCTCAATATTCAATGAGGGGTTGTTTTCTTCCTTGACTAACAATGCCCTGAGCTCAATGCAAAATGTAAAAAAAAAACATGATAGATTTTAGAAAATTGGCAATTGTGGGGTCATAATAGGTCAAATGTAAATTTTTATCTATTTGTCACTTCGAAATAAAATTTAAAAATGTAAATATTTTGACCTTTAACCTCGAATTTTGGGTAGAAAGTTAGCGCTACCGCTAGTCTATCAAGAATATTCAGAATCGTCTCGTCAAGGCCTTTCTATAATATAAGTCAACATTTGCGTCTCAATCCCATAATGCTATGGACTGTAATAAAAACATGTTTACGTGAAAATACCATTGTCATGTTGAGTATTAAGTTCCTTCATTTGGAAACAAAAATGGATTAAGCATTTTCTAATATCTACTTTTCTAGCCACCTTCAATAACTTATGTATGAGGTCACATTGAATTTTTGTTTTTAAATATTGAAAAAAAGTTTAATTAGAATAACCATGCGATTTGAAAAGTTCGTACAAAAAGTTTGAACATAATGTTAAACTTATTGAAATTACATGAGCAAACTTTCGTTTTATTAAAAAGTAAAGCAATATTAAAAAAATTTGTAACTTCTAAAGCACAAAGCGCTTTTTGTTACGTATCTGCTAGGTCCGGCACCACATGTGGTATTTACCATTAAAATTAAGAATGCCATAATATCTTACTTCTCACTTGCCCATGCAGGCGCGTAGGAACTCTTTTTCGAGAGGGTGGAACAATAAGTCTTCTACTGAGTTTTTAAGAAAAGGGACCAAGCACGGAGGTTTTTAGAGAGTGTTTGGTGCGAATTCTAGAAAAAATAAGTAGGTTGAATGCAATACCAAATAAATTTATTTTTTGTACAGTAAAAACTATCATACTGTAGAAAAATAATGGAAAAATAGTGACGAGAGACCATGTTACAACTATTGAATATGCATATTTTTATCATTACGTTCGCGATCACGTCCAACAATAATGGGAAACTGTCGAAATTGTTGGTCATTATATTTCATTCGGGAGGGGGGGGGGGGGGGTAAGGTAAGAGAAAGGGAAGTGAAGATTACACTGCAGGAGGGAAGACGTGCCAAACGCTACCTTTGCCAATTATATTGTACTTTTTCTCACTTAAAAACAAAAGATGTAACAGCGGGACATTCAAAATTCTGAAGTGGGGGGAATTCCTCCCCACTCTCTCCTTCCTACGCGCCTGTGCCCGTATGCTTGTGATGTTAGATTGTACAGTACAGGATTCGTGGCGCATAGCAGGGTGATGTATCTTGAGTCCTGCTGTTCTTGTATGGTATGAAAGCAGCAGCGCTATTGCTATTGCTACCATATACTATTCCAATATCTTTCTTATTGATATAATTGAAAATGGCAAAGTAATAACATTGCGGAAACGAACAATGTGTGGATCATGATCTCATCGACTGTCTTTTGTGCAGAGTGTACGTGACCACTGATCGAATCGGAAATGAGAAAATGGCTTTTATTCGATGATTCAGACTTGATTCAGAATCTGGTAAGCAGCTTTACCCCCCCCCCCCTTCGTCGCCACCGTACTTATCTGATGAAGCTTGATGAGATTATTACATTTTCTTTCCTTTCAGAGTTTTTCATTTTCATTGTCCCCCCACTTGCCTACTTAGAAGTAAAAACACGTAACGAAAATCTAAAAGCTATAATTGGAAAAGAAATGTGCATGGTTGGAGGTGATCATGAATCTCGCTATTTGCTACGTGTTATGGTTCGTTATTTTCCCACCGTGCCAGACAGCGCTGATTGTGTTATTTGTGTAACGGACTCTAAAATACCATAGAGGGTTTATTCATGGATAGTTGGATGAGCGAGGCGAAGACTTCAATTTCACCGACCCCCCCAAAAAATTTAGCTCCAATGTTTTTTTGTTTGTTTTTTGTTTTGTTTGTATTTTTGTCTGTTTGTTCGCTCTCTACCGGCTAAAAGCATTTGCGATCTTGATGAAAATTGGAGGGGACCTTTGAAATCTCTGAACTTAGACCTGCCACGTTTTTGGGTACAATCGAAGAAATATTTCTCATGAATATTGTACTTTTACGTTTTTTTCTCGATTTCTAGTGCGATATTTTAGTGACATTTGGGCCGATTCTGACCAAACGGGTGGGGGTACAACGTTCATAATTTACATGGACATTAAGGTAATGGTGATGTATTGCTTTTTGAAAGAAAGAGTTGGGAAAGATTTCCAGAATCCATAGAATAGAGGTTTTAATATGTGTTTTTTTAGGTTTATAATAACAATTAACGAGTAACAATAGAAACTTGACAGCAATCACCTACAACGCATTCAAAAAGCACTTGCAAAGGTAAAGTGGTCCCACGCAAAATAAAAACTGCCAAAAAAGCTCATACATCAACGCGACTAAAAAAAGCGTTCGCGAAGCGGCCTAGTAAACATAAATTTTTAATTATTTCTTTTTCTTAACGTATCATACACAAAAAAGGCTATTTGAGACGATGAGTAGTGATGAGTGTTGAGTGAGTGGTGAAATTTTTAAGGTTTTGTTTTATAATTTAGGCTTAAGGGTATATTAAGAAAATTTGATTTACAAATATGTCCCAAGGTTGACGATATTTCATTATACTAAAATCTGTGCCATTGGCTGGGGAAAATGATTTACAAATCGTGTTTTATAGTAATTCATCTTTGTTAATAATTAATTACAAGCCCTATTCCTTATCCCCATGTGTGAATCTAGTATGGGTTTCCTAAAGTTTATTCTTTCACTTTATACCTTGAATATCTATGTAAACTAGCCATTATTATCGACTGTGACAAGTAGGTAAATTGACCCCAAGTCTATAGCATTTGCTTTAGGGGGATGTCTGAGCGTGAGGGTCTATAATCTTACTAAATAGTCACAGTCAATACACAAGTTGTCACATGAGCTATAGTAAATAGACCCCTCGGAAGGATGACATTATCATGTAACTAATACGAGTTATACTCTTACTTTAAGCAGGCTATCTGTCAACTGTGCGTCAATAAACCTATGGTTAATTCTAAAAACTCCTTTTCGAGGTAATTTGGTTCATGGATCTATCTGTGTCCACTCATTTGAAGTGTTTTATGTTTTTTAGCAATTTATATCAGATACAATTAATTAATGTATTGGTTAATTACTCAAATAGAGCATTGCTGCAATTTTTTCATTGAATTAATCTAAATTTAAAAACATAAAACAATATAAACAGTACAACATTCAAATTTTAGTTGACATACAATAGGTTTACACTTAACAACAATAACTAGTCCTATACAACAATAGTTAAAATAATAATACTGTACAATGATTTATTTTGATGACGAATCGATTATTTAAAAAGTAAAGATACGTATTAAAAAATAATAAAACAAAACGATTTAACTTAGTTACTTCTTCAAATTGATCGTAATGGTTTAATTTTATCACACTGAGGTTAATATATTTTTCGAGATAAATATTAATTTCTTGACTATCTAGTGAGCAAAGAATTGAACTAGAACACCCCCCCCCCCCCAAAGAGCATATCCCTGCTGGAGGACGTGTAGCCCCTAATCACGACACGTCTGCAGGGGGTGAGTGATCGTTCAAGTTACATATGCACGATCCACACGCGATAGGGTTGTAATTAATTCACGCTCCAGCTGTTACAGAGGGGTGATATATACTTGGCTGGCGAGATCTTGTGAAAATAGTAATTAAATGTAAACCTTTGGGGTGATTGCAGTTGTCAAGGTGTCAGTCATACGGTGACGTGTGATGAGGTGGTATAGGGCGCAAAGAGTGGGTACGGAATATACCCCAAATAACTGAGATAATATAATGAACTGATGTATTTTTTACGTGAAATGGATCGAAGCTCTCCTAAACATTGTATCACTTTTCTGAAAGTCCGTCTGTGCGAGTGTCATGTCTTACGATAATCATTATTGTCATTATATTATAATCATTCTTATCATAATCATCAACCGTTTTTTCTTCTGCTTGTACGATAATTTATTTTGAACTGTTTTTAGGAGCTATTGTTTTAATAATCGATGTCATGTTTTGCCTTTTTGATCATATGGATTAATTTCTGCGATCTATTCTTCAAACTTCGACAACAATATCTACTAATAGGGATAATATTTTTATGTCATTTTGATAGCCATCATTTAACGAGGTCAAATGATACCTGTTCCCATTAAAAATGAATTACTGTGATGTAAAGTTGAACAAAAAATAAAGATATATTTTATTATAATTATTTAAATACAAACCAATAGAGATTGCCTTTAAAGTTAACAAATTTTCAACTAAAAGTCACATTTTAGTATACAAAGCGATTTAAAATAGTAAGTTTTGTTAGTCACGAAGACCCAATTTGCTTGTACAGTTTCTAGTTCAGTTATGTAATAAACTAACAATAAATTGAATGCAATAACATTTGTAGCCCTAATGTATACAAAGTAAGTTTTGAAAAGTTTGAAATATGTTGTCATGATACATTGATAACATCTGGTCGGTACTCGGTAGTCATGCACGAAATACCTGATTTGAAGTATTTCAAGCGTTTCCAAATTATCCCGGAGGAACTGCTTGAGTGATGTTGTTGTGTTGTGTTCTGTAAGGTTGCATGCCTGGTGAAACAAATGACTGGGAGACACGCGAGCTGGCGCCACCTGTGAGCGGTGGGAGGAATTAGCAGAGTGCAAACAGGGAGACTGTAGGCCAGTGGCAGGGTTGAATTCTCATTCCTTGTAGGCCAGTGGGTCTATTAACAACAGTCGATCAACTTCTGTGACAGGAAGAGCAAGTGAGAACTGCCAGATCGAATTAGTATAATACCAAATAAAATTGTAATGACTTACATTTTGCTGTTTGTAGTTAAAAAAAAATACATTGTCAGACGGATTTAACAATATAAAATGTGTAAATTATTGCCAATCCAAAACTTACAATAAACGCTTGCCTCAACGCTGCACGCATCTGACTGCAGCTATGCTAGCTAGCTGTGTAATGGAAATAATTTCACATTTTACACTTGTAAAGCCTTCTGCTAATGTTTCTTTAATTTAATACAAAACTATATACAGAAAATGTAAGTAATTACTATTTAATTTGCTATGATGCAAATTTGAGGTGGCAGTACTCATTTGCTCTTGTCACTAAATGTATCGAACGTTGTCACAATATTATAGATAGACCCCCTGTACCAAATAAAGTGCAGTCCCCTAAAATTAGGGGTGTTCACATATTCAAATTATGAATAATATTAGTGAATATTTCTCAACTACGAATGTCGAATCCGACCCGGCACCTCCACCATGATGGACCCGGCACCTCCACCATGATGGACCCGGCACCTCCACCATGATGTACCCGGCACCTCCACCATGATGTACCCGGCACCTCCACCATGATGTACCCGGCACCTCCACCATGATGTACCCGGCACCTCCACCATGATGTACCCGGCACCTCCACCATGATGTACCCGGCACCTCCACTATGGTACTGGTGCCGGGTCGGCAAACAGCCCCGAGTTTGGCAATGGTTTCTTCGCCTGATGCAATATAACTACGGCTATGAGATTTTATAGCGTTTCGTGTTGTATTTTTTGCCAGGTCAAGGGCTGGAAATCGATAAAAACAGATTTTACAAATTTGTTCATGCGATTGTGGCTCGCACCCTATAGTTTTATGCATTTCAATTTATGAGCGACCTTACAACCTAGTAAATACGTAATCGGTTTTATATTGGTCAAATAAAATATTCCATATTCGTATTCCTATTTGAGCTTTTAATCAACTTTCCGATATTCGATTGAAACCTTAGTCACTATTCGCACAACTCAACCTAAGCCCAAAGTTGCAATGAGACAGGAGAAAACTACTGTAACGTACGACTCGGCGGAGAAAGATTAGGAGTTTTTAGAGTTTCAGTCATCTTTTCCTTTCTTAAAATTTTACGTTTTGACGGTTGGATGCAAATATATTAGAATAGTTAACTTGTTTCAATTTGTTTTAAAATGTTAAAATTTCCGTTTAAAAATCGCTTGACTTTCATAACCAGAGAATTTCGCACACATTCTGGAGCATTCTTTGACCTCCAATTTTCACCAAAGATTTAAACGGTGGGAGGCTGACTATAATTTACGTATGTGTCTATCAGACAACATGTACACATTTTTTAAAAATTGATTAGAAAGCTTGAAAATAAACACAATAATTATCTATTTTACCGCATATTTACTGTTTGTTAATAAAAAATAAACTAAACAGTTAAAAACAATTTAAGTAAATTTTAATTTTTAATAATCTTTAAGTTTTGTAAAACTGTAGGGTGGAAAATGGAGGTGAAACAGAGGTCTAGAATAAGTCCTTGCATTTCGCATTGAAGCCTGGTTTTCCTCGAGCTCATCCAACAGTCTTAAGACTCTAGCATAGATATTCTGTGTAGGTGTGTATACTCGATACACCAGTACGCTTATTCAGGATAAAGAGACCTGATCTTCTCCCCAAAAGCTCTACATAAAAGCTGATTTAGGTTAAAGCAATGGCTACCAACCTGCCCCTATGCTGCTCATTAAGGATTCTCATCAATAGCGACCTAATTACCTGCACCGTGTTATAATTAATCTGCACCGAGTTACAAGTGTGTCATGTACACCAACTAACTCCAACACTGAACGGCTACCTGGGGGCGATATTAGGAACCAATAAAAGTAGTGCCCTAGAAACTATCGTAACCTACCACAATAGATTTACAACTTCAACATGAACTGTGTGAAATCCAACTCGGATAATTAAATAATCATTTTATACTCTAGAGAATGGTGCGAGCATTAAATAATATGTTAAAACTTGCTAATGAGTTATTTAATAAAGCTTTAAAAACCTTTGTTCTACCTTTTCAGTTACAAGGACGTATTAATATGGTAGATTATTATAGAGTGTATTTGCTTCTTTACAAGAACGTCTTCGAAGTTATAAGTACATTTACAGAACATCATAGTAGATTATTGATATAAATTGTTGTCTACTTTGTTCTGTGTGCTATCCCATCTCTTCTAGACCTCGCGATCGTCCTCTCTGTAGATTCTGCTACTGAACAAAAACACCTTCGAAATAAGATGCTCTTAACTACTTTGAACACTCATTATAATATGACATTTATAATTTTGTGCCTGGTTATCTGACAAAGAAGATGACAGATATCAAACAGGTACATAACATTAATACAAGGGGAATCAAACAAGGTAACTTCTTCAAGATTACTTGTAATAGTAAACAGTGGTAAAGCTCTAATTTTTATAAATGGTGTTAACAGTTTGACAAGTAACCAAAGGAAATTAAGGAAGTTTAAAGTCTAGGCCTATTCAAAACCAAATGTGCTAAATGGTTAAAAAATAGGATACGGTATATGATATAAGTGTGCGAAAAATTGCAAATTTTCAAATGAATTGCAGTTAATTGTCTTTTATAAATTGATGTTAACTATATCTTAAATGTTGTGAAAGTTTTTTTAATATATTTATGCCTAATCAATTAGTTGTAAAAATTATGGTGTATGTAATTGAAGTGTCTTATGTTCATGAATGTAAAAGAAATGGCTAATTGAGCTAATAAATACATTCAAACATAATTCAATTGATTTCTTTTAAGTTATTAGTAACGTACTCGTATTATCGCATGTATTTGCTCTGGACGCTACCATGCGCGATCTCCCATATCACGCGTGAGCATCAAAGAGTTAATGTAGCCCGCGGCCGCCGGCAAGTTACAGACTAATCAATAACGTCGCTCATTCGTAGTGAATCATAGAGTAATTAGTCTGATGGAAGTCACCGGAATTAATAGCAGGACAATCACAAACATACGCTGGTAATTTACAGCTCGTTTGTTCAGACATGCGAAGAATATGTTCAGCGGTGTTATACGGCGAGCTATTTAGCTACCGCACTGACGTACGGATGAGTTGTTGATTCTGGTGTTGACGCGCAAGAACAAGACTATCGGTGATTGGTTGTCTTATGTCTACACTACCTGTTTTTATCCAATTCATAATCCCTTTAATTATTTTTATATATATTTTTTTTATAGACCGCCGAAAGAAAATATTGAAACACAACCCAGTTTGCGTTTGAGTATGGGTGCTTACATACATGAGGTTTTGCATTAGTTTTTCTCACATTTTTCCTGTTATTTTTACATTAATTTTGGAGTATCTCTACATTTTAGTCATTCTGTGTTACATTAATTTAAAGTAGAAAGTTATGGGGCGTGTTTCCAGTTATTTCTTGTTTCATTTATTTTTGTGTAATGATTACAACTGTAAAATAAAGTATTTGTTTGTTAAAACAAAAAAATGTGCGGTCCATAAGTCTTTCAAGTACTCTCCCTGGAGCTAGAGATTGTCATTTTTGAGTATTTGTATATTTTTTGGTTTCGGGCCGGCAATAACTTCGCAACTGTTGTTGTAGATGGGTTTGTAGGTGGGTTTGCAGGTATACTATCAAAATGTATTTCAAAAGAGCAATCAGTGACTACCAAAGCACAGGAAATGATAGTTTCCAGGTCTACAATATGCATTTTAGAATCATTATTATGAGCTGTTTCAGAATCTACGTTAATTACCTAGTCTTGTCCTTTTCTCAAATAAAAAAAAAAACGATATTTTTCTATGATGCGCCAAAATAAAGTATTTGTTTGTTAAAACAAAAAAATGTGCGGTCCATAAGTCTTTCAAGTACTCTCCCTGGAGCTAGAGATTGTCATTTTTGAGTATTTGTATATTTTTTGGTTTCGGGCCGGCAATAACTTCGCAACTATTGTTGTAGATGGGTTTGTAGGTGGGATGCAGGTATACTATCAAAATGTATTTCAAAAGAGCAATCAGTGACTACCAAAGCACAGGAAATGATAGTTTCCCGGTCTACAATATGCATTTTAGAATCATTATTATGAGCTGTTTCAGAATCTACGTTAATTACCTAGTCTTGTCCTTTTCTCAAATGATAAAATGTCGATATATTTTCTATGATGCGTAAAAAAAAAGTCAGAGCTTTTAGCACCTTGACAAGAGTTGTGGATCGCAGAATAGGGAAGTCTCACCAGTTTTAGATATTAGCGCTGGTGTACAGAATCAGTAGATATTCACTTAAAAACACCATCGCCGTAGTTTATAACACTCTAAAGTAAAAACTGTATACTCCACAGAGGTACAAAGTTTTACGTTTACTCTTTCCCGCGCTTTTATCGTGAAAAGACGTGTGACGTCATAATCCTAAAGACATTGTTGGTAATGAATGAAATTGACCACGGTCTTCTAGATCACGGAGCTAAATTCACCTCTCGGCCGTTCACCAGCTCGTGTTAAAACAAAAGTCCATTGTTGACATTTTCTTTATAAATGTTTTTGTAAAACCATTAATTGTTAAAAATTTATACACAAATGTGCAAATTTTACATCTTGTTATACAAATTATTGTTTATTAGTATTTCTTAATCATACTACAAACAAATTTTATTCTAAAAGTGCTTCTAGAAGTAAGATAATCATCAAAAATGCTGTTTATTCAATGAGCACACGGTGATTGGTTGTAGGGTTATGACGTATTGCCCTGTTTTTCCCGCCATTATTACGCCAAATCTTTAAGCTCACTTTAGTGACAGAAAATGTTTTTGAAATAACGAAAATGTTATATTTATGTAATCAGAAACTGGCCCTGAATATAGTAGAATAATAAAAAATATTTGTGAGTCTTCCCTATTAGTGGGTTACCCAAATGTATGATTTAGGGTTCCCGCTCGATTTTCGTGATGGAGCTACGCCGCATATTCCAAATAGTAAAATACGATTTTAGATTGATAATTTTTTTAGGTGTCACTTTTCTACCCCTTGCAGAGGGTAGGGGTGGAGGGGGTTGTGACTATCTTAATTAAAATTTGATTTTTTCTTGGAAATAAATGAAACTTTGTTATTTTACTAAAAACACATTGCTGAGTTTGAAAAAAAATACAAAAAGTAAAATTTGTGCCGCCATCTTGGAAAAATAATCACTTTTTAGACATGTTATCAAATAGTGAGGAATTCATAATGCTGATGAAAATATTTAATCAAAAAACATGAAATGTTTAGTTTCCTTAAAGTAAAACACTAAAAATTTTACAAATCGGTTGATAATTGCTCGTTCCACAAACATTTGATTGAAGGCACCTGTTGCTTGGCTAATTAGAATATTGTTATCAGTCGCCTGCCACGTACTGATTTCGGATTGGAGAGTTTCCAAATTAATTCCTATAGACCAAACATTTGTTGATATTCTAAAATAAGCATGCAGTATTATCCAAACTGTATTTGTTTTCAAGTAAAACTAAGTTTTCTAGTTTTACCGGAATTTTGTTTTTTCCAAATTTGCTGTTTTCAAAAAAAAAAAATTATTCGAAAGCTATGTAGGTAGCATTTTTTTAATAAAACTTTGGAGTGCATTTTTAATGTAAAGTTTTCTACCGAGTTTTAGTTGCGTTGACGGATGAGCCAATTTGGGTTATTAAGTTGATCCATATTTAAGACTGTTTGATGCACTCGAGCAAACGAGACTTTGACGCAGAATGCAAAGGTTTAGACAGGATCACTTGCATTGAAGCTCTTTCGTTTGTCCTATCGGGTTGTGGTTTGCATTTAAATGTTAAGTAAGAATGTGTGTATGGCGCGTTTTGGAGCACATTGCTTACTTTTTTCTTAGTAACTGACCGTAATTATCTCACTAAACAGGTAATTTGTAGTTATGTCCCAAGCTTGCAAAGGGATTTTTTTAAATGTTGAAATGTGCTCTGATCGCGTCATGCGATCATCCTTTATAAACAACATCCCAAAAATTCAAATTGATTGCGTGAAAATTGGAGGTCGTAAATAGATCCAGACTGTATGTAAAATTAGCTGAATTTGCCGATCAAGCGAATTTCTAAATATACATTTAAATGTAGAATGTTGAAAAATTGTATAATACTAGTTAATTTTCAAGATGGTCCTTTTTCATACTTATTTAAGTATTCCGTCTGGGCCCGGGGTAGAATTGGCCTAGAGAATGAAAAAGTAGTAGCTAGTAAGAGCGTTGAGTGACTAACGGTAAGAGTGGAGTATATTACTCCCCGAAACTAGAGGCGAGCTCTGGCAATCGTCGTCGGGGACACCTTCCCTTTCCCTTGACGACCTCCCCGACGACGATGACAATACACAACGAACGATGACGATGACAAAGACGACGACCGCGACGTAAGAACCCCCCTTTCCTACCCGTACCCGTGGCTAGTTCTGACCAGCATGTGCCAATCCTCCCCATATCCCCTAGGCTAGAGTGGTGCATTATGATCTAACGGTTGACGCCCCCTTACCCTAATAAACCATAAATACGCTAATAGTTCATATATGATAACGGTTCAATGGCAATTTTATAATTTACAGTACCACCCATTAAGTTGACATTCACCACTTTCAGTATTGCAACGTCATCGTCGCGCATTTCATAGAGTGACTGCACATGCACATTTTACTAGTTCAATCACCCCTTCAAGTGCCCGTAGAAGATTTGTTACTGGCACCTAGTGATTAATTTCCAATTTCCAACCGTAATCTTCATGGCGTGGAGGGGGGGGGGGGAGATGACCCTGGTTGCATTTGTCGCTATCGCTTGCCCATACGCTGCACTGAAGTTGTAAAAATAAATAGGGTACAATGCAGCTCTTGTTGGTGATAATTTTTCTGTGTGACACCCTTGCTATTAAACATACATCATCGAATGGCATTACCGGTTGCACTTTTGAGTGACTGATAAAACGCACGACAAACAAAGTTTTCTAGCGGAAATAAAATTGTTTCGTCTACCTTTAGAAGCGATTCCAAGTCTCCACAGAGCATATAATATCTTTACCGCCCCAGATGTGTTTATATAATTATTGCAGAAATGAAATTAGTAGTAGGAGTATAGAGGTGTAGTTAGGCTTGACAAAATCAGGAGCAAAGAAATTAGGAAGAGAGTTGGAGTTGACAAGTTTTTGTTCAAAATAGGAAGAGAAAGATTGAGATGGTATGGTCGTATGAGAGAATTGGACAAAAAGAGAATACCGAGAACAGAATTTGAAAGTGGATATATGAACATAAGAAGACCTGGTACACCAAGAAAGAAGTGGAAGGACCAAAAAATAAATGATAGGGAAAAAATAGCAGCAAAACGACTGTTGGAGGACAGAAGGCTGGTGGTAAGAAGCAAGAAAGAAAAGGACGATATTGAAGGAGAAGATGAAATGGAAGATGAAGAAATTGAAGAGAAGAGAACATGACAGGCCTGGCAAGCCGGTGATAATAAACCCTTTGTGCCCTGGAAAATCTGGTGATTAGCCATCCCTGACCCGACTTATGTTGGAAGCAGGTGTAAGAAATATATATACATTTACTATTGCAATATTACTATTCGAGACGATGGATGGTGATATATGAGGGTGAACAATTTTACAAATATAAAACCAATGCCTTCTGTGGGATTCAAACCCACGTTCTTCAAGTGATATACGCTGTGGGCAAACGCCCCAATCGTATTAGTCACCGCAGGTGGCTTCAATCCATTGACTCACTGTTGTATTTCATACATTATTTATTGATATTTTCCCGCGTATTAAAAGAAAAGCGCGTAACTTCCCATATTGGAAGCAATAACTTAACTAGGAAAACGCTTAAGTCCCGCCGCGTTGACGGATGAGCTTTTTTGTAAGTTTTTAGTTTGCGTAGGACCACTTTTCCTTTGCAAGTGCTTTTTGAATGCATTGTAGGTGATTGTTGTCAAGTTTCTATTGTTAATTGTTAATTGTTATTATAAACCTAAAAAAGTCATATTAAAACCTTTATTTCTATGGATTCTGGCTTTTTCTTTTTTTCTTTCAAAAGGTTCTGCATCACCATTACCTTAATGTCCATGTGATATATGCACGTTGTAGCCCCACCCGTTTTTGTCAGAATCGGCCCAAATGTCACGAAAATATCGCACTAAAAATCGAAAAAAATCGTAAAAGTACGATATTCATGAGAAATTTTTCTTCGATTGTACCCAAAAACGTAGCAGGTCTAAGTTTAGAGATTTTGAAGGTCCCCTCAAATTTTCATGAAGATCGCATATGCCGTTTGAGCGGTAGAGAGCGAACAAACAGACAAAAATACAAACAAAAAACAAAACAAAAAAACACCCGAGCTAAATTTTTTTGGGGGTCAGTGAAATAGAAGTCTTCGCTTCGCTCATCCAATAAATATGTTTATGGATTTTTTTATATAACGTCTATCCTTTTAATAACTAATAATTTACAACGGAGGAAAAAACGGCGCTCGTGTTCGTTTGAGTTGTGATAATATTTAAAATCCATTGGTTTGACCATGGTTTAACCAGGATTTTAAATATGGTTTGATGCCAAGAAAACCACTGCCTTCTACACATGAACGTTTCAGTATTTCCCAGTTGAATAGTTGTGTTATATACCACTACCATCTGAAAATATTCGTTCATGATTTTATAAGTGAAAATATTAAAAACAGGGTTGTCATAATAGTATGTAAATATCAACATAAAAAGTGTAAATATCAACCGATTTTAAAAATTTCGAAAGTTTTCGTTTAGAAAAACATTAAAGAACGTAATTAAATTTATTTTAAAATTTTAAAATTTTACTGCAGTTTACACCGGTAAATAATGTCGAAAATGTGAGATTTTTTCCAAGATGGCGTCATTTTTCGAACTTTTAGTATTTTTTTTTTAATTCAGCATTGTGTTGTTAGTAAATCTACGAATTTTCAAAGAAATTAATGTTTTTGTTTTGTGTCTATGGTAATAATCACAAACCCCTCCACCCCACCCCCTGCAGGGGGTGGAGCAGTGACACCTAAAAATTTTTTTCAATCTAAATGTATAATTAACAATTTGGTAAAGTGCCGTTGCTCCATCACAAAAATCGAGCGGGAAACGTTTGGGCTACCTACTATATTAGAGCATTTGGATTAGTCCGATGTGTTTACGGACCAGGTTAATCATGACAAGAGTCGGTTTCGAACACACCCCCTTGTATATTCTTTGCAAGCTATAGAATAATATGTTGTGAAGACTAGCGACCTATATCCTCAATAACCTGAATGGCTTTGTGTGCTATTAGTAATGAATTAACTGGGCATTGCTAGACAATTTATATTTGCTAATAAAATTATTTAAAATCAATTGGTTGTAATTGTTTTTTAATTGTGTTCGATTGTTCATGTATCTAGATAATTTCAAATCAATCAATGCTTATTATTGGTAACGAAATGTAAATTTATAACCTAAATCGGTGTCAATTTTCCACCAATTGATGTAAAACGGGAGCAATCATTGGTCCCATCAAGATATTTAAATAGTAATAGATACTCAATTATTGATGTTAAAACCAGATTATAGAATGGACAGTTCTGTTGTTTTCGATAAAAAAAGTTCAGTTAAACTTAGCTGAGGTATCACATTTAAGTTCATGTGTCAATGTGGAGGTACCTTGACTAATTAAGTGTTTCTGTGGTTCCTTCAGGAACTAGTCTGTTCCCGGAAGTGAAGTGAAATGATCTCAGAGGCTCACAGTCCCTGCAGGAACCATCATGTCCCCTCTACACACAATCACCCTCCAGTCCACAGGAACTGCGTTGTACAGCTAGACAGCATTTAGTCCTTATACAAAAAATCGCCTATAGGTACTGCAATAGTACTGCTACTTACAGTCTCTGCAGAAAACAACTTGGTACAGCTATAGCGCTCACAGTCCATGCAGGAACCTACTAGGTTTAGCTAGAGAGCTCAGAGTGCCTGCAGGAACTATCTGGCTATACTGCACACAACACAAAGTTCCTGCAGGAACCAACTTGGTACAGCATACAGCTCAGAGTCCCTGTAGGAACTGTCTTGGTAGATCTATACAGCTCATAGTCCCTGCAGGAACCGTCTAGGTACAGCTATGCAGCTCAAGTCCCTGTAGGAACCATCTCAGTACAGCTTTACCGCCCACAGCCCGCATTCACTTCGTGTATCGGAAATCTTTGCAGGCCGACGTTTGGGGTCGTTTTCACCCGTTCTAGTTCAACTTTTCGCCGCTAGCGACATCCGGCGCTGCGAATAACGGAACCGGAAACACGCGCAACACGCACAAAACTCGCACAAATGAAAGGAAACGCGTGAATGTTTTAAAGATAAGGTGTGGGTGTATTTTAAGAAAATGGGGAAATGGGTGCATTTATTATTTAAGATGTTCCTGGGCCTTCATGTATACACGAATAACTTTTGCGTCTCTACAGTTGGCAAACCTGGATCGACGCAATTAATTATTTATTCATGGTGCTTACGTAACGTTCACCCATTACGGGTTATGTGTGGCTCAGGCCACTATGACAACCCATTCTGTGCTTGATTGATGTTGCTGAACACGCACTTTATACAATGCTATAAAGCGTCTATCCATCTGTATGTT
This sequence comes from Sweltsa coloradensis, assembly GCA_024449915.1. Classification (NCBI taxonomy): domain Eukaryota; kingdom Metazoa; phylum Arthropoda; class Insecta; order Plecoptera; family Chloroperlidae; genus Sweltsa; species Sweltsa coloradensis. The sequence goes on along the minus strand of JAMZAV010000408.1, from coordinate 54,222 downwards.
GTTTAATTGATTGATGTATTGCAGTTTCACTAGCGCGTTTTTGCTTGTTTTTTAATTCGATGTCGTTTAATCGTTGTGTTTTTAGGGATATTCTTTTTTAGCTATCGTTTTTCACCGTCTCGCTTGATTTGGTAATTTATTTAATTTTCGTAATGGTGGTGTGATTGAATTACCTAACGATTTATAATAGCACACAATTAGCAGAATGAAACAAAGAGCGAGAGTCAAAATATTTGCCTCGTATCAAACTAGAAGTTAACACATTGTATTAAACGTATGAGGCTGTGCCTGAATAATAAAACATAAATTTAATAAATATTGAACAAGTAAACTCAGGACGCAAACAAATGATCTGAATTTCAATAGAGAAAAAACTTTCAACGCCATAACTCTTGTGTGAAAGAACAGTTCTGTTGCCACAGCGGCGCGGAATAATTGATGACATGTAGGGGTGGCTTTTGTGTTTTCATATAAAATGTAAATTTATTTTTTTGTGAATTGAGATAGCTCGATAAAATAGCGTGTCATTAGTAATCACGTACATGAAGAAAAGACGAGGGAGAAAGGACATTGCAACAAGTAACAAGATATCATTGTTGACGGTGTAACTTTTGAAAATTGCATAATTAAGCATGCAAATTTTGGCTTTATGACATACAATATAAATGCAGTTTTGATAAAAGCTTTATTTTTACAACGGGATTTAAATTAAATCATAATAATAATAAAATAAATTGCATTGTAAAATGCAAAATTTTACGATCATCATGTGCCCCAAACTTTGTCCATCAAACATCATTTTATGCTTTGAAACAAATATAATTTTTTTTCCACTTCTCCTGTAATTAGTCTTCTGTATTCACTTTAGTACGGCGTCTGGTGCTTGTTCAAAACAGTGGCTATTTTGGACTGACGTTATTTTTTTACCGTTGAGGGTATTTTATTCAAAATTCTCTCAACAACCACGACAGATTCAGTAGCCTCAGACGCGATTGAATGCCATCCAGTGACTTCAACAGGACAAGTCCTGCCTCAGACACGATGGAGTGTGGCTATTGAGATTGCAAACACGCATAGAACAGGGGAGTTGTGAGTTTATCTATTTTACGACGCTCTCTCTCCAATAAAATTGTAAGATAAAGATTTTCCGCAATAAAAACAAAAACGTAGATAGACTGTATATAACTTGGTCATAAATATTAACCCGATGTTGGGTCATCTCAATACATGCTAACTCCTCAATGTGAATGCGCTCACACAAACCAGAATATGATGCAGAATGCAGGGGATTATTCTGGAACACTTTGAAGCTCTGCCCTTTGTTGTTGGTGTTGTGGTTTGCACCAGTATGTCACGATAGAATGTGTGTTGGCGCTTTTAGAGCACATTTTCAAAATATTGTTTAGCTTTTTTAGTAACTGGCCGTAAATACCCCAGAGGTTTCCAAGAAAATAGAAGAAAGGGATTCGCTCGCACACCTTATGTGTGTAAAATCACGAAAAAGGTAACTTGTGGGGCATTGTTCAAACATAACCGAAAGTAACAGCTATTCTGCCGTCAGTATGGAGTGGTTCATACTATTTCAATCAGGTTTCCTTCTACTGATATGTTCACCTTGGACTCCTAGCGGACTTTCGGGAAACCTCAACTAGATCTTTAAGAGGAGAGGCGTTGAGATAATATTTCCTAACTATGGCCATAGGTCGTGCGGAGCTAGCATGTTAATTCCACACACAGATAACACAAAAGATTCCCAACGGTTCGGGATCGTTTTAAACCGAGAAGCTCACATAATTATCCTCCTGCCGTGAACAGAGAAGCTGCCGGGATTCGAACGAACGAATGCACAAGTTTTCGTTTAATGAGAAGCCATTCAGGAAAACAACTAAAGAGATTGGAAGAAGTTGACAAGAAATGTGATTGATTTTTGCCTTTCCCGTGCATTAAACCGTAAGCAAAACTCATTAAAACTCGAAGTAACTCGGGCCCGATGTCTTGAAGAGTGTTTTCCATTGTGTCCAAGTTTCCTCGATTGCTCATTGTTCCCTCGTGCTCGTGAAGGGTCTTCGCCAACGAAACTTTTGGACGTTCAACTTGTAAAATTGTTAATTGCGGACTATTTACCGACACGTTTCTATCTATTCTGGGTTGTCAAGAGGATGATGAGTCACTTTTCTGCGTTAATTGCTTAGACTAAATGCAGAAAACCTTTTCACAAAGTGTCTCCGTTTGTGAGAGAAGTCTTAGAGTCGGGATCTTCAAACGCAACAATTCCAACATTATCTCATAAACGTAAAACCCAAGGGGCCTATTTACTAACACAAACGTCAATTGTCGAACAAAAGTGACAATTTCGTAAACAGAATAAGTCAAGACGTTCAGCGCGGTAGTCTTGACATGTTTGAGTACCAGTGTAGTAAATGTTATCTCCGGGATTCTATTTAATAAGTTGTCGCATGTCGATCGACAACTTTCGCACGAGTTAGAAAATATACCCCCTTGTCTCGGATTTCAGACGAAAATAATTTCCAATTTTGGATCTGGTTTTAAAAACATATTTTTACTCCTCCTTTGTTATTATTTACAGTAAAAATGAAAAGAAAATTCTTACGTACATGCCAGAGGCAATTAGATACTGTAAGGGAATTACACACATTGTGCGACTGTTTAATAAAATAAATACCAATAATTTAAATTTGTACTTTATTAGGGAACAAGCTTGCACGTGTTATGCATCAATTTTTTCTCCCTGTCCATTCATCTGTGCGTGCAGTGTCACGTCTCACGCAAATCCAGTCATTTGTGTATTCATTCATCGTTCATTCGTTCATTCGTTGATTCGTTGATTCGTTGATTAGTTGATTCGTTGATTCGTTCAGTCGTTCATTCGTTCATTAATTCATTCGTACATTTGTTCATTCGTTCATTCGTTCAGTCGTTTATTCATTCATTCATTCATTCATTCATTCATTCATTCATTCATTCATTCATTCTTCATTCATTCGTTCATTCGTTCGTTCATTCGTTCGTTCATTCATTCGTTAATTCATTCATTTGAATCTATGCTGAATCTAGCAAATATCCTGAGATAGTTTTGAACAAGGCCTCGAGTGGTGACTTCGTTTACCTTCTGATAACAATAGAGTTAAATAATTCTGCTTTGCCCATTTCAGACCCAAGTTCGTACTGTACAATGCATACTTAATCAACCCACAACATATATTCGGCAGTATTGCAGTGTTGGCACAAGTTGACATAGAAATTCCCAACACACGTTTGCCGTCGTCGTCTTTGGAACAAACTCGATACAGAAATTCCACAAACTATTTCAATTTCACCCCCACGGAATTTCCGTACCCCATCTTGGTTAGATAAGGTGGGCTTGCATTTCAATATGAAACTTGGTCGCGTTCGTTGGGCATGCGCTCGTCGTAATTTAAGCCATGTATTTAATGCATGTAGGGAGTATATATCACTCGGTTTGCATGGTAATGTCTTTATGGTTTATAAGGATGTACACTCTATCACACTTAACTTGATGGCTTGTTAACTGAGACGTGTATTACGGGTCATGTTGCAAACTACGTGGTATGTACACTCAACTTGAAAGCACTATAGAAATATAGCACCTTGCTAATTATATTATGTTCTCTAATATTTATATTCATGTGACGAGCATAGATCGTGTAGTATGTATGCCAATATATCGATTATCTTATAATGATATGTAACCCAGTCAACTTGCAGGAAAAAGCACATTCTTTTCTTTTCTTTTCTTTTTTCATAATTAAATTTATTAATTAATTTCACTTTATATTGTTAATATCCAATTTGAATATGGTATCAACTTATTGTCTTACTATACATTGTTGGTGTAATACTATGTACTGTAATAACATGACCATGTATAAGTGTTATCACACATAAATACCTATGTACAATAAAGAACTGAACTGAAACTGATTACTATTTCAAACTTTACTTACATAGTTCATTATTATGTATGTATTTATGTTATTAGTTTTTTTATAGCTTCCTTTGTAAATCACTTTCTATAACTAAATAAGATAGACGTTAAATAAATATATAAATAAATACATGTTTTACTTAACATTTATTTTCTTGGCATACTGAACACGATATATTATATAGTGGCAATTGAATTGTTGTGTAATCATAACGACCTTAGAATTTTGTTCTAGTTGTGAGTAGAACCACAAATGGCTCACTATGCAGTTATTTGGTACAATCGTTAACACGTCTAATGTTTTTTTAATAACAACAGTTAACAGTTATTTACCGCGTGTTCCTCATGTATGTAGTAAATATGTTGTGGTGAAATGTGCGTTTTATAACTGTATCTCACGCAACGTGGAAACCCTGACAACACCGTAAATAACAATTGCATGCGTACATATTTTTAAGCCTAGGGAAGTATGTGGGGTGGGGCATTTTTTTTCGTGTTGACAACTGATAAAATATTTACAAGCGTGCGTTCTTGGATACGTATACCAACATTGAAGGTAACATTACATGTACAATAGTAGGGAGATTGAGGGGACATAATTCCAGGTTGAAGCATGCAATTAGTTGCCATCCATACACATCTTTACATAAACCATCTAAATTTTTAATGTTTTAAAACGTTTTCTTCTAATGTTATTGGCGTTGTATAACATTGTGCTTGACGTAGTTTTTTTATTTATACTTTGTATTTTTTGGCGCTTTTGTAGGGCTATACCATTTTTGATTTTTGTATTTTTGATCATAATGTTCTTTTGTGCACCTATTTAGATTCTCAAAATGTTTTTTTTTTTAAATTATGTATTTTATTTTTGGTAGACCTATTAGAAAAAAAATGTAGTTCAATACCTAATGCCAACACCGCACTTGTGGAGCTTGATCTTTGGCCCTGAATAAACAAAACATAAATACGAAATAAATAAACGTGTAATATAGATTAAAAATATAAACACGCTAGTCCCATGCGTCACTCAAGTTAACTGCGCACGAAACTTCGTGTGGTTCTCGTGTTAACTGTACATGGAGTGTACTAAGATGGCGCATGAGATACAGTATTTGCATAGCAACGTGTTGGCTAGGACATATTATGTTGTATCACCAACAAGAAACGGAAAGTTGTAGATGAGTTATGCAACGCTCCCCTTGCGTGCAGGGTACAACGCTCGACTCCAATCAATGTTACACTAGCACTTCTAGAATTTGAACTAATAATTCGTTCGCCTGTGTTGCACTTTGCACTGCACCGTATTACACTGCACGATGAGTTCAGTTCAGTTCAGTGCAATAGTTCATCCAGTGCAGTCGTTACTGGCGAAAGATCAAAGCTTACACTGACAATTTGCATTCTTTTCTATAAAACGTATACTATGATACAGACTTACCTTCTCACTCGAAAATATTATTTCTTTCACCTTGGTTTAACAAAATAAGCATTCTATGGATCAGTTACTGTTCTAAGTCCATGGATCGATCAATCACTTCCATTCTTGGCGCTAAATTCCTGCACTGTACTCTATTATTACACCGGCTCCAGAGTGCAAGCAGATGTTCATGAACTTATTGCACTGGTTCAGTCTGCACTTTTCAGACGCACGGCGATCATCTTCTTGCACGACGACAGGCAAACGGTGAATCGTGCAATAGTTCAGATTCGTGCAGAAAGTGCAGTACAGGTGAACAAACCTTTTATTATCTGGTTGAAATGCTCTGTTTTTTTGTTTGAGATTATTATCTCCTTATATATTTTGACTATTTTGTAAAATGTTTGTAGTATTCAATTGCTTCGGATCAATTGCTTTGGATAGTTATCAAATTACATTTTTAATTTTGTCTTCTGCTGTAGCACATACGATTAGGGCGCTGGTTCAAAGCGTATGACTTTTCGAACACGTGGGTTCGAATCCCGCATAAGGCATGGGTTGTTGTAGGCCTAATCGTTCTTCATCGTCATCTATCACCACTCATCGTCTCGAATAGTCTTAATCATTACCACATTTTTAATTTGTAATTTCTACTGGGGAACCTGCGCAGGGTGCAATGTATTCCCCTATTCAGTTATCTAACCACGTATTTTGAAATTTGGACAATTGTGAAAAGAATGTCCGAGGAGTCAAGCCCTTGCATTCGCCTTAACGACTGAGAAAAACCTAGGAAAACACTTTCAGTCCGGATTGCCGGAAGCGAGATTCGAACCCTAAACCTCCCGAATGAGACTTTTGTGCTTAACCCTGAGCCACAGTTGTCAGTGATAATTGATAAAAGATGAATACTACAGTCTCCTATTTTAAGTATTTTAGTATTAAGCTTAATATATTTCCTTTTGATATTGGTATTTTTGTAATTTTGTAGATGAAAGCACATTCTCTTACATTAACTACAAAATAAACTATTACAAATGTGTGGTTTGTTGATCTTTGTGTGGCTCGTTGGTCTTGTGGTTAGCGTATCTGCTTCCTATGCAGAAGGTCCAGGGCTCGATTCCCGACAAAGTCAGAAGTTTTTTAACTTCTGATTTGGACTTAAGTCCATCAGTTCTTGTCTTAGGAGTTTGTAAACGGTGACTTTGGAGCCGTCCTAGCAACGAGGCACATAATAAATTCAGAGTTGTTCTGAATCGGCCTTGTTGATTCTGGCGTTGATCTGCGGGTGTTCGCACTGTCCATACCACTGATTGCTATATTTCCTATTAAAAATATCGATCTTTGGTTGGTTATTGCTCACTCGTCGATTGCGTCGGGGCCTACAAGGTTGGCTTGGTCGCTTTGATTTCAAGTCCTCCACTGAAAATCAGTTATATAACTACAATTTATTTACATTACATTTATTTACATACAATTTATTTATTTATTTACTTATTTATTTATTTATTAATTAATTAATTAATTTATTTATTTATTTATTTATTTATTTTTTAATACCCCTTAAAATTGAATTCCCCCTGTGTTTTCTTGCTAAGGTGAGTCATCGATATTCGTGGACGTCTCTTGCGAAACTTTAGGTGACTGAATAAGTTTTGGAACGAAACTGTTCCAAATCACGTAATAACCTCATCGAGAGAGTGGGTTTGATTGAATTCTAGTGGCATAAGTGCCTTAATCCATTTTAAAGAACAGTTTTGAAAACGTTTTTTTAAATTGTTGTTGTTATAAATTAATTAAATGAATGCATGATTATAATATTGTTCTACATTTTTTATAGCGCGATTAAGACTCTTTACACACAGTACTTTCACAAGATTAGAAACCAAAATAAAATTTTGTTTCTTACATTATGTTAAAAAAATAAAACGTTTTGACAGTCGGAGCGGCTCGGATCGGGTTAGGGTAATAAAAAAACGAAGTCATAATACTGTATGTTTAAACGAATTAATCTACATTTTAATTTTATCACAATTCATTTCATATTGTTTGGATTTTCGTTGAATGACATTTAAGGTTTAAGGGCATTGTCGGGACCGGCACCTCCACCAATAACTTAAGTAAATCCTGGAATCCACCATCAACATCCAAAATATATTTTTGTTGTTTACCTGAAAATCGGGTACTTTTTGACTGTCGGGTCGTTTTTGATTTGGGTAATAAAAAAACGAAGTATAATACTGTATGTTTAAACGAATTAATCTACATTTTAATTTTATCACAATTTCAGTGATATTATTTGGATCTTTGTTCAAGGCTATAGATTAAAAGTTATCGGGACCGGCACCTCCACCAATAACGTATGTTAATCCTGGAACCCACCATTATACAAAACATATATTTGTTGTTACCTGAAAATCGGGTACCTTTTTGAATGTGGGTCGGCCCCAAGTTACCCGATTCGACCCGAACATTCGAGTTCCCGCACACAAAAAATAAAATAAAATAATGATAATAATAAAAGTACCATGTCGTATTTTACAATCAGACTAGAAATGGTAAAAATCCAATTCATTGGATGAGTAAGGAATATCATAAGTTTTGGTGCTTTGCCTAAACTGTTTTCTTGTTACATATCTACCTGGCTCAAGTCCTCGGATAGATATTTTTGTTTATCATATAACAATGTCAAATGAAGGCTGTTTAGTTGAATTAAAACTATTAGTATATAAGCTAGTAAATACAGTGGGGTTTTACTACGCACTACAACTTAACTCGTCCTCCCCCCGTCCCAGTTCCACACACATACAAATAGCGTTCCAACGCGTGACATTATCCACCTACTACCCCCCCCCCCCACTACCTTCTCACTCTTCTATAAATGAGTTTTCTGTGTTCATTACTATTGATCATAGTATTATATTCATTTAATACTAAAAGCATAATTATTTTCTATTTCTCATGCATAATTTGCAAGTGTATATCTTTATTATCACGATCCACATTTAAATTCAGTATCACCGTAATGTATGTAATAATTGTGTTACTATTGTAGTACTATAATTTAAATATTATGTTATGTAATAACATTGATGTTTTAATATATGGAAAAACGTGTAAATTGCACTGCAAAGTGTCATTGTATAGCATTTTGTCGCATCTATAGGTTTCCGCATATGTTTTTTTTATTGTGTGATCAAATTTGAATTAATATCATCTGAGCTACAACGTTTATTTATAAACAAATAAGAAATAATTTGTTGAATAAAATAAAATAATCCTAGACAAACCTTAGCTTAAATGAAAAAATAGTGCTTTGTAGCATCTATCCACAAAGCGCTATTTTCACGTACCTCTGCCAAAAACTATACCTATTATTTATATATCATTAATATAAATATATGTGTTTGTGAAAGCTTTCATGATCGAATGATGTATTAGATAACATAATTGGGTGTAGACTGTAGGCCACGCACATAAAAAGTTGATAATTTTATTAAAATAAAGAACACATTTCGACGTTTCGTGGGGATTGCGCCCCATTTTTTCACGAAACGTCAAAATGTATTCTTTATTTTAATTCACCCAAGCAAGTTTTCTAATAATATATTATAGCCTAACTATGTTTACGGAAACCATCACGCACAGTATATATATATTATAAAAAATTAATTTTTATTCCCAATGTTTTGGAAAACGATGTTGTTCTTATACCCACCCATTGAGAATGAAAACATTGTTTCCCGCGATGTTGGAAATAAAAAACAATTTTTTATAAAGTGTGCGTGATATTTTCTGTAATGTAAGGTATTACATTAAAAGATTAAAAGCTTGAGACAAAACATAATAATATAATATGTTCTGTAACAATGTATTATATAACAATCAGTTCTGTGACTGAGTGGGTAGACTCTAAATAAGAACATTTATTTATAATATAAAGTCTAAAATTAACTCGTTTGTTCTTCTCATTATTTCAATACCGATAGTTACAAATTACCTCTTAAATCACTTCCTGGAAACCTACTCCAACTCCTGTGTACAAAGTGTTAGCGCTACTTGTTCATGATTTGATTTTAATTGAACAGAAAGGATATCTCATTTCCGAGGGGTCTTTGAAAAGGAATTTTAATTAAATAGTAATCAAGGCATACGCAGAATCCGAGATTGATGATTAATTAGAGCAATGTAAATGGTTTTTAAAGACTTCTTATTTCAATAAGCGATATCTTATTACCTGTGGGATAGCTTTAATTAAGGGGTTTTATGCTTTCGTAGAAATCCATTATACCTGCACTTCAATACAATTTTGTACGACACTACTAGTACCACACTACTAAGAAGACCGAGAAAATATATACACGTTTTTTAATTTTCATGATAAAATACTAAATCTATTTCGTCGGGTCTACCAATCAGATATACTTGATGTGACCCTTTTCAACTAGATAATTAAGAATAGGAGTTGTGAATGGAATATTTTAAGATTGTTGGTAGGACTCGATGACAGCTGTCACTGATTGTGGGAAGCCAGCTGTAAAACCCCTTCAGACAGGATTGTAGGTGGCTGGTATCGAACCGACGACCCCTGGAATTAGAGTCTCTCATATAAGCGACGTACTACCACTGTCGGTTGGCCGATCGGCGATGGAACATTATATGTCATGTGTAACCATGCTCATGTAGTTGTATGTATGCGTTTTTATTTTTATGTATTCATTGTTTATTTTAACTTATTTTTCTTTATTTATAGTGGTTATTGTTGTACTTATTATGTATTTGTAGTTACAGAGTTTTGTAGCGTTTTGGTGGAGGTGCCGGGTTGTAACTCAATGCCGATAAATTTTAGAAATACGGGTTTGAATTAAACATTTTTATCAATTTACTTCTTATTTAATCTATTTTAAGTTTAAGGTGAGCATATTTAATGTTTTTCCAATGTTGCATTACCTCAGTCGAACTCTCAACGAGGCACATCTCGTACTACCTGCTCGAAAGGGACAGTATCTATACACAGTTTAGGTTGGTGGAGGAACCAAGTTGCTGTTATCTGCGTCTGTCTTTTTAAAGTCGGTTACTGCTACACAGTTTAGGTTGTGCCATTTTTGTGGACGGCGGGAAAAGGGTAACAAGTCAAATTTGGTCGATTTTGACCTGTCTCATTTTTTCTCAATTTTTCTACTTCTGTGTTAGAAAAAGGGGTTTTGTTGCTGTCGATCAAAGTAATGTGATACCTGATTACACAGAAATTTTTCATCTTCACAAGGCTTTCCTGAAAATTTTCTATTATTGACTTACCGTATGCTCTTTTCCCAACCCACCACAGATTTATTCTAACCCATTTATTCAATTCCGTCCAATTATTCTTTATTCTTTCTCCTATTTTAATGAAGTAAGAAGAAACGAACATGTTTTTGTTTCAGAAATCACTGCTTGCCTAACAATATGTGTTTTACGTTCCCATGTAACCATGTTATGTCAGTAAGTAAACTCCTTGGTTCTGTGTGTTGATAGTTGTGGTTGTGTTTTGTTTCCAGAGGGCGTGGCCTAGGATGGACGGCCGTGACCGACTGAGCATCAAGTTCCCCGGCCGACAGTAAGATGGCGTGAGTGTGCTCCAGTCATCACGTGACCGGAAGTCCCGTAGGACTGGGGGCAAACTCAAGACGGCCAAGCTTACTGGAGGACGGCAAACCAAAGCGAAATCCGTTACAGGTAGGCAGAATTTACTTGGCAACTCGAGGCGATGAAGAATGAATATCCGAGTTCATGCTTATGAGGGTTTTGAATTCACTTTTCCACGTATACAGAACCTTTGACTGTTATCCACATCGATAATACCATCATCATTAAAACCCCTCCCATAATATCGATATCATCAAAATTACTATCAATAATACTAAATCATCACAATCTTACAACACAACAGTTATCAAAACTTTTTAATTTTCCTAAAATCATAACTACCAGAATCATCACAGCCTATCAACAATACCACAATTATCCCAACTTATCAAGTATACCAAAATCATCACAACACATCAAAAATACCAGAATCATCACAGCCTATCAATTATACCACAAACATTATAACTTATCAATAATACCAAAATCATTAAAACCTATCAATAATACCACAATCAATACATCCTAACCTAATTTTAACAATAATACCGACATATTTTGAAATAAACATTAATTTTAACAATGAATACGACGGTAATTTTTTAGCAATGTCATTGTGATAGTACATACATTTCGGCTAGTAATTCATGTATTGTATACACATCCCTCCTATGAGAATTGAATGAAGTACCTACACTTTTACCAATGATACTATACCTCCTAGATGCATCAAAACTGTCTCGATGAGCCACTTCTTTATAACTCCACCAATCATACCAACCGGGACTAATAAAACAAGATCCTATCACGAATCGTTTGTATTTCCCTAATTCCCCACTAGAATGCGTTCCTGTCTTATCTGGAGATCTGTGCGTGGGATAAAATACCAAGGCACGAGACCGGCCGCTTTAATTGTTAAATAATTTTACTTTAGTAATGTTTTTATGTCACGTGACTTTCAGCACGCTTCTCGAACAGAGGGAAAATATCGAACACCGCTGCAGGATTTCATGTCTTAAGGAGGGAAGGCTTCTCTTTAAACCGCGTAAAACGATAGCATTTTATTTAATTATTAAAAACTATTTAAATTAGTGTCGAGAAAGGGATTATGAAGAACCCTTTAATTTTTGTACGAACTACAAGGAATACGTCAAAGTCGTTAATAGGCTAGAGATCGAATCTTGTGTCATTCTGCATCGGACTTGATTGTTTTTTAAAGTTAAAACTACGTATAAGAAATTTGGCATAACTCACAAATTAAACATACTTTTAAATAAGTGCAGATTATGAAAAATGTGAAATTTTAGTATGTTGAAATTGTATTTGTTGCCCACCAGTCGCCTATAGTAAGTAGATGCTTCGCCACCAAAATCTTCCTGAAACTCTCATATTGACAAATTGTTTTATCTTAATGGTAAAATGTCGGTTCGATAATGCTCGCGTGAAAATTTTTTGAACTATAATTTTTTTATTGATTAATACAATTTGTTGATATTCTTACAACAATTAGATTTATTACCATCTTGCGAGGTTTTCTATCCAGCATCACATTAAAATTAAAACAGTTATTGCAAAAGAATGTCTGTTACAATAGAATTTATTTTCAATTTGCAGTAATATTTAAGCCAGTATTTGTCTAGCTAATGAGGTACAACTTAATAAATTGTATATGTTGGGAAGTACCATACGATTAAGTTTGTATTTATTCAATCATATGAGATTCACAAATTGTAAACAACGTTTTTCGAACATGCTACTTTACTATGCAAATTAATACTAACAGTGTTATCTGTTGTTGTTATTGTTGTTGTTAGCTTTATTGGTTTTTCGTTGTTGTTGTACTATTCATTGTTGACAATTTCTCATTAGTGCCCTAAAGGTTGAATCTCCACTATTATTATACAATTTATGTTTTATAAAACAAAACTATTAACTAATTACTTTGAAGTTATCATTCGTTGGTGTCAAATTTATATCATTATGATATTCGTGACAAATATTTAACATTAAAGGCGCATTATTATCATGAAAATAGGTTTCTTATTTATATTGACGTGACTTATCGTAATGCTGGATATTAAAAATTGTTCCTGGACCCGGCACTCCCCTAACATCGCTAGAAAATTGTGTTTACCGAAAATCGGTACCTTCTTGATCATCGGGTTCCCTAAATACCTGATATTGAAATGTCGGTTGCCTGCAACACTCTTATTATGATAACAATCGCAAATAGTACTGAATATCGAGTCTTTGCACCAGTGAAGTACTAAATCGTAGTCACGTATCAGGTAAAGTGTGTGCAATAAATAGATTAACGTCTAAAAATTATATAAACGTTTATTTAATTTTTTTTAAGTTATCGTTTAAAATCTATTGACGGTCATAGTTTGACCTTTAAAATTTCCAGCACATTTATTTTGAAACAGCTGCCTACGTCACCGGCCCTCATGACGAACATGGCCGCCTAGATAAACGGCGAAATTCCCTCCTTTTACAAAGTCTTAGGTACATACAACTATGGCAAACAATAAACAACAGTTGATGTCCTTTTCCAAGTTTTGTAATAAACTTTTTGTTTTTACTAATTATCAATTAAAATGCAGCTAAAAGCTTACGTCATGATTTTACTTATTGTATAAAATAAAATATTAATCATATTAGAACAAACTAGATGTAAAAATATGCTTCCACAGCCAAGATAATGTCCGAAAGCGAGTTACTTGATATATCGTTACATCATGACTTAATAGTAACTGGCGTTCCTGGACCTGCAACATTATCAGGGCTGGTGACGTATTACCCGTTTTTCCCCCGTCGAAAACCCTTATTATATGAATGAAAATATTCTCAAAATCAAGAAAATAAGATATTTTTGAGGGAAGGAAGGTGGCCTTAACCCAGAACAACCATAAAATAATATTATGCAAATTCCCAATTGACAGATCCTCGAAAGATACAAAAATAAATAAGTGTTTGTCCAGCATCCAAATCTCGTTGTTAGCGGAAGTGCCAAGTATGTATATGTCATGTTTAGGCGAGGATCACCCCTTGGCCTTAAGGGTCACCACACTTTCTGTATTATTCTTGTTGAAAGACAGCCCCAACAAATAAAACTAATGTCAATCGGACGTCGTGTTTGGTTCTTATTGTGAGACGTGACACACGCACAGACGGACGGACAGAAAAGTGACTGGTATCCCGTATAGGGTGCTTCTCTCCTTAATAGAAAACCCAAATATTTAAATCGGTCTGAGCAAAGCCTATGCTTTATGATAGGTTGATGTAAGTGAGGTTAACCCTAATCTAGGAACCATAGAAACCTGTGTTCATAGAATATCCCTCCCCTCACCCTCCCCCCTCACCCACCGGATAAACCATCGGCTTTAAAATCTTTCATTTACAGACAAAAAGTTTATCCTCTTTTCAGCCATTCGTCGATAATTCTTTACAGCAACATCCAGTAGATGAGTCCAGAATGTTTAACTAAAGTTTCCTATACCTTGTGTCGACCCAAGTAACACTCTGTCAATCATCTAAGTGAAAGGAACCGGGGGTTTTGCACAATACAAATTAATAATCCCATCACCTGTAATGGCCTGTCCATCTTGACCCGTATTGACAGTTTCAAACCACATGGACCTCTTTGGAATCTGTACCAGCCTGTATTTGAGAACGTCCCTTTATAAACTGAGTGTCCACTAATTTGCTCGAACATGAAGATTTAGAAGTGGTTGCGTTTTACATTAGTTTCAACAAAGAAGGCGGGAGGCCTCAATACAACTGCGTCTTTCAGTTGATGATTGAAGAGTGTTACTTGGGTCGACACAAGTATAGAGGCAGTCTGCACCCTACACGAAGCGGGGAGTTTAAAGCGTACTTTGTATTCAATCAGCCCAGCTCCCTAGATTTGCCTCCAGTCACTGCCCTCTAAATGTGCTCTCATACTTAAAAGTTGTACTTGTCTGTTCTCTTAGTAGTTGTTGTTGTTGTTACCGCGAAAAGTTTTTCAATTTGTCGGTCTCTTCCTCACTGCATAAACATCGTTTTAACGCAATGCTGTGCAGAGCGAGGCTATACCCCCCTTTACTCCCCCCTTCACTCCCCCCTCCACCACCCACATTCTATTTGCCTCTTGATTTAGTTTGTTTCATGTTCTTCTATTTAAACATCCTCGTGTTTCGCTTTCCCTACCATTCTGTTCACGTGTCTATTACCTTCAGCACGGTGTTATTGTTTCCCACATTACAACAACTAGTTCGCCAGATGTTTATGAGAAGTACAATCATTTGCTATTGTACTATATTATGTTCACCCGCGGACATTAATAAACTTATGGTTGTACAAAAACCTCTGTACTCTACATGACTACGTTGTGGTTGCTGTACAGAGCGATAGAGTACGGGAAACTTTTATCGCTCTGCTAACTCATCAGTGAAATGTACCTATACATAAATTGAGGTAATCTCGGGTTTGGGAGTACCCATGAGGGAGCGAAGCTACTTAATCAACAGATCGTCGAAGAAAACCACACATATTTTTGGTGGAGGTGCCGGGTCATACATACTCACACTTTTAGGAAGGTTAGCCAATCTCCTATTACCACCAGGGTCGGCAAAAACTTTATGTGGCATCCTTGTTGTTGCCAACATAACAAAACGAAATGTAAGTCGGACGTCGTGTTCGGTTTTTATCGTGACACTTGACACACACGGACGAACATACAGAAATAGATTATTGTATATTAAATCTTTGCTCTCTAATTAATTGTTTTAGGATAAAAAAAAATCAAGGTGCGGCCTTAGTGCACACAATTTGTAAGGGTACATACGTTTTTTTTGTCCGAAACTCAATTTAGTTTTTTCCGAGGGTTTATGTAAACACGATTGATGATGAACACCATAAATCAAAGGCTGGATTAAAAAACAAACACACATTAGTTAATCAGGGGGTCTATACTTGTATCTACCATAATACCTAGCCTTTAATTTACTTCTAGTCGATGGTCTATGTACTTGGACGATGTACGATGTTGAAGCTGTATTAAATAAAATAATGAATAAATAAATTGTATTCAGAGTCTACCCACTCAGTTACTGAACACTGAAAATCAGTTATAAACTGATTTTCAGTGGGGGACAGTAAATCAAAGCGACCAAGCCAACCCTGCAGGCCCCGACGCAATCGACGAGTGAGCGATAACCAACCAAAGAACGATATTTTTAATAGGAAATATAGCAATCAGTGGTATGGACAATGCGAACACCCGCGGAATCAACGCCAGAATCAACAAGGCCGATTCAGAACAACTCTGAATTTATTATGTGCTTCGTTGCTAGGACGGCTCCAAAGTCACCGTTTACAAACTCCTAAGACAAGAACTGATAGACTTAACTCCTGACTTTAGGGGGAATCAAACCCTAGACCTTCTGCATTGGAAGCAGATACGCTTACCACAAGACCAACGAGCCACACGTTCTCGGAAGTACATTATAGTTGCCTGAAATTATAATTATTCTTGTGCTTCATTAATCCATATTAAACTCATTTGCGAAGCGATATTTCTAACGTGATGAAGACAATAAAGGTTTTTCATCTTCGTGACAGATTATAATATAGTTCTTAATTATGGGTGTAAATCACTTGTTCTACGGTCCACGGATTAAACTGTTATTTTCACGGTTTTAAAATGGTGGCTGTAACGAATTTTCCGGCTTTCGCTATTTCCCTTCTTAAATTGTTTGTTGTCTTCGCCCCTCGTAATCATTATAACGGCTCTTGTAAACGCCCCCTCCCCCCCCAACCCCACCATGGTTAAGACGCTTCTCGCGTAACCTGTACATTTTCTTCGCTCTGTTATTAGAACGGCCTCGTCTCGTTTATTTAATTTACTTTTCGCCGCCTTCTATTTTAGAAATCTCGACTCGGTACAATTTCTACGGGCGGTGCCTTACGACGCTCTGTAGGTCAAAGTACGGGTAAAAAGTTAGGAGAAGAAGAGCCCTAAAATAAAATAATTTTCAGTGCGTTGAGATTTTTGGAAGAGGCGCCGGGATTTCTTCCCCCATCTTTTTTTTTTTTGCAATTCATTAATAGAGAGTGCGGGCACATGAATTTTTGACTTTCTGTGAGTAGCCAGCCCCCCCCCCCTTCCGACAACTTTACCAAAAATAGTTTGTATCATCCCTGTTGAAGGGCAAGTCCAGCAAAACAAAACGCATGTCAATCGGATGTCGTGATTGATTTTTATCGTGAGACGTGGCACATGCACAGAAAATTGATGCGTAACTTGTTTGGTATTTTGTACACTCTTAAGTAAGATAGAATAGCTTATAGTTCATTTGACTATATTTTAAAGAATGACTCTGCAAGATATTCTCAAATGGGCTTAATGTTGGTAAGTGATTAGCGATCATTTAGAGATTTTAATTTTCTTATTCTTTCGGTTTTACGGCAAAATGGGACAGAAGGACATGTGACACACGTTAAAAACTAGTATCTCCTGATAATACCATCTGCTGAACGACACCGTATAAAAAACAACACGATTTGTGTAAATTAAAGTCTCTGAACCGACTTTAGATCTGCCGCAGATACTTCGAATTAAACGATCTGAAATGACAATGTCCACTCAAGACCAGTAATGTGACTTATCTAGATAAAATCTATCTATTATTTCATCTAGATAAGTTTTTGTTGTTATCTTTTTTCATTTATCTAGATAAAATAAAGTTTATCTTATCTAAGCGTGATAAGCTTTTAGATAATATTTTTAAGATCAAATAGTTAGGTAGTATTAGGTAGCAATACTTTAGAAGAAATATAATAATGAATCACTTTAAAATATTAAAAAACACATACCTAGTTTACTCCATTATGTTTTTCATAGAATCCACATATTTGCAAATGGCAGCAAAAAAATTAACATTTTCTAAGATAATTATTTTCTTTTATCTAAGCAAAATTATCTACATATATATTTTTTATCTATTATCTATTATAGTTGTTTTTACTTTTTACATGTTATCTTTTATCTTATCTAAATAAATTTTTGAAGAGTTATCTTTATCTTTATCTAGATAAAAAATAAATTATCTAGTCACACCATTGCTTAAGACTCAACATAAAGTAACCAAACACAGACGAGCCATATAATATTTTCTGTGGTTTATTTTATCCCTGTCCCAAGTAACGCCACCAAGCAGCTGTAGCGTGTCCCTTGGGTTGACCCTGTCTGTCTTCTGACATATTTGTGCATCGTTGACTGCTGGTTCACACGCGTGTTCGATATTATTACCTACATAATCTCTTCTTGTAAAAGTAGATTAGTTTTTCAAGGAAGCTAAAAGTTTCATTTTCACCATGTTGTTATGCTCGGAACGACGCCCTGTGCTGGTAACAAGATTACTATGTCTTCGTTCAATCCCAAAAACAGATTTCGAAATATTTCTACCCCTGAATCACATAAATCTCATTTTATTGTCAATTTAATCAAAATAAATGTTCTCTTCTCACGAATTATTCTGACAGAAAACTTTTAAAAAATATAACAAAAAAGTTTGTTGGAAAAGTTTTAGCGAAATGTTGACACGCAGGTGTTGACTGTACTAGACAAATTGAGAGGTGATAAATAATGCGAGGGTGCATTTCGACGGGTCTCACGCATAAATAAATAATAAGATGTCACGTTACACACTTTGTCAAATGTGAAACTTCTTTGGTGTTGTTGCCACGAAGGGGTTTATTTTGAGAGAATGCATTCGAGGTGAATTCATTTATGTAAATATACGACATTGTAGCCGCCTTAGTATATAAACAAATGTAAATCATGGAATCATTCAATATTGTGTACCATCACAGTAACTTTTCTGATTTTCTGTGGGGGACTTGAGCGAACCAAGCCAACCCTGTTGGCTCCGATGCTACATAAAAACGTGACCAATGGCTTACCAGAAACCGGTATTTAAAATAGGAAAATAATTTGAGAAAAAAATTTGAGTCTGATTTTATCTAATAATAAAGCCCGTGTAAACCGTAAGAAGATTATCAGAGTCCAGTCACGTTTTTAGTCCTTAAGTTATAATTATTTAATAATCAATCAATATCCAACTTTATTTTCAACTTTGAAGTCGAGTTAGGGGTGGGAGGGTCTCACCACATTCTTGCACCCCACCTCCACCCCAGGTTTATCGAAGCCGGTTAGCCATGCCTGACGTTTCCCCTCACGGTCTTTTCTTCCTCTGCATTATCTACTTCACTTTCCTCCTTCTCACTTTCTTCTTCCTCAGGGACCTCCACCATTTCCCCATATTTCTCCTTCTTCCCAGCATCTTTCCCGGTTTACCATTTAATTTCCTAAGCTGTGTTACCCATCGCTATAATCTCCCTCTTTGTCTCTGTTTGTTTCCTGCTTCTTGTTAATACTGCATTTTCGGAAACCTGACCTAGAAAATATTTAAAAATAATTAAATATTCAAATGACACGCAATATTGGAAAGAAGCTAACAATTCTCGCAAATTGGTTTGTTCTTTGAAGACACGTACATATTTTTTCTTTTTCTCGATTTGGTTTGTCAGGAAACACTCCCGTTCATTCATCATTCATTCATCCGAAACATTCAGATGTATAATGCAGCTACAATTAAGAGATTAAAATGTACCCGTCCTGATGGTTTAGTGGTTAAGACGCTCACCTGAAATGTGGGAGACCCGTGGTTCGAATCTCGGTTGGGGTGGACTTTTTATTTCTGAATTGTAGTTGGATGAGCGTAGCGAGCGTAGCGAGCGAAGCGAAGATTCCATTTCACTACACTGGAAAAAAAATCCGGAATTTTTTTTTTTCTTTCTTTTTTTGTATTTTTGTGTGTCTGTTAACACGATTCCGGCTAAACCGATACTCCGATTGTGATGAAATTTTATGGAGGCCTTCGAAATCTCTGAACTTAGAGCTGCCACGTTTTTGAGCGCAATTGGGAAATTTTTCTCATAAAAACGCAATTTTACCATTTTTTTCGAAGTTGTAAAGGTTTCTTTGACTTATAACTCCTACACTGCTTACCCATGTAATGGTTTTCACAAAACCTAATTTCTGAATTTGTATATTTTCCGTGTTGAATTTTGAGCGTATTGAAAATTTCCTCATGAAAATTCGAAATTTTACGGGTTTTTTCAATTTTAAACAATTTTTGACCTTAAAACCCTACATGCTTTATCCTATTTGTAATGATTTTTTCACAGAACTTAATTTTATGAATTAAAATTTGTGTAAATTTGAGCAGTCGAATAACTATTTGTATGAAATTTGCATTTTTACATTAATTTTTTATAAAAAAAATTACGATAAATTACAAAATTAGTTATTTTTTGTTTATTCATTTATTTAAAAAAAAATCTTCGACTAATTAATTTTTTCACGAAAAACAGAAAATCGCGTAACACATGGAAAGTACCCGTCAGTGCTCCAATTTAGTACCAACAAGGGGCGGGACTTACGCGTTTTCCGTATGATACTAACGTACATCTTTTGTTCGGTGTATTCTTCCTGCACCGGTCCCCTGAGAATGTGAAATAACTAGCTAAGGCTGTTACTCTGCTGCAGAGTAAGCACCTCGCCTCACCTCGCCTCACTTAGCCTCGCCTAGCCTCGCCTAGCCTCGCCTCTGCGTCCCCCAACGCTGACAGACGACTGACTACCGAGACTCGATCGGTTATTGACATACGCGTCGTCTGTTGACTCTACTGACACATCAGCGTCAACACGGGTGTTTACTGAGAACTCGTGTTTGTCTTTGAATTCTGGATGTTGCGATTGAAACTACACAGAGCAATAAAAGTGTCTCGAAATCTCTTGACGTCTGAAACGAGTTACAAACTAAACCCACCATCCCATTTAATGACTTTGAAGTTATAACATTACATAGTTCACTGCAAGTGCTGTTTGTAGCGACTCTGTAGTTTTATAAGTATGTTGAGCTGCTATTTTTTAAAGCAAATCTCATTAACTTAGATGTGTGTACGAATATGAGATGCGAGTGTGAGTTCAAGCGTGAATGAAGCACTAGACATTGAGGTCATGAATTCTGGATTTAGTTAGAAGGGAACACTCCGATAATATTTTATATAATGCAGAAACTCTCGTATAATCCTCAAATAAATCCTTTAATGAATTTAAATGAATGTCTTCATTAATAGAAAATAGTGAGGCAGGTCAACATCTTATACAAGCCAACTGGTGAGAATAACGCATTGGCGTTAGGCCTCGATTTTAAAAAAAGGAGAAAAGCTCTATTCCAAATTTATCGACGCCGGAGAGAATCATTTGTAATACTCCATTCTTCTTATCACACTTTCCAAAATGCACAAGTAACAATATTGTACATAGAACTAGCAATGGTAACTCATTCTCAAGCCAAAATCGCGAGTACATCAATACGTCGAAGAAGCCAAACTTATACTGTATGCTTCTTAGAAACTTAACTATGAACAATGGTAAATTCCCCATTTGCGATACCCGTTACAATGACACATTGTTTTTCTTACAGGCTGTTAATAAAAGACAATCTCTGTATTAAAATGAATAACAAGTTTGAGTCGCAATTAAAATCTTAATTTTTTTCCTGAAATGACAATTTGGATTTCATGTTAAAACCAAATGCGTGCACAAACGAATTACAAAATGCAATTAAACTTAGTAATCTTAATAGTATAAGAGACTGCCTCACAATGTGAGACACTCAGCCGTATAAAAACGCCATGGGCGTAAAATAAATGATTTCTCTAATATTTCGGAGGAAAAACCCATGCTGTTTAGATCCAGCCTTAGGTATGGGGAGGAAAGGGAATGTTACTGGGTACTCAACGCATCGCTCGCTCACTCGTCTAACAACGACTTTGGCGTTATCCCAGTTAAATAAGTATATTATAATAATAAGAAAAAATGGCGTTGGTTCCTTATAATAAGAGATTAAATGAATTTCATCTATACATATAGACAAAAGTAGGCTTTATAGCCTTTTAATAGTGCGTAAATTTTAATTTTTAGTAGGGGAATCCTCTTATAAGGTGCAATACATGCCCCTGGTGATCTAGGTATGTTGCGGATAGGACAATTGTGAAGGGATGTCCGAGGGCTGTTTTAGAGAACTCAATTCCCTGTATTCGCATTAAACATCGGAATAAACCTTTAGTCAGGATTGCCAGTGTCAACGGGATTTGAACCCGGGACCTACCGAATCAAGCGTTTAGCGCTCTAGCTAACACTGTCAAAAGTGTGTAGATAAATCGTTGGTAGCACAGTTGATGACCAGTTGATCAATATGCAATTCACAGACTTAATTAATATAAAGATGAACAATTGAATCAGATTTAAATTTAGCAAGAGTATTCGTCTCTAGAGTTTACAATGCACGGAACGTGGAATGTAATGGCGGCTCTTGGAGTGAGGGAGGGGGAAGGGGAAGGGAGATTGGCTTCGAACCAAAACTCGAAAGAGAAAGTGTTAAAGTTAATCATCGCGTTTAAAATGTTAATCCACTTACTTAACTTATCCATACGTATATATATATATCTCCTTGCAAATACCAGCAACAGGAATATCAAGATTTGTATAAATTGCTCGAGCTTAGACGTCACAATGGCTAATTACTCGCGATATTAGCAATCCTCGTTGTTGAATAAATCTGTCTAATGTATTTCGAAGCCGCTAGGAAACCGAGGAGCCCCTATGCATATTTATACCAATTAAATCCTTGTGCTATACCTGTTTGTTCTTGGCTTTTCGTTTTTCTCGACGGATAAATGGCAATTCCTCTGCTGTTTGCGTACATACCAGATCTGACATTGTGTTATTGTTTGCGTAGCGACGAGGGAGTATAACCACCCAGCAGATGACTTGAATAAGGTACGCGGTAATCCTACTTCATCCAGCTTTATACCGTGGGAAATTGATGTATTCATTCTTGTAACGGGGACTATGATCGGTTACGGCACAATAGAAACTCGAAACGGTACAAAAAACCGTTTGAAGGATCATTTTAATTCCATATGAAAACATTATTTGTCGGCCTGCTGTAATATTATATCCATGTGCGCTTAAATTTTAATGACACGTTTTGTATTTATCGAACAATAATTCAATATGACTTGCGTTATACATTTTCATTTTCCGGGTTTGATGCTTCATTTTATATATTATTATGGCAACAAACTCTGGACGGAAGGAAATAAAATTCCATTCAAACACACGAGCGCTTCGCTGACACACAATAGCTTGCTGAAACTGTCAACGCAGAATTATTATTATATATTATTATTATTTCATCACCGACAGACATACATGCAATTATTTTTATGGGTGTTGTTCTTTTTAACGTCCAAAAATTTATGAATGTATTTTATATTCCCAAAGAAAAAATACATTATTTTATTTTTATGAGAAAGAGAAATGCTAAGACATTTTGTGATTGAACGGACTTTAAAAAAATGCAATATTTTGTGATGTGGCAATAACAAAAAAGATACCACAAAGACGGAACAACCCGAACAATCATAAAATGTCATCTTCTGGTCGCGATACACTTAAATATGTTTTATGGCCTAATTTAATGTTCCGGGCAATTAAAAATTATTTCTATCTAAATATATTATATTAATGGTAGGGCCTATTAAAGGGGCTAAAACCCCAAAAATTATTTTTTACCACGTGATCTATAGCACAATACACACTTAAATGAACGTTTAAAAAATTATATTTTGTAACTGTGATTAACGCAGAATTTTTTAATATTTTTGATCCAGAAATTGGCGAAATTGGGTGTTTGGAAAATTTCCTAAATCGGCTTTACCTGCTTCCTTTTTGGTCCACATAGATACTAGAGCATAGTACATCTAAATGCCCTTTTATAACATCGTGTCTTGAAACTGTGCCTAAATATACCCTCAAACACGCAAAAATATGCATCCAAAATTACATCCTCTTGGTAATCAGCATTTTTGCCCGAACTACTTTGCCCAATTACAAAACAAAATATGAGAATTACAGAAAAGGCTGTCGATACGTCAATAATGCCAATATTTTTGGATCAAATCCCCAAGTCAGGGCATAAATATCGTCCCATGTTATTCTTATGGGAGTTTGCCGATGGAACCTAGCTCGAAAAATGTCATGTTTGACAATTTTTTGGGAGTCATGGTGGCCCCAATAATTTTTCTGTTAGTTGCCAAATTCATTACTAGTTAGCTAATGAATATATATTTGAGTTTAGCGGTTAAATACCCTTTAATGTCTTTAAACACATCCAAAATGAAATACACCCGCTTGATTACAATTTTCCATCTTAATCAACTCCTACATTCCGTCTATCTTCTTCTTCTCATCGGAACGCTTTGTCCGTGAGTGGCAATGTAAATACCGGCCTCTGATGGCCATAAATTACGGTTTGATGGGGGTGCCTGAATGATGAGAACGCGGAGTCGTGGATTTTTCCAGACTGTATGATTGGAAATGGGGGGTTTAATTTGGGGAATAGCGGACCATCCGCCAGATAATTGTACAGTGTGATGTGGGTGGGGGCAAAAATGAGTTTACGGTAGGAACGGTTTTGTTATTCCCATCTCCTCTTGCGGCAGTGGATCCTCTTCGAACTCGGGCCGCTTTCGGTTGAGATGACGAGGTGGCATGGTGAGAGGTGTTCTGATTGCTGATATAGGTCTAATATATATATATGTCGTTTGGGCTCGGAAGGAACTGTGTACATTACACAGACAGTGTAGACAAACTGACCTTCTATTCAGATGGGTGGAAATGCGAAAAAGTCGTGGATTATCTTCAGATTTAGTGAATTCTCGGTTGGTTTTATTCTCATTTTCAAGAATTACATTTTCAGCGCGCGTGGAAGAAAATTACGCTCAGCCGAGAAAGTAGAGAGAGAGAAAAAACAAGGCAAACTCTGATGTCATTTCCATAACCCAATCATAACGCTTTTAAAAAACTACCGGCTCTTTAAAGTGAGAATCTTCTGTTAAATACTCATTTTATCTCTCCCCGCTCTGGATTTATTCTTTCTAATAGTCGTCTCGTTGCGGCCGCTGTAGATTGAACCGATAACACGTAATAGTCTCGTGTTTAATGTTAATGTACCGACTCAACTCAGGAATTTGTGATTAAAGTCGAGAAAATTGCGTTCGATTTAGTTTTTGTACGCGGTGAATTCCCGAGGTCGTTTTCTACGCGCCCCTCTTTGATAGACTATCCAAACAAAAAACGTGCGCTGTGCTCCTCTTTGATGGACTATCCAAACAATAAACATTCGCTACCCCCCTCTTTGACAGACTATCCAAACAATAAACATTCACTGCGCCCCTCTTAAGTGGACTTCCTAACCCACAAACATAGTTTCATTTGGCAATTGAGATGAAATTAAATTTAACTGCAGTGGTTTGTTCTGTCGTTGTCCTCTGAGAAACTCTTCGACTTTAGACTATTTAGAAAGCTATATATTATATAATATATAGGGTAGTCGCTAATTAACAAGTCTGTCAATCCTAGATTAAAAAATTTTATCATGTTTTAGTGATTTTAATCAATGTTTGTTTTGATGTTTAATAACACAAATTTGTTTATTGTAGGAAATTTTTAATGTAACAACAGAATGTCAAAACTAAAATGGTAACAATACTTCAATAATTTTCTTGTAACCAAAGTGAAGAATTATTGCAGCTATAAGCAACAGAATATGGTAAGGATACCTTCATTTTAGCATGAGTTGTACCTTCGTTATAAGTAGAAGTGTATGATAGTTATTTGTATATTTATCTTTCTAAGACCTTTTGAAGTTTTTAAAACACTCATCGTGTCGAAAAGTAATTTAGCCCTTTCATTCAAAGTCAAAACGCAAACGTTATATTCATTACCCAAATAAAAATACCACCCGCTAGATAATACGACTACGTTTATTTCGAATAAAATTATCCCTAACCTCATGGGCCTAGTATTTGACCGTGACGTTATCTTGACACGGCTCGTTCCAATAACTCGCCAACTATCTGATACCAACTTCTCGCAGCCGGGCTGTTGTTATATACAGCAATAAACTCTCGCCCCTACGGAGTTGAACCGGCGCCGGGTGTGGGATGTATTAAAAAAGTAAACGATCAAAACATATAACTCTCTGTGGAATTTAATTAGTAATATAAACTCGTAAGTCACAAAGTAACGCGCACGCATGCACTAGGGGGCGACCAATGATAAACCCAAAGAGAATAAATAAAACGCACTCAGAGAAGGGGGTTGCAAAACGTGTCCATATCCATACTTTGTTAGCAAGGTTTGTTTTGGGCGGTGTGGGTGGTACAAGGGCGTAGAAAATGTTTTCCCCGGGCACTTGCCGGGACAGATTTGAGCACAAAACTCAACTTATACAAAAAGAAGTTATTTCAAATATTTGGAGCTCCATTATTGCAGAGGGAAAACTTGACCTATGCTCCTACGTTTAGTTTTCTGTACATTTTATGTGAATTTTTTACAAATTAATTTTGGACATTTTACCCGTGTTCGGAGAAATGTTTTGTTAAGTAATTGTTTTCAAATCAACATCTAACGGGCATACGCGCATAGATATAAGCTTGAAAAGAACCGTGTGAGAATGCATAATGTTAAATTGAAACCTTTGAGCTGTTCAAATAAGTTTTTTTAAAGATGAGTGCAACCAGTTCTGAAGTGCCGTCATAGTAGACGGTGATGTGTGACGCATTAAAGGGTTATGTTCTGGGGTCGTGAAGGGGGAGTCCCTGACCACCACACGTAAATTATACTTCTGCTTGTCGGTTACTCAGTAGCCTTGGACCCAGACTGAAGTTATGTCGGGGGTAAACTTCTCAACCAACTCGCATAGTTAAAAGTTTGTCTTCTTGAAAACTCAGGCCGCCTCGTTGACTGGTCTTATAACGAGCTACGCGTATATTTATCGGCATCCAGCAAGAGTCGCACCAATCTGCGTCTTTCCAATTCCAATAACTCGGTTTCATTGCTGTTGACGAAGCGTTTCTACAGTGACAATCCGTGGTTGGCTAGAGAGACAGCTTACCATTAAAATGGATCGTTCTATAGTTTTGGTGGAGGTGCCGGGTTTTTGAAAATTCTCCCTTTGGGTGAATATAGCTTCGCTCCATGACCTCCAGGGTTTTCAAGTATTCAAGGACTTAATTTTTTATTCACAGATTCGTACATAGTAAGAATATACCCTCTCTGAGAGAGGGAGGGTGAATAACTAGCCTAGTAATCATAATAATAGAATAACATATTTTAAGAGAACAATCTATAAGAATAGATAAAATACATAAACATACATTATGTGATGGACTAGAAGGATGGGGGGGAAAATATGTAGTTAAATTACATTTTTGCATTGAGGAATTACTCTCATAAATAAATAATATGGATTATGAATGAGAAAAGATTTAACTTTAACATTCTAAATTATGATATCTATCGATCTATAGTAGCGTTTTTGATGGATTGTCGAGATTTATTGTAAATTTTATTCTTTAAAGGTAGCTTGGGCTGTTCTATTTTGTATTTTTTGGTAAAGGTCAATGTCATAAAAACGCTTCGGAGTTTGTGTTCGGTTTTTATCGTGAGACGTGACACACACCGAAGGGTGGGCCAAAATAGTGACGCATATAGTAACAAACCGTTTATTTTACATAATAAGACGTTATTTTAGGCCGTATTATGAACAAGGACTGGTACGGTAGTACCAAAAAAGGGGAGCGACGCTTAACATATTACAACTTTTTACGTTCTTTGGTGGAGGTGCCGGGTTTATGGAAATCATTCCTTTGTATGAGTATAGCTTCGCTCCCCCACTCCCAGGGACACCATCAACGATCTGTATTATCCATGTTGAAGGTCAATGTCATATTTTATTTGTCATAATTTGTTACTTAAATTGTTGTGTTTTAATGCATTGTTGTTGTAATATTACTATTTCAAATTTTTATTTGACTGTAGTTCATTGTTGTGTCTGCATCTATGTAATTAGAGGTTGTCCTTCTTTGTTAATCAGTTTTTCAACTGGATAGGATAGACGTTAAATAAATAAATTAATAAAATTTTTTAAAAAACGCGTCTGAGGTCATGTTCAGTCACACACAAAGTCAAAATGGTTATGTAAAGTTTAAAAAAATCAACATTTTATACACAATTATTCTGTATTTATGGCCTAATTTATTCGCCCATTTATACCAATCATTTGTACAAACTTCATTGTTCATTCTTTCTGTCTTTATCTTTAATATTCAAAACTATTCTTGTTTCATTGCATTAGGTGAGAAATTTAGTTTTCAGTCACCATAACAATATCCATATCGATAATTAATGTTCCCTGAGAATGTTTCTCATTTTTCTTTTACTGATTTTTCCACCGATATCACTATTGAGTTATTTGATGGAGTTTTCAAAAGTGCTCACGATTTGTTCTCTATATGAGTATACACAGTCATTACAAAGTACAGCCTCGGTTTTTTTCTTTTGCCTTGATTAAACGACTAAATTTTATAACTATTCAAAGGAGAACTTGAAAATTGTTTGTGATTTATTTATTTCCTAAACATTGCAAGTCGGAATCGTAAACATGCCTTGTGGTTTATCGTGCGCAATGGTTTAATTATTTTGCCGAACCAATGTGATTCTGAGTATTCTTCCGGTGAGTGGCTCTGAAGAGGTTTTAGAAACGTGTTTTCCAGATCCCTGCATTTTTCATTTTGTCCACTACTACACAGAAAAACTACAATTAATTAATTCAATACACTAAGTGCACTGAAGGACCGGTGCACATAACAGTCGTATATAGTGCAGCAATCCCTCCAGCTCTCGAGTCTAGTGCACACCAAGTACCCGGTCGGTGCACAGTAGAGTCGTATAGTGCGCCACTCGAATGACTGGCTCTCGACTCGAGTACAGTCCAGTGCACGTGTATGTTTGCTAACAATACCTCTCGTACAACGACAGGGACGATAGATTCAAGGGATTGTTAAATGTGTAATGGGAATTTTTTAATCGTCCACGAGTAGATAAATGTTCTAAAAGCCACATTATTTTATCAATCAAACACGTAACATTTTTCTAGATTAATAACCAATGTTGTCAATCATCGTTTGGATTTATAAATGTTACATAAAATTACTTAATATTTAATACAATTCAGAAATTAAAAAATCCATCTCGATCGGGGGGGATGGATTTTGTAATTTCTGAATTATATTAAATATTAACAATTCCACCTACGGGAGTGTTTCCCGGCTATTCAAATCGAGAAATAAAATAACTTGTCAAAACCACCACCATCGAAGACGTTTTCTCGTTCCAAGGTACACTAAAATCTTCTTGCAGACTCTGGCGGCTCTTAAGTACTCGAAGTTCCTAGTATCGCAGGAACTCCACTAGTAGATTCACGGAACTTGCTCTCACTCGCTGACATCTAACACATTGGATTCCTGGAGCCCACCACAAAGTATTTCTTGTTGCGATAGCTTGAGTAGTAGTTGGAAGAGCCAACATCAAGCGATGTAGACGCTGTAGTAGTTTGTCAGCACTGCTTGAGAAGTAAGTTAAAGCAGTAGAGTGCTAGAGCAGGTTCCAATGAGCTTCAAGCATTTTACAATGTAGGCTAGAATTGATGATAATTTTTATTGCTTAACGTCTATGCACTAAGGCTATTCGAGACGATGACTAGTTAAACGAGGGAGCGGAGCGACCGAGTCTCTCCATTCACTCGAACGGGTCTCATTCTGTGATTCTGTCTGTCTGTCTGTACGTCGAAAATCAGCCGAACCGCTGAACAGATTGGGCTGAAATTTTAAACAGACATCCGGTACGAGTTTATTGAGAACTGTTAACAAAATCAGCTTGATCCATTGCGATTTAAGCCTACAATAAATAAAAATGTGATTTTTAATAATATCGATGGCATTTGTTGAGTAGCAGTTAGCGGAACGAGGTTGACGTGGCCTGCATGGCCTAGAGGTAACCAATTAGCCTACCGCACGGATGGATGGGGTTCGATACCCGTCATTTCTAACTTTTTTATATTTTTACACCCACATATTATTTTTGAGGGATGTTAAATGGGAAATAAAAATTAGGTGATTTTGTTTTATCTTGGAAATTTGTGAATGTTTCACGCTAATACGTTTTGAATACGATTCACATTTTGAATGTTCAATTTAAATAATTATTGTGGCAAGCAGAGTGAGTTCCTGTAACGTGACTAGACGGTCCGGTTTTAGAAGTCAAAACTCTTGGCTAACTCACTCGTTTAACAACGACTTTGGCGTTTCCCTAGTACGTTAGTAACGTGGAAACTTCCAACTGCATAAGGAATGTTACAAATATTGTCTAGGAGAGCGTCTTCAAAACAAACGCACAGTTAAATAAGATTAATGATGGCATAACTAATATGTATATTATAATGTTAAAAAAGATAAATCAGAATTAAATTAGGTATATAGGAATTAATTAAACGAGGGAGCGGAGCGACCGAGTGTCTCCATTCAACTCGAACGGGTCTCATTCTGTGATTCTGTCTGTCTGTCTGTCTGTACGTCGAAAATCAGCCGAACCGCTGAACAGATTGGGCTGAAATTTTAAACAGACATCCGGTACGAGTTTATTGAGAACTGCTAACAAAATCAGCTAGATCCATCGCAATTTAATCCCACAATAAATAAATATGTGATTTTTTAAAAAGCGAAAGCATTTGTTTATTAGCAGCTAGCGGGACGATAATTACGTGGCTTGCATGGCCTATTGGTAAGCATGTAGCCTACCGTACGGAGGGTTGGGGTTCGAAACCCGTTGCGTAGAACTTTTTTATATTTTTAGAACCACATATTATTTTTGAGGAGTGTTAAATGGGAAATAAAAATTAGGTGATTTTGTTTTATATTGGAAATTTGTTAATGTTTCACGCTAATACGTTTTGAACACGATTCGCATTTTGAATGTTCAATTTAAACTAGGGAAACGCAAAGTAGTTGTTAAATGAGTGAGTAAGCCATGTGTTGAGTACCCGGTATAATTTTCCATACTGAGCTAGATCCAGCCTTAGGTATAGGGGATGAAAGGGGATGTTCCCGGGTACTCAACACTTGGTTCACTCACTCGTTTAACAACGACTTTGGCGTTTTCCTAGTAATAGATGAGGGTGAAGGACGATTACAAAACAAAAAACATGCCTTTTGCTGGATTCGAACCCACGTCCTCGTAGAGCCATACCCTTCGGACCAGCGCCCTAATCGTATGTGCCACCACGGACGACATTAATACTATAGGAAGACACTAATTGATTAAAGCTTTGTTAAATAACGACGGTAAACAGGCACAAAACCGTGATTTAGTAAATAGGATCATCATGAAGCGGGATTGCAACATATAAACAACTGTTGATGGTTTAAGTATCCTACGCTGTCAGGGGTTTAACGTTATCTACGTGACACGTTACAATCAAGTCTTGCCTCGCCGGCTCGCAAGTTCCAGCAAGTCCCTCTGTGGGATTATGGAGATTCGTGCAATTAATACAGTTCGATTCCAATTACGTTCGCGGTTGTTAATTAAACTCTTCCGGTTAAACGAATCACAAAGCTTCTCCGATGTCTCGCTCGCACATCGACATCGACGCCCCCCCCCCCCATCACACATGCTCCACACACACACACACGCCCGGCTTACGTGAGGCGGGTAGTATACCCTCACCGTCGCAGGGGAATTGTGAGTCCGGTTTTATCCCATCGGCAGAACCGAAACGTGAGATGGAAAATCCCACATCCTTTTCCCGATTTCCCATATTTTCGTCTCTCTTTTTTTTTCGTCCGTGCGGCTCGTGAATAACGCAGGGTATATACGGGCGGCCTCCAAACGTTCGATGCAATATTGAATGTCTA
The DNA here is from genome assembly GCA_024449915.1 of Sweltsa coloradensis. Classification (NCBI taxonomy): domain Eukaryota; kingdom Metazoa; phylum Arthropoda; class Insecta; order Plecoptera; family Chloroperlidae; genus Sweltsa; species Sweltsa coloradensis. Next base: position 22,282 of record JAMZAV010000408.1, on the reverse strand, counting down.
GAAGGAGGAGGCCTTCGCTTTGCTCGTTCAAGGGGATGAAGGATTAAACTGGACAAACCTTGACGTTCGTATTCGTACCGGATATTATTTATGAACATATTTTCCTCACGTGGTTCCTAGTTTCGCCGGGGGTGCGCGCTTTGAAGGTGAACGCAACGAGCGGGCGAGGCCGGCTCGACTGCTGTTAGCTTAATAATAATTAATGTTGGGTTTTGACATTGTTGGTCCATGCAGCAGTGGGTCGATACGGCTGCATGTCCGCGTCGTGGTGCCGGGGTAGGATATCCTGCCTTCCGCCGTCGTCCAATTGAATAGTTCGCCGTGTACGATGTTTGCTTTGTAGAGATAATCGGCGTCGTTTACTTTACCGACATTGAAGACGTACGGAACTCCAAGCAGCTTGGTACTGCTTCCACAGAGGGTCGTCCTGAATAATTGAGAGATTGGAAATGTGCCATGTATGGTGACTCCAATAATCATAGCAACAAATCCACAATGTTAAATTTAGTAATTTGTTTAGTAATTTGGAGTGCATATAAATGTGAACATTTACCACACAAACAGTTTGTGATGTGTTTTTGTCCACGCTTAAAACAAGGCTTAATAAGATAATTTTGTTATAAATATTAATTCTCACCTTTCTTTTAATTATTGTATCATAAATAACAAAGCATACACAAAACCGGCTGCCGTTACTTAAAAGTTAAAGAAGTGCAGGTCAAACTTATCAATTTCTCTACTCTTGCTACACTATTTGCTCCGAGCTGTACAGCACTATCTTCCCACAAGATTAAAGCTGCGTCCACGTGTCAGCTGAAACCAGATTACGATACATAATTTCACAAGATTCACAAATTTGTTTCCATGCGCATATGTTTTTGAGTTCTATAAATTAAAATTGTTTTAGTTTGTTGACTTCCTAGAGAACCTGTGGCTTGGTCTGTTTGCCCTCCGGTTCAATTAACTCTTTGTATACAGATATGCTAGTACCCGTTGCGCCCATTAGATCCTGTGGAACGAACCTCAATCAGTTTTACTGTAACTTGATCGCAACTATATGGACACTTTCACTCTTACTGATTTGTGATTGTGATTAAACCCGGTATTTAAACTTACCTCGGTGTTAGTAAGAGTAAACATTTGAACAGAGGCTCACCGGAACACCATCTCTGGTAAAAGATTGTGATGATTTTTGTTGCTTAACATCTCTGTTAATGCACTAAGGCTATTCGACACGCTGATAGATGTGGCATAGAATATAGATGACGATGAAGAACGATAACAAAAAATAACATGACATGCGGGATTCGAACCCACGTACTCGGAGAGCCAGTGCCCTAATCGTATGTGCCACCGTGAACAGCTGATCTATAGTGTTTTACTTATAAGGCCATTTTACAAACTCTTACTTATGGAACATATTTCTCATACAAACCTTGTATCAACCAGCATCGTCATCTTACAACCCCTATTACCATTGAATGCGTAGCCTAATAATAACAGCCTAAACGACGAGGTAACGACGCATCCCAACCGGAAACAGTTTGATGAGGTCTCCAGCCGAGATTTGATGATGTTGTGGTATCAACGAGGCACTGGCCGCATAACAGATCGTTTCACCCCCCGGCGGGGGATGTTATTGGACATTGCGGTTGAAAACAGGTGGACTTGACAGATTTTCAAAACCAACCTCTTCTGATTTATATACGGTAGTCGCATCGTTCTATGCAGCTCGGGGCCGAAGACTGGCGGACGCATCACGAACTATCAGGAGCACGGCCACGGTGATGAAATACGTGGGTTCCCGCGCGCGAGGAGTGAAATATTGCCCTGGCGGAAGAAGAACGAACTAGAGACAGTAAGTTTACGAAATAATATGGTTTCGTAGACGGAGGGGCCACACATCATCAGACACGGGCTAGGTCTCGCCTACTCACACGCGTCTAGCTCAAACTTGACACTGCTGAGGAGCTCAAAACATTTTCAAAGCAGTTTACCTGGTGATGTGGTTTTCCCCTACATAAAACAATAACACAAGGTAGTGATAAAAGGAATTTAATGACACCATGGGCGGGGAGATCGCCTTCCCTTGGGAGACTCCGAATAGACGGTAATGACACTAAAGTTTGTTATTTCTCAACAATATATTATTATATAGGTAATTATTTATCATATTGCTTGCTCTCTTCAAGCAATAATTGTATTGACACAGCCGTGGAAGCCTCCTAAAGAACACACCCTAAAAATAACTTTTTAAACATCGCAATTTCCCACCCCAACACCCACAAGTTAAGACTATCCACCCCTGAATCAATCTGAGATAAGTTACCACAATAATTCACTCATTACAGTCTAAGCAAGTTTACATTACAAATTATTCAACAGTTCGTAAATATGTGTTGTTGCCAATTCTGTGCTCACTTCATCCATACTACGCTTCTACACCACACTAGATTCTCAAGCCTACTATACCCGTTTAGTAACTGAGCAGTTGTGTCTAAAGATACCCTTGCGACCGAGTGGGTCACGCCTATATTCTTGTAGTATACTGGAGATGCGCGGTCAAAATGTCTCAAAAATGTCTCAAAAGTCTCTAAAATAGCCTTAAGGCTATTTCAGAGCACTCCTACCGATATTTTGAAAGTCAACGGAAAATGGCTAAAAGTTGGTTGGATGAAAGATGAACTTGAATAAAAAAAGGGGGAAAAACACCTTTTTTTGGACGGGACAAAAGCTCTATTTTGGCCAAAATATGCAAATTTTGGGTCATTACGGAAATGAATGTTTTAGATGCAATATTTAATTTTTAGCTATGATTTTTTTTTTATTGCTTCAACACACCTTTGTCTCTGGACTGAGTACAAGGGAAACTTATTTTATGAAATAACTTTTGATGAACGATTTTTTTCGTGTTCCGGTTCAAAACTCTTTTTTGTACCATGTGACAAAAAAATCGTACATCGAACATTATTTCAGAAAATTCTTTTCCCTTATACTCAGTCCAGAGACAAAGGTGTGTTGAAGCAAAAAAAAAAAACATAGCTAAAAATTAAACATTGCTTCCAAAACATTCATTTCCGTAATGACCCAAAATTTGCATATAATGGCCAAAATAGAGCTTTTGTCCCGTCCCAAAAAAAGTTATTTTTTCTCCTTTTTTATTCAAGTTCATCTTTATCCAACCAACTTTTAGCCATTTTCCGTTGACTTTCAAAATATCGGTAAGAGTGCTCTGGAATAGCCTTAAAGGGTTGTTAATAATCACCACACTAAATAATGCTTGTAAAAGTAGAATAACCAAATATACTAAAATATACATATACATTTCTTTGTGACTACGTAAGGAAACTAACCTCCTTTGATGATGGCTATTGAATGGATTCAGAATTTAACAATCAAATATGTATTATTATAATAAACTATGGCAGGGTAATAAGCAATAATAGTTATAGTAGATGTAATAATCATTTATAATACTTAATACAATTAATTTCAATTAATTTTCTTACCGTACAATATAACTAAGGATCTTGTTATACAGTATGAAGCAATTAAAGTTATTAAATAAGCCTTACACTAAAGTAATTAATGGAGTAGTTATAATTACCAGCGTGGGAGGGGGCGGGGGGCCCCCGGCCTCCCCCTCCCACTGGGCAGTTCCCCAGACAGCATTAAGGTAGAGCTGCTACATGGCGATAAGCCAGAGCCACATCAGCTCTAGCTAATAAACTCTGGCGCTAGTCAACGAATAATAAAGTGATTCCGCTTCCAGATTGACATAAACGCCAACTGGGTTGCTAGTAAATTACACGTTGAATTTCCGAGCAATCACGCATCGATTTCCGTTTCCGTTTACACCGAACCGAATACCGGTGGCAATTACTACCTGTTGGCGCCACTTTAAGAACAATAACACAATTATTATTTATTATCAATCTCATGTAATATTCATTGCCTTTCAGGATAACTAGGTGCTAGTTTAACCTGACAATCCGATGTGATAGCTATTCTGGTTTAATATTCTGTAGGGGGTGGCTGGGTTCAAAAGCTTGCCGCTGATAAAATGCTTAGACTCTAAACTCTTTGGCATATTATAATAAACAATTATTGGTCTCTGCAGCCAACGCTGTTGAAAATACATTTGAATTAAAAATTAACATTTAACAAACGTCTAAATTATAATTCCTACTAACTATATAAGTGGGTTAAAAAATACGAATGGACCATCGTAGAACTAACTACTTCACATGTAACTTTTATACATGATAAAATTTCACATTTACATGAGAAAAGTAGTAAATTGTCCTATGTGAGCTTTCAACGTTGGTCTAGGCCCAAATACTGTCAATATAACTTTTTGCGAGTGCAAACGCTGTGGAATCCTGTTTTATCCTTCGCAGTTGATAGATTTTAACTGTGAACTATTGGACAACTTAGCTAGACTTGGACGGATCATTTTGTAACCATTGTCTATAAGTTAATCAAGGGGGTAAGTTGTATCTATATCCAGAGCCCTTGATTTACTTCTCGTCGAGGGCTTGATCTTAAATCCAGCATTTAAACCAGCGTTTCTCGCTAATTAACACTATACTTTAAAATATTGGGCCTTTTCACGTTTTGATTATATTTCTGGATATTGATTGATCACATTTGTGAACGGGATGAGAATCATTCCACAATAAAGCTAACATTAATAAGAGGCAACTAAACGGCTTATTAAGATATAAGATTACCTGTATTTTGTGTTGCATCTTACAAAATAAATTTCAGAATTCATTCGCTGATTTAAAACAGTACAAATTTGGTAAGTTGCCTTTCATGGAAACAAATTGAATTTATCAGGTTAAGCTATTCTGGAAGTTTACTTGAGCCCTCCCCCCTGATCACAGTAAGTAATATATGAAGGTGACGCGGTTGAGAAAGGAAATTCTTAAAGTCAAAGTTTTGCTGATACGCCCAAACCTGAACTAACAATGTCCTTACAATTTTTTATTGTTAACTAAAACTTTACTTAGTTTGAAAAAAGTGTCGTCCTATGACAATTATTTTTTACCTTGTTTTTCGTTTTTATCCCGGAACCGTCTAATGTTTCGTTGTCCAACTCTAAACGGCATCAGGGATAAAACGCTGAGTGACGTCACATCAGGGACAAAGGTGTAATGAAAAGTAAACGCCATTAATTAAATTCTTTTGTGCGATTAAATCCCCTCATAAACGGAACCCTGTAGGTTTTTGCATTTTTCTAAAGTGGAATTTTAATGCACGGAATGAATATGACAAAAGTGTAAACGTTATAGCTATGGAAATAATCTCTTTTTTAATTTCCTACTCGTTTCATGTCGTAACAAAAATTGAAACGAAAGGGTAGAGAAAACGTCCGCCAGGCTGCGCCACTGAGCTGTCGCCTGCAAATGACGTCATATCCGGAAGAGGATTGAGTGTAAAGTTTGAACTCTGAGTTCGTGTTCGCGTTAACAGGCGTTTTGCATTCTCTACGTGTGTGTCCTTGTGTTTGCCTCTATCTAGATTGGTCGTGAGAGATAAGCTTGTTTTAGGGCTTGTTTCTACATGTTGGTAGCTACGTTTAATACACCAAGGCTCTGCTTACCACACATACGTGACGGCAAAAAACACAAACTGTCTTTTACCTCTTGAAAGTTGAGACCTTCCGAACAAATATTTATAGCAAGTACAAAAACTTTACGTTATAGACTTATAGTTCATAAAAATGTACATTGGTGACAACAAATTTTAATGGACTGAGACACTAAGATTAATCCAGAAATGTATATCGTCTAGCTTAAGAATCGTTCCATTAATAAGCTTCATCGTAATAAAGTTATCTCATTTCTACATTAAAAAAATTTCAAATCAAGTTTATTCCTACTTTATATTTTACAAATATATCGAGTTGTACAATTGTTTTATACATACAAACAAACTTTAATAAGTATATGATCAAAAAACCCACAAAGTTAGAATATGGCTTAACTGCAGCAAAGTAGAATATATATATATACTAGTTTCTTATTGTAATAATTAATTTCCATTGTAGAGATTGCAGTTGCTTAACTAAGCCCACCTTCCAGCACTATAGCGTAGTGCATTCCTGCACTATTCCCAAGCCTTCTAACAGAAAGAAATGTAGCGCATTCACCCAATAAAAGAAGTCTATGAGGGTCGTGGAATGTCATTGAATAACCCTTCACTTTGAAGCAATCATTCGGTAGTTTAAAACAAAATGTTTCGTCTCTTGCAAGAACAGTGCAATGCAATGCAGACGGAATTCCACGCTAAAGCTGGACGCAAACATCATCCAGTGTTTTTGCGTTGGTTTTAGTTACCAGCGCAAACACCAGCAGCACTGTAGCTACCATGCCCACAAAGATCGTTAAGGCAAGCTACATTATTTTATTATTTATTAAACGTCTATTCTATTCAGTTATAACTAGGAAAACGCTAAAGTCCCGCCGCGTTGATGGATGAGCTTTTTAAAGGTTTTAGTTTGCGTGGGATATCTTTACTTTTGCAAGTGCTTTGTTTTGCTGCCTACGCATCGAAGGTGAATGTTGTCAAGTTTCTTTTGTTTCTTGTCAATTGGTATTATTTACCGTAAAAAACTTGTATTAAAAGCTTTATTTCTATGGATTCTGGCTAAATTTTTCCACTTTTTCTTTCAAAAGGTACTACATAACCATAACCTTAATGTCCATGTATAATATGAACGTTGTAGCCCCACCCGTTTGGTCAGAATTGGCCCAAATGGCACGAAAATATCGCACAAAAAGTCAAAAAACGTATATTAAAAGCTTTATTTCTCTCGATTCTGGCTAACTTTTTCAACTTTTTCTTTTAGAAAGCAATACATCACCATTACCTTAATGTCCATGTGAAATATGAACGTTGTAGCCCCACCCGTTTGGTCAGAATTGGCCCAAATGGCACGAAAATATCGCACTAAAAATCGAAAAAAATCGTAAAAGTACGATATTCATGAGAAATATTTCTTTGATTGTACCCAAAAATGTAGCAAGTCTAAGTTCAGAGAAAACGAAGGTCGTGTCAAATTTTCATCAAGATCGCATATGCCGTTTGCCCGGTAGAGAGCGAACAAACAGACGGAAAAACAAACAAAAAAAAAAAAAAAAAAAAAAAAACACCCGAGCTAAATTTTTTGGGGGGTCGGTGAAATTGAAGTCTTCGCTTCGCTCATCCAAAAACTGATTTACAAAGGAGGACAACTAAATAAATCTAATTACATAGATGACCCCCCGGCGACGATGACAATGACACAACGAACGATGACAAAGACGATGACGACCGCGACGTGAGAAACCCCCCTTCCTCCCCTTACCCGTGGCTGGTTCTGACCAGCATGCCCCCCCCCCCCCTTAGGCTAGAGTGGTGCATTATGACCTAACGGTTGACGCGTCCTTAATCCAAATAAACAAACAAAATTACATAGATGCAGAAACAACAATAAACTACATTTTCGTAAATATTTGAAATAGTAGCATTACAACAACAATGCATTAAACACAACAATTTTGGTAACAAATAAAAATGATATTATATGCATTTAATGAATGAATCAAATATAAAAAAGGGTGGAGAATGAAAAGAAAAGAAGAAAAGAAAAAAATGAAAAAAAAGAACGAAAAGAAAAAAACTGATTTATTAGACGATCCCACTCAAACGAATATGAGGTTTAATCAGGAACAGCAAATCAGGGAGTAGGCCTATAATTAAAAAAAAATCCTTCCAGTAGGCCTTGTGTTAAAAAAGAAGGCGCTAATCTAGAAGGCCGCGGCCCTTTCTAGCTACAGTGCTGCTAGTGTTTTCGCTGGTTACTCAAACAAACACAAATGAGTAGCTGCTTTTTTTATCCGCTAGATCGCATTGATGTTCTTTTGCATCGCGGACAATGATATTTAATATTACGTCTATTAGTAGGCTAGATCCCCAGTCATTATTCCACTGGCATGACAATTAGAAGCCATTTTGAATAGGTCAGTTTGTATGCTAAAGTAGGTTGTAGCGATTTGTGGCCCAAGTATTTTTCAAGATAGCTGTCAGGTTGGCAGGTAAGCATATAAGCTATTTACACCAAATGATTACTAGATTACTAGATTCACTTATGCAAGAACTTCTTATTGTTTCTGTTTGTGCATTCCTGCTGCACAAGCTAAAACTTTATCAAACAATCCAGAAAAGTACTAAATCGCATTTAAATCATAAGGTCAAGCATAATTGAAACGCCAAATCGCCATCTTGAATAGGTCAGGTTTACGCTTCAATTTGCTACGCTAGCGCCTGTACGGACGTATTGGAGGCAGGGGATCTAGCCTACTATAGATGTTAAATATCACTGGTCGCAGATATCTGAAAAATATTTATAAAATAAAAAAACAAAGGTTCAACTCGTGGTTTGAGAACCATCATGTGGCGCATGCGCACTAGCGAGATATCTTGCGGTCTGTTGACGAGTCTCCTCTCTTTGGTGGCAGCGGTGGAAATGTTTAATTCGAAGTCATCACACTGTGCAGTGGTTTTCTGTGAAGCAGTTTCCGGTGACTTCCGGACTGGGATTCCCGGTCGAGTTTGCGAGATGTTTTTTTAACCGGACAGTGGAATTTAAATACAAAGAACAACGCACTTGCCACGCAACATTAAATCAGATTTTAACATTATATTCTATGTGTTTATAAAAAGCGGAGTGACAGAAATGTGTTATTATTTAAAAGTTTAAAGTACTCTTTTCCTTTATTCCACTCATGATTATTTGAATATATGGATATTATAATATACGTACTTCCTTTGCTCATGTCATAAGATTCTTCTTTTTATTGCCATTAGAAGGGTATCAAAAATACCCAAAATGTTACAATAATATTATATATTTTATATTACAAAGACCATGTAAAGTCCTTAAATTGTATTTCATTATACAACCTAACTGTTCTAATACTATCAGCGCATAACATCTGAGTAGTACTATGAAACTTTGCATGGTAGTCAAGTCACTCAGTCACTCACTCTTCCACAAAGTAGGCATATATAGTTGATGAGGTAATAAAAACAAATTTGACTTGCTTATACAAAATCCGTCAAAAGTAAATCGTATTCAAAAAATATAAAGCTTACATTTTTAAAGTGTCTAGAAGACCTTATGCACAATAATGCTCTTGACATTTTGTGCAATTTTGCATCAATCATTGTTACTGGCTGATAAAATGTTCCACAGAAATCACTGACACGGATCTGTCTCTCAATAAATGAATGAACTGCAGCTCTCTTCCTCACATTCCATTTTGTGTTTTTATGTCACGTTATGGTCTGATATGTCCGTATCACTATTACTAGGAAAACGCTAAAGTCCCGTCGCGTTGATGGATGAGCTTTTTTGTAAGTTTTTAGTTTGCGTGGGATCTCTTTACTTATCAAGTGCCTTTTGAACGCATTGTAGGTGATTGTTGTCAATTTCTATTGTTACTTGTTAATTGTTATTAAATTTCTCAAAAAAACTTAATTTTAAACCCTTTATTTATATGGTTTCTGGATATTTTTTTAACTTTTTCTTTCAAAACGCAATACATCATCATAAGCGTAATGTCCATGTGAAAAATGAACATTCTAGCCTAGCGTTTGGTCAAAATTGGCCCAAATGTGACGAAAATATCGCACTAAAAATAAAAAAAACTCATATTAAAACCATTATTTCTATGGGTTCTAGCTCACTTTTTCAACTTTTTCTTTCACCAGGTACTACATTGCCATAACCTTTAATGTACATGTGAAATATGAACGTTGTAACCCCGCCCGTTTGGTCAGAATCGGCCCAAATGTGACGAAAATATCGCATTAAAAATCGAAAAAAATCGTAAAAGTACGATATTCATAAGAAATATTTCTTCGATTGTACCCAAAAACGTAGCAAGTCTAAGTTTAGAGATTTCGAAGGTCCCCTCAATTTTTCATCAAGATCGCATATGCCGTTTGCCCGGTAGAGAGCGAACAAACAGACAGAAAAACTAACAAAAAACAAAAACCCGAGCTATTTTTCTTGGGGTAACGTAAGTGAAAACAAACAAAAAAACATAAAGTCAAATTGAAGTCTTCACTTCGCTCGCTTCGCTCGCTACGCTCATCCAATTATTGTGACTGTTATTATTGGAATTCTTCACAAAATTCCAGAAATCCGGAAAAAAGTACGTTGAAATTGGTATCCGAGCAAGTAGCGGGACTTTCTCAGGTGTGCTGATAGCTGGTTCTGTTAAATCTGTCTGATGAAGTCCAAAGTTCGCAGCTAATAAATAACATTAGTTTCTGTCTGAAGCCAATTCGAATCCCGCCTTCCCATACAGAATTTGCATAATTTATTACATGGCCTTGTATCCATCTTTACTTGGGTTTGGGTACTTTGTAGTCGTCCTAACAATGTAACACACGATACATTTTATTTATTTTATCGATTTAGCTTCTTGATAGTGGCTTTGTCCATCTGTGAGTCGTACCCATACCATTTGGTCGCTATTTCCCGTTTCCAATACCGATTTTTTGTTTGTCACTATTCGCTCGTCAATGGCGTCAGCGCCTATACAGGGCTGGCACGGTTTGCATTAACAATAAAAGTTTCCAACTGAAAATCTGTTATGTTACTAAATACGAATGCATTTATTTATTGATTGATTTGCCCGTATATTATACCGACTATAGTCTAAATAAGTGCATGGAACAAGACGTAAATCCCAAGTTCAATCAATCATGATAATATAGTGTTGAAGAGAGACCTCAACCCAGAATCAAGGATAAAACTAGGCTACCTACCTGTCAGATGTCAGTGTCAATTCAGTTTAATTGAGTCCCGCTTTGCTCGTACTGAACAGTGCAGAAGTGACTTCTTTAGCTGAACTGAAGTCTTTTTCACCGACCTAGATAGTTCAACTAGTCAACTCACAGAAATCAAACCATTCAATGCACAAGATTGAAGCTTTTTGTAAGAGATGCATGAAAATAAAATATCCATTTCCACATCGTATATTTGTTTCTTTATTGTGTTTCTTTGTTTACATAGGCAAATATACGTGGTTATAAATTATTATTTGTTTAATTTACGAACGTACGTTACGTTTGGTAAGACACATTTATGTAAATGGGATTTTTTTCTAACTACCTGTAACAGATGAGTCCTGAATAAATAATAAAACTATCTAATACCTCCAGTTTTATGTTAAAAAAGTACATAGTAGCTTCACTGTTCTATTACACTTCTCATTAAACACAAGTTAACAGCGAAATACAAAGCTGTTACTCAATATACGAACCTTACAACTCGGAATGCAATAGAGCTTACTTGCGATGCGCGACCGACAAGTTAATCCAGACGATCGGAATCCCAAAGCTTAACTTTAATTAAATTGTATTTTCTAAAGTGTGCCGTTTCTAATCAAGTCAACCGAGCTTATTCTTCACGAAAAAAGTTTATTCACTTTAGACGAACTAGACTGAATGAACCGTATAATAACATTACGTATTCGTATTCCAGTTTCGTTACCCCATTTATGTGCACTCATCGACATATTAAATCAGGTAGTAAACCCAACTTTTATCCACTCCCATTTTACAAGAGCAAATCTCCAAATTCACATCCCCAATCATAAACTAACCCTATTCTCGAAAGGACCACAATTCTAGCCCTAACTCTCCATCACAAGTTACCCAACAATGTACGAACCTCTGGGGCGCTCTCCGAAGCCCCACTCTCCGATACCCCACCAACCTTTTTAGTCTCCGATGCCCCACTCTCCGATGCCCCATCTACCTGCTTAAGAAACCCATTTTTACACCACGAAATTTTAGGGCAGGGTCTTTTTACGCGGTAAATTCAATGTTAAAAATATAATTCTCTGGTGGGGCATCGGAGAGTGGGGCTTCGGTGATGCGTCCTTCCAAACTCAGTGTCAGGAGGTTGCATTGCAAATGCAAGGTAACACTCGCTCAAGTTGCTGTTGCGCGCTCGGATGTTCACACGACACCGCTCACTCGAAGGCAAAGGAAGGGTGGTAATTTACGACTTGCAGGTTTCGGTGATGGAAATGCAGTTGTGCCGGTCTTGCACAAAACCAAGTACGTTCTTCAATCAGTACGTAATAACCGTTAATTATTTTCAATGTAAATAGTGCGATGGATAGGTCGATGATTTATCTATGATTGTGTGGAAACAAAATTGTAGTTTTGTTTATATTTAAAATGGTACTTCATAAAACCACAATCTTCAAATTTTTGGGTTTAAAAATTTCGATTTTTTTTCAAGCTTATTTTTCCAGAAAAACACTTTTAATTTGGTTTTCCTTCCAGCACCAGCAAAAGAAATTTTAAAATTCTAAGTAGTTTTTGATAATATCGTTGAAGAGCGCTTTTTCGGTTGTTTGCTAAATCTTCAAATTTCAAGGCAAGTATCAGTTTTAAGCTATGCGTATTATGTTTATTATTGATAGCAAAGATAGAGATTTCTTTTAAATTTAAAATCGTGATTGTATCTATATTAGATCAGAAATATGGGGATCTAAAGAAAACACGGTTTCCCTGCCTGACCCTGTTAAATCCGACCATCCTCTGTTGAACCTAACCTTAAAGGGTGTATAGGATCTTTCTAGAAAAACAGTGAGTGAACCATGAAATTTCGGGGTTCTACTGCAAACTGCTTTTGTACGAACATAATACGAGACTTCAAAAGTTTAGGATTTAATGGCGGGAAACACTAAATAGGGAAATAATCAATATCTTTCTATATATAAATATTATATATATATACACTTCAAGTACCATATATATTATATGTATACAATACAAAAACTACACAATTGAAGTTTATTCTTCTAAAAAATACAAAACTTGATGGCTACAATAGGGGTTACACTTACATGAAGTACTCACTTGGAGATCTGCGTCAAATATAAACCCCAATCCAATATACATTGGTCAAGGCCTTTAATTAAATTTATTTTAATTACTTTTAAGAAGCAATGTAATTCGAAGTATTGCTATTGTTCTTTCCCAAAATGCTCTTGGTTGATGTTTAATTTTAATTGTATGTAGCACCACAATACTTTAAAATATATATAATATATATATACTTTTGAATTACGACGGTTTCAATTTTAAAACTAACTTTGCGAGCTTCACCAACATTCTGGACCACCAAGACCTCAAATTTGCACCTCTGAAAATGGAAGCTTTGGGAGTTTGTTTGGGAACGATTATGGCATGTCACGAACAAGAACATTTGAAATAACCGTCTCCTTCACAGATATGGAACTAACTACACTTACTGAACCATCTATTATCAGCTAATGAACAAAAAGGCAATACTTTGCTTATGTGCTGCGATAGAGAACACGCTGGTGCAACCACAACCGGTGACAACCCCAATTGGACAATTGATTGAGCTTCAAAGCTTTTCCACAATAAACTCCTGCCCGGTTTGTCCAAGCTCATACTATAGAAGGTAATTTTAAATTTAAACAATAAGCAAACTTTTATCATTACAAAAACAAACCAAAGTAACAGATATTGATTTTTTAAGACAATGTTATTCGACATTAACTTTTTTTTCAAATACAAAAAATTGAACTATATTTATATCGATAACTGTAGATAGTAAAAAAAATAATTTACTATGGCTATTATAATATACATCAGTCAGTTATATTATAATAGTAGGGCATTACATCACATGTTTAACATTTCGAATTTAATGCTTGTGCGGCCTGTAAAAATAATATTAAAATTACTTTATTGGACATTTCGCTGCGTTGATAATTCACTACCCATTAACGTTCCAGCCATACTGTGTGAGCTTTCATTAGAAACAAGTTATTAAATAATAAAACTTTGACAATACGAAAAAACCTGAGCAAATAAGTTATATTAAACGGTCTTATGACCTCAAAAATAATTTTTTACCACAGTTTCTTTATCATTAAACTAATTCAAATGACCATTTCCAAAAATTATATCTAATAACTCTGATTTACACGATCTGTTTAAGGTTTTAAGATCATGGGAAAATTTTTGAAAAAAGAAAATTATCGGAGAGTTTCTTTAATGGCCCCTACAAAATGTATGCCTGTGCGGATAGGTCTGACTGCACAAATGTACACTTTACAAATTATACCCCTTCTTGGTAATCAGCATATTTTTACTGAATCGTCGCTCAAATTACAAACACCAATGAAGTGTAAATACAGAAAAGAGAACTATACGTAAACAATGGCAATTTATTTTCTGGACAAAATTCTCCAAAGTTAACATGCTTAAAGTTCACCACAATATTATTTCTTATGCGATTATTTCCAATGGGATCTACCTTGAAATGAAAAACCTGTGATAATGTCCCACGGTTTCATTGTAATCAAATATATTTATTTTGCTCTGTAAAATCATAACCTAATAACATGTATGCAATGCATATATTTGGGATTAGCAAGTGAATACCCCTTAAGATTCAACATTTAAAACTCTAAATGCACAAGAGACATTGAACCAATGAAAAAATGAAGTAATACAGGCCTAATCGTGTTTTAGTATGGTGAGCATTTATAGTTGGATGTGACCCTTTGCAAGACTGTATTAAACGGAGTAAGATCAAATTTGTTTTATTAGCTTCAATTCGGCTATCAGTTGCTACATACAAATTGTTTGCAGAAAGTAACAAATTAACAAACCAACTTTACTTTTTATATTTCCCTTAAAAAAACAATTTACACTTTTTGAAACCTTGGTTGGCATTTAAAATATTTAAAATGCAATTTACCAACCAATGAAACACTCAAAAGATCCTCATACATTATACATACCATTTATACCCTTGCACAATACCGTTACTATGTATGATTGAAACTTCGTAATACTTTTCAACATATTCTCTTCATCCACTAAGCACACGCACTTGTTAATGTATACACACACTTTTGTCACCTGCCTCTGCTATGTACTAATTTGTTTTCCTGCTTAAACATATTATTATTAGTCACCTTCTTACTTTCTAATTATTTTCTAATTACCTATGTACACATTCGTATAACTAATATATTATCATGTACATAGTAGCCCCCAGTTATTATTAAGGATTATTCATTCCCCTCTCCCAGAGGGTTATATCTATGCAATATATTGATCGAGTGAATGAAATATGAAAAAAATAAATTTATCACTAAACACAATAAAGTTCATTCTAGCTAACACATTTTAGATAAAACAGTACCCGAACAATGAAATTTAAAAATTTAACCATGTTTTGTTCGCCCTTGGTGAAAGAGTGGGTAAAAAACATCCAAGCACAAAGCTTTTCAGAAATAATAATAAATCCATCCTGAAGAAGAGTTTTACATTTCGTTCCTGAAGTCACATTATGCAAACAATGGGAAAACATACTTGAAGTTACACATACATACATGGTCTGGGCCATAAACTTTGAAATTTGGAAGTGGCCTAACACCACACTGACTATGGTTTATAATAATCATTCGGATACAAAAATTTAAAATAACATTTCATAATTTGAATTTATAAAGTAATCAAAACACGGCGATTTTTTAAGCTTGCTAGTGGGTTTCCTTACATTCGGATAACATTGAGACTACTGGCCCGTCCCTTTCAGGAAATATCACAATTTTTTTTTGTTTTTTTAACGGCCTCCCCATCCCCATACAGCCGTCCAATCTCTCACCTGATCGTAATCAAACCGTGCAGCATTGTGCAGTATCTCCCAATCTCTAAAAACTATTTTAGCAGTGAACTAGCATCAAAAGCAAATAACTTTCCGCCTAGAGCAAGTCAATCTTGAAACTGGGGCCCCCTATCCCAAAGATGAAATTGCAGAAGTGCATACTGGTAAAATGAAAATATAGTTTGCACAAAACTACAGTCTGCTTTGATTTGATAAATTTAGATTTGATTTCAGACTATTTTTATATAGAACATGTTTATACTGAGCACATTACTAGACCAATACCCCTGTACTATGCTACTGTAATTACAGAAAACAAAACTCCTACTAACTACTTCTAACAAAATTCTAAATGTAATTTGGCCTTCTACAAACTACATACTTTCTAACCCTTTCTACGGTAGTACTGTGCTGTGTATACATGTATTTAAAGTTTAATAAAAAAAAGTGCACCGTAAAATGAAGTAAAGAATTTAAAGCAGATGCAAAGAATGTGGCAAACTAGGTACCTCATGTTTACGATTAATTTTTTTAAAAAAAAAGACATGTCACTTGACTTATTGACAAGTTGACAAGCATTTTTTTGGTGCGATTTTAATATACGAGACTAGTTCACTTTCATGACGTATGCAATAAACACACAAGTAGCCTATCTACAGGCAAATTCTACACATTGGGTGAAACGGCTTTGATTATCGATTATTTTTTGAAGTGATTTTAAAGCAAGCACGGTAAAAATAAAACAGCATTTCAGTATACGAGTTTTAGATTGATTATAAAAAAGATGTCATACAAGACGCCGGTGTTGTTGTTGTGTGTGATGTTGAACTGGTGTTTAGAAGTTGACCTTGCTTATCTCTTCATCCTCTCACGTATGCTGGAGTTGGAGTTGGGAGGTGTGCTCAAGTTGTTAGCAAGTTGTTAGCCTGGTGTTGTTCAGATATTCTGGATGAAATGGATACCTAGAAAGAAATACATTATTTTTTAAACATATTTCCCAATCAACAACAAACACACAAATAAATAAACAAACAACAATTGATATCAGAATGAAGATCACAGTACATCATAAATGCGTCATATTATCTTGTAATTGAACGAGTGAGCGCAGCGAACGGAGTGATCTCCATTCGACTTAAGAGCCTAATGCATAGACAGGTTTCAGGCGCGGCTGCAGAGTGTTAGAAATAAAATAACAAGCTCTACAGTTATGATCAAATAATTATGAAAAAATTCAACCATACTCAAAAATAAATTTTGAACACATCGGATTTGTCTATTTTTTCTTTGGTCGGTTATTGCTTCGGAAAAAAATGATAACTTTGGAACTTGATGATGAACTTTACTGCATTGAAATAAGTAATATCCATTTTTCATGACAGCGCGGTATTAATTTTACTATTCTGAACACTGTGGTGAAATTTGATATTGTTTGAACCATAATTATGGTCATAATCGTTAAATTACATCAGTAAAAGTTACACAAAACGGCTCAGAAGTAGGCCCAAAATGGGATTTGATGGCTGCACAGAGTTCCGCGTCTGTGCGTTAGGATCGCATGTACGAAAGCCGATAACGGCAGCTTTGACGTCATCACAGTCTGATATCGCCATCGTGAGGTAGGGCCTACCCGTCAAACGCAATTATGTCGAGCCCTACCAGTGACCCTTACCAGTGAAACTTACTTTGTTTTTATGTTCATATATTTTCGTAACATGACGACAGTAACCATAGCAAATTTAATAAAAGCATTGTATCTTGGAACTAGGTACAGATTGTAAACAAAATAAACAAAAGAAGGTAGCTTTTGTTTCTAGGAAATCTGTTTTGAAAAGCACTGCATCCACCGCTTGCTTGATGTATCATTAGAAATTAACTATAAGTAATTATGTTGACATTATTTTATTATCACATGATATTATGTAGTGAAGAATAAATCAGGTGACCACCGGTTTGACCGGTACAGTACCGTTTTCATAACACTTGTACCGGTGTCCCAAGAAACTAATAAAAATTACGTTTTTGTACCGGTTTGCAATTTTAGTGAGAAAGTGACCTGGTATTTTCTTAAAAATACCGTGCATGGAAAGATAATGTTTTATAAAAATATGCTCCTCTGATAATACTTATAGTAAAAACAATGAAAAAGTTCTTCCACTTCCAAGAAGATAATTCATTTTCTCTAGGGGTTTGCGAGTATTATTAATGATTTTGGTGGAGGTGCCGGGTCGCGCTCGTGTGTGAAAACGTAAAAATCGTTAGGCCTATACATTTTTGACGCTACCTTACAAATGCTGATAACTTACCATAATAGAAATAATATAAGTCTTATGATACAAATTTATATTCATTTAGGAAGTTTTGAACTTTTTCGGGGAACAAAATATAATAAAAATATGTCCACTATAGTGTTTGTGCACAAACGCAAAAATGTGACTTTTTATCAATTTTACTTTGATATTCAATGCCATTTACGAGAAACGTTTGAAAACATATTGTTGGTTTATCAGTCTTAAAACATGCTGTCACATGTGTTATAATACTTCAATGCACAGATAATTATACGAAGTCGCCGAGATAGTGCATGACATGCGTTTGTTCGGCTGCGCGTCTTATTTACTTCCGCTGTCGCGACGAGCACATTGTGAGATATATAAGCGCCAAACCGCTCATACTTTACCATTCGGCCATGTAGGTATCAACAAATGTCTTGGTGATTTAGCTGTGTAAGTTTTTATAAATGCTATGTTATATTTCAGGTCAATTGAACATTTCGTTACTGCTTTTGTCAATCGACAGCAAATAAATGCAGGAACAAAGCTGCATCGCAGTCTTGCATCACAAATATAATATTTCTTTAAAACGAGAGGCGTTCATTGATGGAATTTTTAAAACTGAATAGTGTGGCCAACACTGTAAATACAATTTGGAATTTAAATTTTAAAGTCGTCTGTTTGTATGCTACTGTAGCAGTACACAACGTTTATTGTTGTTTGTTCCGTGCTTAGAGATAATTTGCGTGTTTGTTATCCACACACATAACAAAAACTTGTAAAATACAGCCAAACCTTACACACTCAAAAGAAATGAGATCTAAAAAAATCACCTCAAATCTGCTTGCTGTATAAGGTGCCTGAGTGTATAGCGCACCGCGGCTTGGCTGCGGCGCCTAACTGGCACCTAGATATAAATCAAGATAATATTCTTTTTATAGCACTATGACTGGATCGTATTATATACCCTAATAGTATTCACCAAATTCGATTCCATATTATTGTTATAACATGATCGAACATTAATTTCATGGAGTAGATGATATCCCAACAAACATTTTTGGGCAAAACCATGTTCGCTCCCAAGTTCGGTCACGCCAAAAAGGTGGAAAGGGAAAAATGCAGACAATAGACGGGACGACCGGTCCCGGTCTCGTCCGCGGATGGTCACTTTGTATCTCAAGGATAGATAAACTTTAGTTACCCACCCACCCAGCAAGCCGGAAGTTTTTTCGTCGATTTTACGCAATATTTTAACACAGACTGGTTATCGGATCGGGCTGATTTTTTTTTTGTAGATCATGAACCACATATCAGGTCATACACCGAGTTTCAAGATTGTAAATTTTTCGGGGCGGCGTGTGCAGATAGCTGAAAACCCCCCAACTCGGGTGGGAGTAAAGAGGGTCGAGTTAGCCATCGCCTAGCTTGGCTGCGGGCGAACGACCGTCGCCCTAATTATACGTTCCAGTAGAAGCCATACAGAATGTCATGCACACTTTAACATGCCTACGTGCTACTAATAAATTAATATTTGACGTGACATGTGTCAGAAAATTTAAGTAATTGATTCAAGTTATTACATATTTAAATTATGTTTAGAAGTTTTATTGCCATTTGTCTGTTACATGTGTTCGGTTTGGCCCCGGACCTCACAGTGAATAGTAGTACTCTGCGCGACAGCGGAAGTAAATAAGAAGCGCGGCCGAACAAACGCATGTCATGCACTATCTCAGCGACTTCGTATAACTATCTGTGCATTGAAGTATTATAACACATGTGACAGCATGTTTTTTAAGACTGATAAACCAACAATATGTTTTCAAACGTTTTCGTAAATTGGCATTGAATATCAAAGTAAAATTGATAAAAAGTCACATTTTTGCGTTTTAGACCAATTTAAATACTCTAAAACTATTTTTAATGGGTAAATGTGGGTATTCACTGGAACGGTCGATTCGTCTTCTAAATAATCGTACAAAGTTTATTGATTTAGAACAAGGATCAAAAGGGTGAAACGTCATGCGGAAGCGTCGCGGCGCGCTCAAAACGGCATGTAGACAAGGCGGATTCTTTTCGTATACGGTTTATGGTATGTATTTTGAATTAGGCTTTCTAAAAAGTATAATGTCATCTTGTTCTACCGCCGTAGGGGTCCAACTTTCATAACTTGCCGATTGCCGCTGCACGGATGCGAGAAAGCCTTCGCCATTAGAGTAATTTGCACTGGAAAGTTATAAAAATTGTTTCCGTCACAAATTATAAGTGAACAACAATAATGGAATGAGTAAAAAAAGTAAAAAGTTTTCCTAGACGGGGCTCGAACCGACGCCCTCTCGCATGCAAAACAAGAGCTCTAACCACTGGGCCAAAAATGCCCACGGAAAAACGTCGGTCTAGAGTGATTTAACAGATGCACGATAATTCGATAAGCGAAAACTTTGTCAGATATTAGGACACTTTTAATATTTTAAAAAACGTTCTGTCGATTTTTCTAGATGAAATTTACGTCTCTTTTCCAAGATGTACATTATAATTATTTATTTTGTCATTAAAAATTTCGGAGTGGCAGTCATCGCATGAAATCATCCAACTCGCCCCAAATAATATCTCGTGGTTTTGAAAGTGGCTGGTAATGCGGGTAGCCTAGACCCAAGGGGAAAAACGCAACGTATTGGCAGAGCTACCCCGAAGCGGACGATTTATTTGGGTATCAGCGCAAAATTTGAAAGCGCTGGGCCCTGCTTCCGACCCTTAAAGGGCCCCTATTTTTTTTTCTGCGTGTGTGCGTGTGTGTGTGTGTGTGTGTGTGTACGTTTAAAATAGCCAAATCGCTAAACAGTTTGCGCTGAAATTTTAAACAGCACCCGGTAGATTTTATTGAAAAAAATGTTTAACAAAATCAGCAAGATTCTTGCGTTTTAAAAACCTACAAGAAATAATAAACTAAAAAATAAACTTCCAATTTTTAGAATTTTTTTAAACGACAATTTTTTGGGTTTTTTGAAAGATTTTTTTTGTTTTTTATTTGCCGGGCCCCGTGAAATGTCGTGCCAAGGTTTTCTACTCAAAATGAGAAGTTTTTATTAATTTACTTTTTTAGGCCCTTTGATCACAGCCTTCCCCAAATAATCAAAGACCCAAACCCGCCTATCCCTATGGGTCTTGTTTTTTTTTGTTGTTTTTGTCAACAAAATCCAACATCGCCCCCATTTTTTGGTCTGGCTTCCCTCACAAATTTTGCATTTTTTTAAAGTGAATTAACTATTGTAATTTATATTTTTTTAAGTTTTTCAACAAAATTACTATAGCCCGGAATTCCATAGTGGGTCGTGTATTTACTTTGTAAATTACGGATGTTTTGACGTATATTTCCCCTTTTTTTATTTGTCATTTGGTTTGTAAATTTTTCTCTCTGAAAGGGCCCAGGCCTGGTCTGCCCGCACGGTTGTGTACCGTCCCCAAAAACCTTCTTTCCTCCCCCCACCCGTGTTGGGTTTGCCAGCATGGATTTTCCTCCCCACACCCCCATAGGTTAGAACAACTCGTGGCTGGTTCTGTCCATACCTTTTCCCCCCCCATTTTCCGTGTTGGTTTTTGTCCAGCACGTTATGTACCCTCCCTAAAAACCCTCCTTTCCCCCCCCTACCCCTGGGGGTTCTGTCCAGCACAATTGTTCCTTTTCCCCAATCCCCCCGGGGAACGACGCATTGTACCTAAGGGTTTACGCGTATTAAACCAAAAAAACCATTTTTTTTTATTCTTAACCCCCCCCCTCGCTTTTCCCCCCCTGGCCGGTTTTGTCCAACATGGTTTTCCGACCCACCTAGGGGGGGGGGGGGAGTGGGGCAATTTAAATGTTTTGTAAATTTGTTTCTTTGTAATTTATTACTTTTGTAATAGTTTTCCTTCGTAAAGGAGAACACCCAAAAATTAAAACCAATATAAACAAAAAGCAATCTGCAAAAAGAAACCCAAGCGTAGTTAACGAGTGAGCGAGGAGTGGTGGGGTACCCGGGAACATTTTCATTTAAGTTTGATAAATTTTATTATAAATAATGTTTTTTTTAAGTTTAGTTTGGTTACGGGGACGGGGGCGCACGTACGGTCATAATGCCCTCTCTACCTATGATGGCTAGGTAGGGCCCAAGGTGGGGAGAAAGAATATAAACGGGTACTCAAAAAAATGGCTCACTCACTCGTTTAAAAACGACTTTGGGGTTTTTCCCTTTTGTTTTTTAAAAAATTCTGGTTTTAAAAGGAAAATTAAAAAATTCTT